>JABAKD010000013.1:11211200-11548700 GCA_012845835.1 Undaria pinnatifida
TTAGAATCTTCTTCACCCCAACCGTAACGTGGGATGACTCTAACGATACGACCGTGCGAATTGTTGAGTCCGTCGGAACAAGTTTGTGCGCAAGAATCGCCGCGACATAGACCCTTTAGGCATTACCCGCGCTTGGTAGAGGATTGGGGCGATTTCTTTCTCCTCTGCATGAAACGCGGTTATAACGATAAGGAGGCATCCCTCTATAGTGCGGTAGGGGGGGCCCTCATGTGGCCAAGCGTTTTTTTTCTGACCGGTTGAGTTTCTCAAGTGAGATGCTATTGGTTAGTCTGATATTTTTACGAGTAGATGTATTTTATTAGGCCATACACCTGGCCAGAGAAACCACGAATACCTGGCCCCGCAGCTGCTGGCCAGCTATCAGAAACAGCACGACTGTCTGCTCGGGTGTTCTACCAGTCTGCCAGCACCATCCCGTGCTGTCCCCACTTGGTATAGCCGCTAACACGATTCACCAGAACTGCCATGCCGATGCAATCAATGCCAATTCTTCAATCACAGAGTTATGAACCAAAACGCCTCCGAAATTCTCTCTCAAAACAAAAGCCAGATCATATTCTTGGTTCGGTTCCCTATCTCTGGTTCGGTTCCCTACCTCTAATAATCTTCTTCTTCTTGTTAGGACATCGTATCGCATACTGGCAGAAGAGTTGGTCGGATTGCGCTTTCGAATGCCTTCGAACTCATGTTTCGGGTGAGCAAGGCTGCGGCAGGATATCATAGGGTTACCCCTTGTTTTCCCTACCGGGTCTGAGCCAGTCGCACGAGTGACCCTGTACCTCGCCGACAAAAACTCGTTCGGCGATATTTTTTGTTGCAGCGTAGCCGAACCATCCCTTTTCGTTTCTGGCCTCGAGAATGTTGAAACAGTACGAAAGGAAAGAAAGCCTGCGACCGCAAGGAACAGGGGGGTCACTCGCGCGAGTGACACCGAGCCACTGAAAAAAAAAGTGGCCAAAAGGGGGTAAACCACCCCCCCTCTGCCGTAGCACGGGGGGTCACTCGCGCGAGTGACACCGAGCCACTGAAAAAAAAAGTGGCCAAAAGGGGGTGAACCACCCCCCCCTCTGCCGTAGCATCGGTCGGGTGGGATATTGTGCTAGCTCCTTGTGTTAAGACCTCTGAAACTTCAATACTTCACCCCTGCCGTGCGAGGAGTCCAACCATGCGACCGTACAAAAATGTTGGGTCCGCCCGAACAAGCGATATGCAAGAATCGTCCGTGAAGTAAACCCTTGTATGATTGGGGCGATTTATCTCCGCTCTAGATACGAACCGGGTGGTGAATGCAAAAAAAAAAGAAAAAATAATGAGTCCGTATTCGTGCGTAGGCCCAACACTGAAGGCGAACGATGTTGTAGGCCGACTCGGTCGGATTGATAGTATACCACGGCAATGGCGCTCATTGCAATTTGTGCGGGTTAATTTTAGACATCCATTGAAACTGATTCAAGACGCCATTGAGCGCAGGCCAAAGGAAGGGAATTTTTTGTGACAGGGTTCCTCTGTACAAATATAAACCGCCAAATAGCGCAAAAAACACCCCCATGGTATACCATTTTTTGGCGAACGCTCTTAATTATTTTCACACATATCCGAGGGGAGACGATAAATGCACGATATGAGCCCCCTTGCTTACCCGCGCTTGGTGTGGTTGCGGCGGTTTCCCCTCTCGTGGTCCCTGTTGAAGCAACCCGGATTCCCCACCCACGTATTTGAGCAGTAAACGGTGTGGCATTGCTCGCACTGCGCAGAGGGGGTGCGGAGTGATGGTTGTGTCGGTAAGAGCGAACTGCGCAAAGCGCCAGGCGAGGACCATAATACGTAGTTATATTTCCCCCCCCCAAACCCCCACCCCCTCCCAAATAAATGCGACATGGAGAAGTTTTCGACGACGACATGGAGAAGTTTGGTGCCCCAGGTAGTAATGACGGCACGGATCGCTACGCTAAGAGACGGATGGTTGCCACAGACGGCGAAACAGGAAGAGGCTGTGGTGCTTGATCCTCGAAACCTGACGGGATTTCTTCGTGATGGACAGTTCTGGGGTGGTGAGGTTACAGGCAGGTAGACTACCTGGTAATGTACATTGAGGGCTCGTCTCGAGCATCCATGCAGACATCATAAAGCCTTTTCATGAAAGTAAAAATGGAGTCGAGTTCGGGTGCACCATCACAATGCAAATCAAGACATCATCCCAATATCCGGTTACGATGTAGCCAACCTATTTGGAATCCCCTAATACCATGAGCTGTTGTCGTATCCGCATCGTATGCAGACACAATAAACAGGATAGGATAACCAAAACGTGTTCTTATAACACACGGAAGAAACGCGGTGATCACCCAAATGTTGGAGGTGTCGTCTCCAGTAAATGTAAGAAAAGTGCTCCGTCTCGAAAGGGCTGCGTAGTCAATGGTCAAATGACTAAGGCAAGCAGCAAATGAGCGCACACCCCCCCTCCCCACCTCCTCCTCTCACCCGATATTGCTCTATGTAAGGAGTAGGAACGGCGCTCCGTCCCGAAAGGGATGCGCGGTCAATGGTCAAATGACTACAGTAAAGGCAAGCAACAAATGAGAAAGTCTCTTTCCAAGTCCCCAGCCCCTTCCCCCCTAAGTCCCCCCCCCCCCCCCATCCCCCCTCCTCCATCCCATCCCCCTCACCCCCCCCCCCTCCAACGCCCCCCCCTCCAACCCCCCCCCGCACCAATCCCCTCATCCTTCCAATGAAAATAGCACACGCATATTTCGGTTCCCACCTAAACGGTCGAACACGTGCCGTCGGTGAAGAAGAAAGGCCTACAGTAAAAGTACTCTCGACATTCCACCTTCTCACTTCAACGTCCGGCATTTTCCCGCATAAATCGCATATCAAGGGCATGTCTTCCTCCTCCTCGTCGTCCTCCTCGTCTAACGCTGCCACGCTTGTCTCCGGTTTCTCTGACAATCCCTCCTCAAACCCGAGTAAGCGGTCGAGGGCGCGTAGGGTGCCTGGGTCTCCTGCTAACTGTCATGGAGCACAAAAAAAGTCGTATTTTTTTAGAGCGTTTTATTTTTTTCGATTGACGAATAAAACAATGTGCGGTAAGTATCTGTCACGAAAAAAAAGGCAGACGCAGGAAAGAGCAGCCACAAATAGCAATCATGAAAACGAGAAAGACAAAAACTCATCGAGCAGCCACAAAGCACTCACGAGAACGAGCAATAAACCAAACCATCACCACCACCACGCTGCGAGATAAAAAGAGAAGGATGCGGCTACTTGATCCTCGAAGCGTGACAGGATTTCCTTTTGTGGGCAGCACTGGGGTGGGTCGAATTACGGGCGGATAGACAAATAGATTAGACACTACAATAAAACCAATCTACTACTGAAACCCCCGAATACCAACAAAAGGTAGGCGGTGAAATACAATCAGAACCCCCGCCATAACCGGGGACATTCCGCAATGAATTTCCCACTACAACAAAGCCAAACTACTATCGGAACCCTCCAATACCATCAGTCATTGTCGTGTCAGAGTAATATCCGAGCACAATCGACAGACACACACACTTCGTATCTCACGGCTAGACTGTGGGTGTTTTTCTAGCAACAAGTCAAGTCTTTTTTATCTACGCTAGTCCTGTTTTTTTCTCGGGTAAACCTTCCTCGAATGAATCCGAGTAAACCGGTCTAGAGCGCTGCAGGGTGCTCGGGGGTCTCCAGCTCTCAACTGTCACTGGTTAAAAAACAAAAAAAAACGTTCAAAAATGCAGCGCGTTTTTTTTTTAAACCGACAAGTGGGAAGAAAACGAAACGTGTGAGAAGCACACAGCGACCGAGCCATCCCTCTATAGTGCGGTAAGGGTTGCCATTATTGATGAGCCATCCCTCTATAGTGCGGTTGAGCTCTCTCCTCAGGTGTGAAACCGTCGGCTAGCTCACAGAGGCGTTGGCCTGGTTTCCGCGAACGAATATCTTCGAAGTCGTGTTTCGGGTGAGATTTTAAGCTAGCTCCTCATGTTAGGAGCTCAAAAAAATCTCAGAAATTTCTGCTGCCCCCCTAGTAGCGTGGGACGACTCGACCATAGAACGAACGCCGCGTGTGCCACGATGGGGACGGCGCTTTTTTAGGCCAAAAATATTTTCTGACACGTGCTACGACAGAGATACACCACCTTTTTTTTCCTTCAAGGTTCCTCAACTTGGGAGCTTAAGACCTCTCCCAAAAACTGTTTCGGACAAAAATACCACTGCTTCCGGATGAAAAAATGGCCTAGGAACACAACAAGGTATCGTGCGAAAGAAATGGCCCATTTCCGACGATTTTGGGCTAAGGAGTCTCGTCATTTAGAAAACAAAATAGCCAAAAAGTGCTACCTCTGTCGTAGCACGCGTCTTCTGCCGTGCAGGGCAGGCTCCTTAACCGAGGGAGGAACTCGCCAATCGGGTGTTTGCGATTTTTTTCAATCTCTGTGGGGTTGACAAAAAAAAACAAACATAACATTGAAAACCCACGTGCACCATAATAACTCAAGGCCAACCCAATCAAACGAGAAAAAAAACGAAAAAATAAATAAATTGGTACACAGGAAAAAACGTATTTATAGTACTGATTTTCCACTTATTTTTCGTGGGTTGGTTTGGGTTGGCCTTGGGTTATGACGTTCGGCGGTTTCAGTACTTTTTTGCCACATTTTTTAGAAACCGACGTACATCATTAACCCAAGGCCAACCCAACCCAACCCTCCGCACGAAAAAAAAATGTATATATATATATATGAAGAAAAAAAAAAAATGGTGCCTGGTAGGAAAACATATTTCTAGCCTAATTTTTCGCTGTTTCTTTTAGGGTTGGGTTGGGTTGGCTTCGGCCTTGGATTGAGACGTGCGGCGCGGCACCTACGAAAAATGCATATGTAGAAAATAGAAAAATGGCACCCGGTGGAGGAAAACATATCTTCTAGACTGATGTTTTTTGCTGATTTTTCGTGGGTTGAGTTGGGTTGGCTTTGGCCTTGGATTTTGACATTCGGCGGTTTCAATATTAATCTTTTACGTTTTCATACCCAACGCTAACCCAAACCAAAGTTGTCTGTTCGCAAACACCCTATAGTTGGAGAGTCGTTCTAAGGTAGTCCCCCCCAAGATTCCTTGAACGAAATCACCGGTTTTGAAACCAGCTCCCGGCCGCGTCTCCTGAAATACGGTGACCCTTGCCATCCCGACGGTCGTCGTTCGATAGTCCTTTGCAAACAAGAAAACTATGGGAAGATTACGCTTTCATGCCATTCTTCTTCATGCCGAGCAGTCGTCAAACCTTCGTTACAGAAAATTGCTGGTTTGGGGGGGGGGCTATCGTAGAATCAGTCTGGAATGCCTTTGGTGTTTATACATATATATAATAAGGATATTGACGTGTGCTACGATAGAGGTGTACCACTTTTTTTTCTTAATACTACCCCTTACTTTAGGAGGAGGTTAAGACATGTCCTTCTTAACCCAAAAGCTGATTCGGGACAGAAAAATAAAACCTGCTTTATCGCGGATGAAAGTTTCTATGGCCTATATAGGTCTACAACGAGAACCACGCAAAAAAAATGGCCTATTTCCAACCATTTGGGGTTAAGGAGAGCCTCGTCATTCAGAAACCATTTCAGACGAAAACTGTTTCGTACCTCTATCGTAGCACGCGCCATATTCGACTATATATATAGATATATATAGATATATCTACGTAGGCCATGGGGTTGTTTGTAGGACTAAACCTTTACTTTTGTCTCGGAGTCAGTTATTTTTAATTCATATTGCAGGGCTTCTCGGGTGGGGAGCATCTTCGAGGGGGGGTAACCCGTTTTTCACTACGGTAGGGGGGATATATGCTATTACGCCCCCCTTTTTCACTATTTGCGGAGATCCATTGTTAACAGGATGAAATTTCACAAAACTAGGGAAGCATCGCCACTTTATAGGGGCGCTCTCCTGCGATACAACTGTGTTCGATCGAGGCTCTGTATACTTAGCAAGACCAGCCAACGAAATAAACTGTACCCAAGCGCTTTTACACGAAGCCACGGTGCTTTTTTTCCCCCTTTGTTGTTTGATGATTCATCCTGCTAACGATGGATTTTCGTAAATAGTGGATTTTGTGAGCTACTCGCACGAGTGACTCTGTACCTCACTGACGAAAGACTTTACGCAATATGCGTGACGCAGCGTGGCTAATCATTGCGCTTGCGGATTCACGCCGCTAGATTAAAAATAGCACCAAACCTTGAGACCGCAGAGGGCCACCGAAAAAAAAAATGCCCCAAACGGGACCCCCCTATCGTAGCATGTATACATCGCAAAGCGAACATGGAATGTTGAGGAGCGAGAGGTGGGGCAACCTTTTCGCATCATGGGCGTGACCGTCGTAGTTTTTTTTTGTTTGGTGCCTCAAAACTTCTGCACTGATACGGACGAAAGACAGACGGATCGTTGTTGGCCGGTCAGAAATGTCCTCCTCAAGACGTCGAAATTTGATGCGAGAATACCTCGGGCCAACAAATAAGCTGCGTGTTCCAACGGCAGGTTCTTTTTTGCATGGACATACCCTTAGCGAAAAACACTTATACACCGCAGAAATGGATGAAACGTATAAAACGAAATCTGCTGCTGTAACCTTTTTGTCGCGGCTTTGATTTATGTGTAGTTCTGGACTAACGAGGTCTCCCGCCTGCGATTAGAGGGAGGCTCTAACCCAGGGCTGCTGCCCCCAGATTGATTCAACGGTAACCAACGCGGCACCCCATCGCAAGGAGTAGTCACATCGCGGTAAAAAAAAAAATAATCAAAAAATGCCCATGGGTTTGGTAAAAGAAAAGCATTACTAACTTGCAGTAGCACCTCGGTTCCTGTAAGTCTCAGCCGCGAAAATATTTTGTCGTCCTCCTCCATCATTTTCTGCTTCGCGCGCAGCGAAACCGTCTTCCCGCTTCCGGTGGCCCCGCCATTAGTGAGTAGTAAAGCGCCGGTTGCTGCTCCCTCCACAAATTGAGCAGGGCAGGTCTGCAGGGAATGCACAAAGAACAAGTAACCGGGAGAACCGTCCCTCGGGTCGTGTAAGGAAGTTTCTAAAAATCTCGCAGGTCGGGTCGGATCGGGTCGGGTCGGGTCGGGTCGGGTCGGGTCGGGTCGGGTCGGGTCGGGTCGGGTCGAGTCCGATCGGGTCGGGTTGGATCGGGTCGGCAGGTGTTCGAATATCACGGGTCGGGTCGAGTCGAGTCAGCGATTTTCCCGTAGGCATACATCGTTTTTGTAGCGAACGCCTCGAGGTGGCATCTAGCTTGTGCGCATTCTACAGTTTCCTGTTGGAACGCCCCGCCGTCGCTTTTAATCCATACCAGGTTTGCGATCAATTTTCCCTGCTCGCCTTGCTATTTTTTCGTGCTGTTGCAGAGTCGACTCAACACGACCCGGCCCATGAGAAGCAATCCAACTCGCGAAAAAACATATCTAAGGCTCACCCCCGGGTGCGTGAAGATCTGGCACGAATCACACAGATCCGCTTCACAAGTCCGGCATCGCTTGTCCCCTACTCTCCGGGAGCAGTCGCGGCACCGCTCTAGATCCTTGGGCTCTTCCACGAACATCTCCCATGGATGCCGCTGCTTCTTCCCTCGAGAGTGGCTGCACATAGGTAGCAGCGCGGGGAGGGAGATGTAAGTTAATTCATTCCAGAAGGTCGCTGAGGGTAATAATACCGGGGATTTTCACAGGCCATGATTCGATCCGCGGATTGGATCAGGAGGTTGCCAAAATCTCGAGGGCCGAGTCAGGAGCTACCGTAGTACGAATCTCACGGGTCAGAGCGGGTCGGGTCGGGTCGGGTCGGGTCGGGTCGGGTCGGGTCGGGTCGGGTCGGGTCGGGTCGAGTCGGGATAGGACGAGTCGGGTCATCCCGACGTGCGAGTGTTGACCCGACCCATGATCAGCCCTGAATACAACCTCTTACGAGTTGAATTGGAAAGCAGAAGTGATGATCTTAAAAGTAAAACAAAAACAAACTACCAGGTGTGTACATAGGGTAGGGGGGGGAAATTAACAAATTCATACCAGGCATATATATAGTGCGGGGCTGGGGAGGGACAATTCGTTCTTACTACTTGACATTAATTAATCCCCAACTTCGAGGGAGGCGCTCGGGGAAAACAACGACATTATACGACTCGTGTCAGGGTTAGCTCTTTCAAAAAACATCTCCCGATGAATGCCGCCGTTTCTTCCCTCGAGAGTGGCTAATTGGTGTACAAGGCGCGCACGGGAAAAAACGATACCTGGAATGAATTACTGGTGTCAGGGTGTAGGCGTTAACATGCAGGGGGTCATTTTTCGGGGCTTTTTTCGTGGTGGGTCGGCGTCACGCGCGCGAGTAACCTCCCTCTTCCTTTGTGGTCTGATAAGCCATGTAAACTTTCGTGCTAAATAGTGCGACAGTAACCCGCAAACGGAAGGGCAACTCATGCTGCGCCAAAGAAATCGCCTAAAGTCGTTTTGTCCATGAGGTGCACAGGCACACTCGTGCGAGTGACTCCAACTCAGTAGGGGAAATGGAGATATTCCCCCTACCATAACAACCTTGATGAAACACTTTCTGAACGACGGGGGTTCCTTAACCGAAAATCGTCAGATTTTTTTTTTTTTTTTTTTGCATATTAATTTTCATGTACCCGTTAATAACCCATCATGGATAACCCATGGGTTTGTGTAATAGGGTTTCAGTATAGCTGACAATAGATTCGGTAAGATAGCCCGCAGAGTCATGGTTTAATGGCCACAAGAAGATTCTCTTAAACTGAATATTCTGAGTGGAGAAGATAACTCGTAGAATCTGGCTAGCTTATACCACGAGAGCGCTCTCGGTAATGGAACGTTCCCCCTCTGGACAAGATAGATAGGTGTAAATGCCTTAAGCGCTCATAGGAACATAGAACATCTAGGATAATGTTCCTTGTACGTTCCATGAGTAAAGCTCCAGAAAAGAGCACAGCAGCAATGCTGGGGGGAAGCGAACTCTGTGAGCCTCACCCCACCCCCATGCCCTCACTCCTCCTTTCCTGTCTCCTCGAGCTTCTCATAGCTCAACGCCAATAACAAGAAATCTACAAAGAAGAATCGGTGCTGTCTCCAAGCGAAGCTGATACCCCTGCGTCCCTTCCCTCACACCTTCCCGTCACCACGACTCTTTACATTTGTTCGTCGGGTTGCTTTCACTTTCAGACCATCAAAAAAAAAAAAAACGGGATGTGGGGGTATGTAGAGCTCTCTCTCCCCTCAAGCGAGGAAAGAGGAGTGTCGGGAAAAGAAAAGACCAAAACAAAAAACGGTTCACACAACTGGCGTATCGTGGCAGGCACGCATGTGTCAAAAGCGTCACGTGGATTTATTCGTCTCCTTAAAACGCACCCTACGGCAGAGATCCACCATCATTTTTTTTCCATCTGAGGGATGCTCGCTTAGGGAGCTCTGTACCAAAAAATGATTTTTGCGGGAGAGAACAAAAAAAAGGTTCTAGTACTAAGCATACCCAATGAAGAATCCCATATCCTAGGTATTCAATGGAAATTATTTCGAAAAACAAATTTATAAAAATTCCGATAAATTTTGGGCTAAGAAATCCCCCGTCATCCTGAAAGCGTTTCAGCCCGAAACGTGCGATTAATCCCTCTATCGTCGTAGCACGTGCCCTGGTTCTTCTAGAAACAAACTCCCTACCCACCTTTCGATGAAGCACGTCGCACAGAGGAGGTCGCGGCAGACCTTGCACTTCCGCTCGGCGGGGCTGTGGCAGCAGGCCACGCACGCGGGGGAGCCCACGCGGAACCCCTTCCAGCGATGCTGGGCTCGCAGGCCTCGCCTGTGGACGAACTCCCAACACTCGCTGACAAAAGTGCAGACGTTACAGAAAGAAAGAGGTGCGGTTGGTTCTCACAGGAAAAGGTCTCGAGTGAAGCCCGACGTTTTGGATGATCGATCGGCTTTTTGCAGCTGTCCTGTCTACGTCAAAGAATGCAACCCGTCTTCGCATGCACAAATAACGTACAGGGAATCGCGGTGGCCAACATCCCTTCGGGGGGCAGTGACACTTTGTTGTTTTGTGAGCATTCTTTGAGCTCCTTGACGGGAGTTGGACATGTTTTTTCGCTTCTGACGTTGGCGGGGGGGGGCGAGGAGGGGGCGAGGAGGGGAGCAGTTGTTTACCTGCACAGAGTCGTTCTACGGTGGCCTCCCCAACTTTTCTTTCAACAAAATCTCCGGTTTCGAAACCAGCTCCCGGCTGTAGCTCCTGAAATACCACACCCCTTGGCACCCCGACGCCATCGTTCGATTGCCCTTTGCGAACAAGATAATATTTGAAGAGATGTTTTCCATAGCATGCTTCGTCGTGTCAAGCAGCCATGAAACGTTCGTTGAAGAAAATCGCTGGTGTTGGGGGGGGGGCTATCGTAGAATCAGTCCACAGTAGATAAAAGTGAACTCGTGCATACTTTTTTCGCTCTCGTTAAATAATGGGCTGAGGGTAGGGGGGAGTGTGGTTTGCTTTACCCGCACGGCAGACGAAAAAACGGACGCGCGCCGCGATAGACGTATCAAGGTATACCACTTTTTTTGTCTTGGCATCGTTTCTGGATGGCGGGGCTCCTCGACCCCCTTAAAGCCCAAAAAAAGATGTTCTTGTCAATTTCCAAGTGTTTCGTCACCATATCGGGAGTGCGGTGCTAAACGGGATAACCCCAATTAATCGTCGGAATGAGGGTGAACCTTGTTCTTTGTTTTGGCAGCATGAAACGTTTTGTACACCTAGGCCCATGGATTTTGTGTATCGGGTTGGCACTGTTAGATTGCTCAAAATCAATTTTTGCCCTAGAGAGATTAGGTTAGGTGGCCTCATAAAACACAAAAGTGGTGCAACGCGTGCAACGGTAGAGGTGTACCTTTTTTTGGCAAAAATGGTTCCTGAATGACGGGGCTACTCAACCCCAAAATCGTCGGAATACTAGGGCATCTTTTTTATTTTGCATCACGATTCTCGTTGTGCATACTTTAGGCCATGGGATTTTTCATCCGGTTAGCAGTTTTTGATTTTCTTGAAAATAGTTTTTTTCAGGGGAGAAGTCTTAAGCTGCCCAAATTAAGGAGTAGAATTAGAAAAAAAAAGTGGTGCACCTCTATCGTAGCACGCGTCGTGCACCTCTAACCGTACCATGTATCAAAGCTTGGGGGGGGGGGGGGTACTTCTACGTGCACAGTATATAGATTAAGAAAAGGCGGGGGGAGGGGGGGGCGGTATTTGTACCTGCACTATTAATAGCAGATCAAAGTATGCTGGGGGGGGTGGGGGTCTGTCTATCTGCACAACAGTACATAAAAAGATATTGGGGGTGGGGCGTACTCATTTGCGGCTTGTCTTAGTCATTTGACCGATCACCACGAACCCCTTTTCGACAGGGGGCACCGGTTCTTTCTCCTACAGGAGACACCTCCGACATTTGGGTGCTCATTACGCTGATGCGTTTGGTTCCATGTACAAGTAGCAGGGGGAACCTAATAACGAGGTTTGAGAAAAAGGCGGGGTGTCCCGATACAAGGCGATCAAACCCGCTTAGCGCGACTGGATAATTGCACTCTCAACCTGGAACGAACAAATAGGCTACTTCCCCGTCGGATTGCTCTGTCCGGCACACCATCGCCATATCGGAGGACTCCAACTTTTATTGCATTAGTTTTTTTTTGCTGAAACGTTAAGAAAGGGGGTAAAGAAACGGGTAGACGAGGCGGGAGTGGGGGTGGGGGTGGGGGTGGGAGTGGAGAGTTTTTGGGGGGGTCTTTTTACCTGCAAAGTAGGTCGTCACAATCATCCCCCGCCCGTTCCAGCTCCGCTCCGAAACCTCTCCAGAACTCCTCCTTTGTCCGCACCACACTTCCGTTCTTCTGTTTCTTTTTATTTCCCTTTTCCTTGCCGCTGCTGCTGCCACCCCCGGAGCCCGCCGCCCCCTCTTCCCCTTCAACCCCCCCCTCCCCCAAACACACCCCGTAAATCGCGTCAGCCCACGTCGAGCTGTAGGGCAGCAGGCAGATCGCCACGATGCGCCCAAACTCTTCGCGTGATACGGGAGGGGGTAGACCTGAACCGCTTGCTTCCTTTTCCCGCTTTTCTCTACCGCCGCCGCCGCTGGTAGTGGTGGTGATGGTGCCGCTATCGATCGCTTTGGGGCTATCAGCGCTTGCTCCCCTCCCTGACTTTTGCGATTTCGCTAGCTTCACGGTGGTGGTGCTGGATGATGAGGTAAGCGACGGCTGCTGCGCTTTCCCCCCGTCCTGGATGGTGCTGCTTGTGCGCGCATGTTGCAGCATCCGGGCGGCAACTATGAACGCCCTCCGCGGTACCTCAAGTCCCAGACACCTGTTTTTTTGGGGGAGGTCGCAAAGTTAGAGGAGTTCGATGATTTTGTGTCAGC
Organism: Undaria pinnatifida; assembly: GCA_012845835.1. NCBI lineage: Eukaryota > Phaeophyceae > Laminariales > Alariaceae > Undaria > Undaria pinnatifida. The sequence continues at coordinate 11,223,707 of JABAKD010000013.1, forward strand.
TTTTGTCTCGTGTGACAGTAGTAGGGGTCCCTCGGTAAGGCGGTGATGTGCCAGAGCAAATGTGGGCGCCTTATTGGGGGAAGCCGCTTTACTCATTCCCAGATTATGAGAGCAATTCACCACTCGCACCAAGCGATTTCGACCGCCTTATATCGGGATACCGCCGTATATAGGGAGACCGCCTTATTGGGGAACCCCTACTGTATGCGTGCAATTCCCCAGTAGCGCCATGTGATTTTGACTGCCTTATATCGAGACACTTCCTTATATCGGGATATCGCCTTATATCGGGAAACTGCCTTGTATTGGGATACCGCCTTATATCGGGATACTGCCTTGTATCGGGATACCGCCTTACATCGGGATACCGCCTTATATCGGGATACCGCCTTATATCAGGATACCGCCTTATATCGGGATACCGCCTTATTGGGGGATCCCTCCTGTACGAGCTGCCGAAAAGGCATCCTGCTGTACGACAATCAATGTGCAGCACGAGCTTCAACGTCGATCGATCACTCATGTTGCAGTAAGGGGGGTCCCCCAATGAGGCGGTCTGAATAGGACGGTATCCCGATACAAGGCGGTCAAAAATCGGCTGGCGAGACTTATTGCCTAGAATGAATAAGGCGGGTTTCCCCTACAAGGCGGTCATATTGCTCTGGCACACCACCGCCTTACTGTTGGGGGGGGGGCTATTATTGTACATGTTCAATACAATAATGTTTATTGTAGTAATGTTTGCCATTGATTGGACAACGTTTCGATGAGAAGTTTCGAAAGAATGTACCAGGTATGCTCTCTGCGCCTTTTTGTTTGTGTGTTTGCTTGTTTGTGTGTTTGTTAGTTTGTTTGCCTCTTTGTTTTTTGCTCATCCCGTCTATTATCTTGGCACGTTTTCTTTCTCTTTCGCCCTCCCTCTAGGCGCAACTCTCAGGGTCAACAAGCAGGCTCTTGTCCGCCCTTCCTACTATCGCACGTGCCTTCATTTTTATCGCGAGTAAGACCTCAGTCCTTTCTCCCTCGTCGACTCGCATCGAATTGCTGTAGGGGATGTGTGGTGAAATTGGATGAACTCATACTAGTTTCAAGAAATCAATTGTTGTTTATTTCAAGAAATCAACTATTTGTTACCTGGTATGGTAGAGGGAAACGATATGCAGCGTAACCTTCAAGGTTGGTCACTCGTCAAACTTCCCAAAAAAGAAGAAGGAAAACTAGAATGACTTACTGTGCAATGCGCACCCACATGATCAAAAGGCAAACGAAAGGGCGCTACACAGAGGCGAGACGATTGTTGTAGCGATGGGCCCATTATTAGCTTGCTGCGAATGCTGCGTGTGTATCCGTTTTGGGCGGCATACAGACGAGCCGAGCGGATAGCGGGGATGTCAATATGGTATCCCCACTTTGAACGAAAATAAAAAAGTCGGTCGACAGGAGAAACCCCCACCTTCGTGATGCCTCTCGGTCGCACAAACTGCATGCCAAGGTGCCCTTTCCAGCAGGATAGACCGGGCAGAACGTGTGAGAAGCTAGTTCCGGCTTGTCCGCATGGCGTTCCTGGATTTTACATCGTGCGCGCGAGACAGAGAGATGATGGAAGATTGGTGATTCGAATGAGGGTGGTCCTTTTTTCAACAGCATCGTGTTGTTCTCACCATCCGGCAATCAATGTTGCAGCATGATGAGCTTAAACGACAAACAGTCACGAGGCGTCCTACGATAGATAGAGGTAGCACGTTTGGGCTGTGTTTGACGGTTCTCCTTAATTAACCCGTTTGGGACTTGATTTTATCTTGATTATAGTACAGCGACGAAAAAAAACGACGATTGCGATATTTTCAATCTTTTCTACCAGTAGCGTGAGCCGTGCAGCACTAACTAACTGCGGGCAGGATCACGCTGCCTGCGCCCGTCCCGCACGATTCTGTGCACGTTGTTGTCGTTCGGACACCATGTTACATCATCGCCAAAAAACAGCAGTGACCGATGCCGTAAATCGTCAATTTTCGTCCCCAATTTCTCCTTCCGAAGTTTCGAAGGGGTTAAAACCCTAAATCGTCGGAAGTTTGTTTGTTTGTTTTGTGTTTTTTAGATCCTCCTCCTCCTGGAGATCCGGGTGAAAAAAAAACTTAAGCTCCATACGCTTTCGTTTTGTGTACCAGTTTTGCAATTTTGTTTTGTTTTTTGTTTTTGGCAATATTTTTTGGTTAAATACCTATTTAAAACTTATATCCCAATTGAGGAAGCCCAGAAAAAGAACAAAAAAATCGTGCACCGCTATCGGAGCATGTGTCTTGACTAAAATTTCTATAGAAATAAACCTTTTTCGTACGTATTCGATCCTTATCTGACATGGCGTTCCTGCCTGTGGGTATACATTACCATGTGCGAGGCAGATAGCGAACGGTTTGAGGGTTTCGAATAAGGGTGCCTTTCTTCGATCGCTGTGCGCATGCCGTTCCTGGATATACGTTACATGCGGCGCGAGGTAGATACTGAGAGGTTGATGTTTCGAGTACAGTCGTAGGGGTTTCCCGCACAAGGCGGTCCGAGTAAGGCGGTATCTCGAATCAAGGCGGTCCAAAACAGATCGACGTGACCCGGGAAATTGCACCCGAAACCTGGAACGAATGAGGCGGCTCGCCCCCATGAGGCGGCCATGGTGCTCTGGTACAACACCGCCTTCCTGGGGGACCCCATTATTGTGCTGTTAGGGTTTGTCTTGCAAAAGTATGATGTGTTTGCCAGGGCTTTTCACGGGTCCGATCGCTGCTCGCGGGTCGGGCCGGCTCAGGGTGTCCCGGCCCGACTGGTGATACTTCCTCCTGACCCGACCCGACTCGACCCGTGACATTTCGAACACAATTCTGATCTGACCCGACTCGGCCAGCGAGATTTTGAAAGCATCCTGACCCGAAGCGACCCGCGGGTAGGGTCGTGATGCGTTATTATTTATTTTTCAAGTTTTTGCCGTCCGACAATATGCAGCATGAGCTTCAACGTTGATAGTGCCCACAAACACTCCCAAAAAAAGAACCCTTTGTTACTCGAATATGCTGGTTATATAGCGCTTGTCACGGCACTGCTTGAAGGGAGAGTTCCGGAGATCCCTATTACGAAGTCGGCGATAATCAATTAGCGACCTCGATTAACGCATACTCTGTGTTTTGTTGGTCACCACGGAGTCGGCGAGAATCACGCGACAAACTCGAAAGCATATCTTTTTTAGTTGGTTATGTAGCACTACCCACTGAGATCTGACAAGTCATGGGTGACTTGAGTCGCACAGTGGGTAGTGCTATATATAACCAATATGACCCGTGTCCGCATGACTGACAGACACTGGATATTATGCGTTACGCCCGAGGCAGACACTTATAGGTTGGGTTTCCAATGTAAGGGATTATGCGTAGTATTATAGACGTGTGCTACGATAGAGGTTCGTCGCTGTATAAAACCCTTTCTGCACCCCCCCCCCCCTTCCCCCCCCCACTCCCACCCCCACCCTCTCGAACGCTCCGCCCTCTCTTCACTGGTTGTACTACTTACAGGGTAGGACTTATAGTTTCCGCGCACAGATTGAGCTGCCCCGCCCGTCCCGCCCCCCCCCCCCTTATGATCAAACCCAGGCCCGCACGTCCTTAAAAACTCCGCCCTCCCCTCACCGGTTATTCGACTTACAGGATACATAGAATAAACTGATGAATTTTTTCCTTCCACAGCTGTCAGATTTTGTCCCCCTCAAAAACGGATTTTATGGTTTCCGGGCACATACTGACTAACATCACCCTGTTGCCCCAGATAGCTACACTGTAGTTGCAAGGGGAGTCGCACACCTATATCCTTAATGAGGACACACAACCCGTAATACGCGCGATCGGAGTATCACACAGCTTGCAAAGATGAATTTCGACAAAATCCTCGATCTCACAGCGGGAGTGTATTTTCATTTTCATAATATAACAGCATAATATACATCACTGCTGTATATAGATGCATTCTATAACAGAGGTGTACCTTTTTTTGGCTATTTTGTTTTCTGAATAACGGGGCTCCTTAACCCAAAATCGTCGGGAAATACGCCCCATTTATTTTTGCATGATACCTTGTAGCTTAAGACACGTCCTTCTTAACTCTAAAACTGATTTGGACGAAAACAAAACTGCTATAATACCTCGGATGAATAATCCTATGGCCTACGAGATAAACTACGAGGTATCGTGAAAAAATGGCCTAATTTGTATTTTTTCCGACGATTTTGGGTTAAGGAGCCCCGTCATTCAGAAAACAAAACTGCCAAAAAATGGTATACCTCTATTATAAAATGCCTCTATATACAGCAGTGTTGTATAAGCCATTGTATACAGTATCTGGTATTACATATAGTACTATAATACGCAGTAACATACCTGGTATGCTAGGTATACCGTTTCGCCCCGGTGGTCTAGTGGTTAACCTCGAACGCTACTAAGGTTGATTTTCATTGTCTAAGAGACACCAACTGCCGAGAGCGCTACAGCGTGGGTAGGCATAAATTCGACGCGAGCAGCGAGTCAACGAGGAAAGAACGCTCTGAACAATCTTCTCGCGATAAAAATGAAGGCGCGGACCGTAGTGGGGAGGGGGGAGATGAGCCTGCTTGGTGACCCCCGGTCTGAGTTACGTCTGGGGAGGGAGAAGGAGAAATAAAACGTGCGAAGATAATAGATGGGATGAACAAAAATCAAGGAGGATACGTATTACGCATGGTACTACCCCCGCATTTTCGCTTTCTCTACCGAATATAGACTTCAAGCAGTTTGCTGCCGCAGCGTGCGAATGACTACGTAGGGGCGTATGAAGCCCTGGATAACATTTTATTTGTTCTTCTGGTTACTCGTGCCGCACTCGTCAGCTACAAAAACAGATAGACAGGCACGGAGACATGCGAGACAGAGATACCTTACTCACCGCAAAGCAGACGAAGCACAGGTGCCACTTCCCACCTCCCCACGCGTGCTTTCCGCGGGTATCATAGACGCACTGGTCACAAACTCGAGTAGCTTTCTCCACCCTGCATCTCATGCAGAAACCCGGCGCAGCTCCGCTCGCCTGGAGTGCAATGGTACACATTATTTGACATTTTCTAATCATTTTACCCCAGTGATGTCTTCAGGAGGCACTTCGACCGGTACTTCGTACGGGTTAGGGTTAGGGTTAGGGTTAGTTGGCATGGTTAAAAAGGCACAACAATAATGTAGGACACTCCTGGAATGGAAGGAAGATCGCAGGATCGTCAACGCTAGCGTAATCGTGACTCCGGGCGTAAGCGTTGAGAGAGTTTCAACTTGTTTTGTTGTTGCATATAGTCTCCCTCTGCCATCAAAACTTAGTTCATGTCTTGCAATGGCGCCGGGTATGAATTAATGAAAGTTCACCCCTTCGTTGAGAAAAAAGTCGGCCCTGTATCTCCCAACTTCATTTCTCCCCCCCCCCCCCAATCCTCCAGCGGACGTTAAAACTGAAGCTTAACCCCCGTAGAACTACATGTACGATTTTGATGACATTTCGCTTGGAATTGGTGTAGGATGTTTTTGTTCAGTATTTTCGGGGGACCTAGAAATCAGCACCAAGCATGGTTAGTAAAAAACACTAGAATATGTAGGTTTTAGTGTACATCGTGGGTTCTTATTACTATAGTCCTTTGTAACAGTAAAGGCGTAAAACTTTCTACCGAATAGCTGCACTAATTCCAACCATGGTGATAGAGTAACACGTGTTTGTTTGTGAAGTATTGCGCTCGTCATCACGGTACAACCCGTCTAAGACCTGTCAACGCTGCGACGGGTGTTTTACTAACAATCACTGCTGTGTTCTTCTATTTGAAGATCATTTGACTATGTTTACGCCAGCTAGCGCCGGATTGCGAACACAATTGAGTTAAATTGACACACGCCGTGTATGAAAACACGTGGAAGTATGGTGAGCTTGAGCGTTATTTTTCCCCATCCGCTGGAGGATAAAAAAATAAATCAAGTTTATTGAGTGATCGACGTCGAATCTCATGCTGAACGCATAGTTGGCGGTTGACAAACAACACAGGCTCGACAAGATCGATATTAGCTTTGTTCCCGAAACAAAAAGTTACCTCCAACAGCTCTCTCTCCAGCTGAGGCCAGGCCTGTATCAATCCACCAGATATCCGGTCGCGGACCATCGGGCGATACGGCACGCCTGGATCCTCCCAGCACGACTCGTCCGTGTCCTGTCGCAGATTAAGGTATCCCGCCGTTCCAGGGGGGGGGGAGGGGGGGGACTATATAAGGAGGCATGTCGAGTAGAGGCAAGTGTTCGCCGTCAAGGGGGTACGGCCGAGCGTACCACCTTGAAACCTGGTGTTAGTTCGGTGTCTCTCAAGGAAAATTGAGTCAACAGCGCTCTACAGGTGTCAAGGTTTTGCTTTTTCACACTTCTATTTTCCAGCTTCTGGACAACAAGCCGTGGTCACGGGCGTCGACCCTTCTTCCCCCCGGTTCTTGCCTTCAATTTTTATGGCGCATAGGGTTCAGCAATCCCACTGCTCGTCGGTTTTTTTTCGAGTGTCGCTAACTCATGCTCTCGCGCTTTCCGCACGTCAATTTTTGCACAAGAAAAAGTATGCACTCGGGGGGGACCCGAACTCACGAAACTGACCTATACCTGGCTCGACGATAACCTGATACGCCACCGGAGCGACCCGTTTAAAATGTGTTGAGCCTCTTGTGACGTCTTTGGTGTCTTGATGCAGGACAAAGGGGCGGCCAGGGGTGAAAAATAGTTTTGTTTTTCTTGTTACTCAATGCAAGTTAAGTTAAAATCCAGCTCTCTGTCAAGGGATTAAATTGTTGAGTCTCCTGTGACGTCTTTGGTGTCTTGATGCAGGACAACGGGGCGGCGAGGGGTGAAAAAAGAGAGTTTTTCATTTTTTATTTTTTATTTTTTTGTCTCAGAGCACAAACCAACCCCCAATTGGCGAAATGCAATCTGCTGTTCATTTATTTCAAAAAGTAAAAAAAAAAAAACATACCCGTTACAGCTCTATGCAACATATGCCGAGAGCACAAGCCTACTTTTAAGTTGCGAGTAGCAAAAAAACAAAAATCCCGCACTATTATTAGCTCAAAGTGCCTTGTCTCAAAACCGTGGGTGTACTTCTAAAAAGTTTAATTAATCTTGTCGGAGACAAAAGCTACGGTAGAAGAGGTGCACCAACTTGTTTTCTGAGGCCCCTCTCATCCCCCCCCCCAAAAAAGTGATTTTTTGAGAAATATGAAGAGTGGAAACCCGATAGCCCAAGAAAATCCCCATCGCCTAAATATACAAAAACATTTATTACTATGTACCAAATTGTTTTTTTTTGCACTTCGGCATTTCTTTCTCTTCCGGCATGGGGTCTTTTCCCGTGCTCTCGGCCGCGGGGCAGGCAGGGGACCCGCGCGTACACGACAGCCCAAGTGCGGGCCCCGGTCGAGGTCTGTGGGGCATGCTCTGGGCCTTCAAAAACTGCGAATTCTGGTAAATAAACAAGAGGAGACGTTCGGACTTAACACGACTTGACACCGCCTCGTGGCTGCCATGCAAAACCTATCGTACGACTGTTTTTGCATCCGCATAAGTTGTGATGGATCGTTTTTTCCCCACCGCATGAAGGGAACACACAGCACGCACCACGCACGACCTGTCGTGCGACTGTTTTTTTGTCCGCATGAAATGTGCTTATTTGTGTTTGCCTCACCGCATGCAGCTCTCTGTGGGCTGTATGTACAGCAGCTGTATGATACGAATCTTAAAAAAAACACACCATATATCATAATCCTTTTACAGCATCAGCAGTACAGTAGTAGTAGTATTCTAGTTCTAGTAGTAGTGGTGGTGGTAGTAGTAGTAGTAGTAGTAGTAGTAGTAGTAGTATTCTAGTGCTAGTAGTAGTGGTGGTAGTAGTAGTAGTAGTAGTAGTAGTAGTAGTAGTAGTAGTAGTAGTAGTAGTAGTAGTATTCTAGTAGTAGTAGTAGTAGTATTCTAGTAGTAGTAGTAGTATTCTAGTAGTAGCATGGCTCCTTTCTTCTCCAACGTGGGCCACGAAGGTGTTACCGTCGTGTACCTTTGCGACTTGCGACACCCCCGGGATGTCACGTTACCCACATCCCGAAGGGGAACCTTGTATATACTGCAAAACAATAATGAAATTCGGAGGATTTTTGGGCTAAGGAGCCCCGTTATTAGTTTTAAAAACTTTTTTTAGCCAAATGTTGCCACCCCTCTCGCCGCTCGCATCCGGTGCTTCAGAGGAGAAAGCACTGTCGAAACCAAAATGACCTCATGAAAGCATCAGCCACATGAAACAGCGGGGACCACTCGCGAAGTGGGCGATAACCCCACTGCAAAGCCATCATTACCGTTAAAGCAGGGAGGATGTTACGGCGGTGTTATGATAATACCTCCTTTTTCGCTACCGGGTTTGAGGTTTTCATCACTCGCACGAGTGGGCTCCGTACCTCACGGACAGCGAGACTGCAGGCGATTTTTTTCGCGCAGCGTGGCTTTTACCATCCCTTTGCGGATTAATATCACAAAATCAAAACAGCCCGTAAAAGCTTAAGACCGCAAAGGAACTGGGGGGGGGGGGGTTACTCGCGTGAGTGACCCCGAGCCTCCTGTAAAAACAAAAAGGCCTCAAAAGTAAAGCAAACCCCTTCCGTAGCCCGGGTCTGCAAGGGACTGTGTGGGACACGAGCCTCACAGAATGGTGTGATGCTCGTACTTCCGCATGCTCTTCCCATCAATAGGCGCCTGATTAGATCGAAACCACCGCTTTTCTTTGGTGGGTATACAAGACAAAAATGGTGTTATGCTCGTACTGCTGCGTGCTCCTTCCGTCAATAGACGCTTGATTGGATCGAAACTACACCGCTTTTTTTTTGGTGGGTATACATGACAGAATGGGGTTGTACTCGTACTGCTGAGTGCTCCTCCCATCAATAGACGCCTGATTAGATCGAAACCACCGCTTCTCTGAGATCGAAACCACCGCTTTTCTTCGGCGGGTATACATACATGACGGAATGGTGTTGTGTTCGTACTGCTGCGTGCTCCTCCCATCAACAGACGCTCGATTGTATCGAAACCGCCGCTTCTTTTTTGGTGGGTGTACATGGACCCCAAAATGGGTATCAGATCGAACACAAGGAACACACGACGCGTGCTACGACAGAGGTATACCATTTTTTGGCTATTTTGTTTTCTGAACCAAGGGGATCCTTAACCCAAAATCGTCGGGAAAAAAATTGCCATTTTTTTCATGGTTCTCGTCGTGTACCTAGGCCAATGGAGTTTGCATCCGGTAGCAGTTTCACTTTTCTAAAAATCAGTTTTAGGCTGGGGTTTTAAGCTCCAAAATAGAGGAAACCTCAGAAAAAAACGTGGTGCACCTCTGCCGTAGCACGCGTCACACACACAGAAAAAAAAGACTTGTGCACCTTGTAGTAGAAGTAAAAGCGTCCGCCCTCGTCATCCCAGAGCTGTTCCCACGAGCTTGCGCGCTGTTTCTGCAAGCCTGCCGCAACGACGACGGCCCGTTTTCGGCGCTCCGCCGCCTGTATCATGGTGGCCGCTCGTCTTCTCCGAGCGAGCAGGGAGCGGTATGAGCTTCGACAGCGAAAGCCTCGGAAGGCTCTCTGTTTGACGATGTCACACACGTAAATAGAAGCAAGGTGAGAGAGGGGGTTTGGATTTCGATCAGGCGCCAGAAAACAACGGGCAACGAGCCTTCAGAGAAATGCATGCACTGCCGTACTGTCTCCTAAACTTAATCTATATAATCTATATATATATTATCCTCCGGCGGATGGGGAAAAGTAAAGGTAATTAGGCTTACCATAATTCCACGTATTTTCATACTCGTCGTGTGTCGATTTAACTCAATTGCCTTCGCAATCCAGCGCTAGCTGGCGTGTCCCTCGGTTCCCACGACAGCGATGGCGTTGAGTATCCACGTTTTATGTATGGACTAAACTATAAACTCTTTTTAGGAATCATCCCACGGCGGGGGTGTAGCAGTTTCTGAGAAATTTCTGAGCTCCTAGCATGGCGAGGAGCTCCACATCAAACCCGAAGCATGACTTTGAAGTCATTCGATCGCGCTCAAACCCGACCACCACTGCTATGCGCTACGAGTCCTAAAAGCAAAAAAATGCCCCCGTAAAAGCTACCAAACCCTTCTATGCGCTAGTCCTAAAATTAATGTAGGCACATGCTATGACAGAGGTTCGAAGCAGTTTTCGTCTGAAATGGTTCCTGAATGACGGGGCTCTCCTTAGCCCAAAAATCGTCGGAAATAGGCCATTTTATTTCGCATGCTGATTTTCGTCGCGTACCTAGGTCATTGGAGTTTTTGATCCGGTAATGCAGCATTTTTATTTTTCTCAAAATCAGTTTTTTCCTTAGAGAGGTCTTAAGCTCCCAAATTAAAGAATAGTATTAAGAAAAAAAGTGCTGCACCTCTATCGTAGCACGCGTCAAAAAAAAACCCGGTAGTTCTTCTCTTGAGGAGCTAAAAAGAAAGGGTGTAACCGCTACCGAATCGCTCTACGGCAGCCCCCCCCCCCAAGCTTTTCTTTAACGAAATCGCCGGTTTTGAAACCAGCTCCCGGACAGGGTCTCCTGAAATACGGTGCCCCTCGCCACCTCGACGCCGTTGTTCGATCGTCCTTTCTTTGCGAACAAGAAAATAGGTGTAGATATTTTTTTCATGGCATCCTTCCTCGTGTCGAGCAGCCATGAAACGTGCTTTAAAGAAAATCGCTGGCTTTGGGGGGTGAGCTATCGTAGTAAGAATCAGTCTACCATGGGATGACTGCCAGCCGGTCGGTGTCACTTTCCCGGTTACTTGCGCGGTGGTCATTTGCTTTGTCGTTAGCTTTTAATATTTTTTCCATGCTACACGCCTCTGGTTCGCGAGGCTCCTGTGTTTCCCTTTTCTACAAGCGACAACCTCCCGGGGTTTCAAGCAAGCAACCAAAGCCCGCCACGGCGAAGCCCCCGTTGCAATCCCTGGGATTTTCAAGCCGCCAATCACATCCCGTAGGGGAAGCTTGAATAACCTATACAAGCTTCCTCTTCGGGATCGTGGTTGATGGCTTGAAAATCCCGGGGGATGTTGCAAGATGAAAAAGGAGGAGAAAACTCTTGAAAAACGGCGTTCGTTCGTAGTAAAGAAACAGTAATTAGCCGCCGCGCAACACGTAACCCAGCAAGCAACACCGGCCGGCCCAAGCGAGTCTATAGCTTAGTCTATATATTCCACTCTATCCGTAAACATAAGGACTGTTTTGGTATTGATATCAGTACCAATCAGCCGTTGTAATTCCAGACATCTTGGTAAGAGACATCAAACGCGTAGAGTGTTTTTTTTATTTGGTTGTGGCGGCTGGTCTTCTCTGGGCGAGCAGCCAGAGATATCAACTTGAGTTCCGGGAAGTCTCGGGTGGCCACCTGCTTCCACAGGCAACGCGAGAGAGGCACAATGAGATATGGATGCTACACAATTGTGCGCTGTGAGTTTGACCGATTTTAATGGTCGATACTTAGGTGTACATGCTACGTGGTATTGTTCGGCCGCGCTTTTATCGTGTGCTACATTCGCTTTGGAATAGAGGCCATAAAATGATGTCTATGAGCCTATGCAGAGAAATGCCACCACCGTAGGGCTGCCTGCTTCCACACGCAACAGAGGCAGGGTGAGCGATGGGTTTGGAGCAGAGGCCAGAAAAATATCGCAACGGGCCCGAACTGAGAGGCGTACTCGCCTGAATCGTTTTCGAACACGCGACCCACTGCAGCGCGACAGCCACGCCTTCCGTCCTCAACAAAAGCGCCGCCCTTGCGTGCGCCCAAGTGCTGATGTTTGCCTTCTCCGTCGTCGCTACCGTCGCTTTCGCCGTTGCCGCGGAAGTTTCCGGTTGACGTTTCTTGCCGTTCCGCCCAGCTTCAATCGCAGGCACAAGCCCTGGAGTGGATTTGCCATTTCCTTTATGTCCCGCGTCAATCGCCGGCACGAATCCTAAACCAGCTTTATCGCGAACAGGAGAAGAAGCGCCAGCTGCTAAACCAGCTTTATCGCGAACAGAAGACGTAGCGGCAGTAGCTGTTGTTGAGCCTGGCGACGGAGATTGTTCGGGTTGATCGATCGCATTCTCCCCGGCGATGATGGCTTCAGCTTTTGCAGAAGCGTGGGCGACGGCCGCCCGCAACCCTTTTAGCTGCATGTTGGATGCCAGGACGGAGAGACGCTGACAGAAAAGGCGGTATACCTGTGGAGGGGGGGGGGGGACGGAAAAGCGTGGCATCATGCGGTGGCGGGGGCAGATTAACTATGATCATAATGGGAGGGTGGAACAAGGGCAGAACGTGGATTGGATCGACGCCAAGCCGGGAATAAGTCGTGCAAAATGGAGTTGCACGTCGTGCGTAGGCTTTCCGTCTGGTACCCCTTGGCAATTTCTTCTTCTTTTAGGGAAGGTTTAGTGCGGGGTGGTCGGCTGTGTTTGCGGCGGCGATAGCCTACCGTATCTCCTTACTGGTAAGCTCAAAGCTGGAGGCAACGACGGAGGGACGCTGCCACAAAAGGAGGTATACCTTTGCGGCGGGGGGGGGGGGGGGTGCGTCGCATCGTGCAGTAGTAGGCGTACGAAAACCATGGAACAAGAAAGAACGGTAGAGCAAGGGCAGTAAGTGGAAAAAGTCGATGATAAGCCGTACATAACTGCAGAAGGGTGAATGCTAGAACGGAGAGACGCTGGCGAAACAGGCCGTATACTTTAGGGGGGAGGGAGAGATCGTGGCATCGTCCGGTTGTTAGGGGTGGACCAGTGAACATAGTGGCCTTGACGGGGCATGTCGAACTTCAGTTAGGATAGCTCTGCTCATGCTGAAGTTTGGTTTCCCATGGTATTCTTCTACTCTCTGGGGAATGTTTTCGTGAAAGATCGGTGTTGAAGCTCGTACTGCACTTTTATCGGACGGCAAACACCATACAAATAATACAACACAACTAATACAATAATGATGCATTCTCAACGAATACACACACCCGGTATCACGCGCGATCGGAGTATCGCACACAGCTTGCAAATATGAAGTTCGACGAAATCTTCGATCACACAGCTGCAGTGTATTGTAATTTTTTGTAATAATATTGGTATTCTAACGGAACTACACAAAAATAAGTTTAGTAACCACTTTAGAAGTGCAACGACATGATCTTGAAAATAGCGTGGGCCATTTCGTGGCAGTAATACAAAAGCTAAGACGATGACAATGCTTCTTCTCACACCTCGTATGCCGTCGCCTCTGCCACCCTTGAGGATGTAACGGGTATGTCGATAAGCTGCTCGGCCATGGATGATTGAGCGACCCCGGGGCGCCCCTCGTTTCGCTTAAGCCAGGCTGTCAGCTGCATCCTGTCCTCAGCCGAGATATGTTTTTCAAAAACGGGGAATGTGTTTTTACTAAAATAGAAAAAAGAATGGTCGAAAAAGTCATACTTCGTGCGTATTTTTTCCGAGCTGCATATATACGAGTAGTCATTTATGACGTCAATTCCTTTGGGGCTAAAGAAGAGAAAAAAAAAAGAAATTGACCAATGAAAATCGATGATTGCAGCATCGGGCACTGCTGATTGGGGGATGATAAAACTGGTGTCCGAAAGAACGTACAACAATTATGCAAGGAGGGGTCGTACAGGACGGGCGCGGCATAACCCTACTCGTATTGCTTGCTCGCTCACACTACTCGCATTACAGCAGGGTTAAACGTGAGATCGAAAAAATCAGCGTACGTACGTATCAGGACCATGAACTTTAGACTATACTCGTAGACGCTTGAAAATGTGTCAATCACTGTTTTGTTTTGGTCGCTGTACTATAATCAAGATAGAATCAAGTCACACACGAGTTGACCCTACTTTTGGGACTGTTAATATACTCCTACAACACAAGCTACAATTCCAAGTGCTTGTTGCCTCCGCCGACAACGTGAGCGTTGTTCTACGGGGGTCAATCGATGCGTAGCTGTAAACGGGGGGGGGACAATTCATCTACGTAGACGTCCACGTGTTATCAAGGAAAAAAAAGGAAAATCTAACACCCTCTCTAGACTATGTCGTAAGAAAGCGTTCGATAGACGACTTGCCGTGGATACCGCGTCGCGCCCGACTTGAGAATGGCAAAAAAAGAAATGGCCAAAAAACGCAACCTCTGGACGAAATCTACGGTGAGCGGGGGGGGCTCAATTTTCGGGCCGTGTTTTTTTTGCATTGTCTCGGGGTCGCTCGCGCGAGCGACCCCCCTGTTCGTTTCGCTTCCGGTCTTAAGAAGCGTTCGTGCTTTTTTTTTTCTTTGCGGTATGAATCCGCAATGGAGAGGTTGTATAGCTACGTACGGCGCGCCAGGCAAAACTGCCTAAGGAGTTTTCGTCACAGCAAGGTACGGGGTCACCCGTGCGAGTGGCTGAAATGGAGTAGTGGAAAAAATGGGGTGCCCTCCCCCCGTACGGTGGGCTTGGTCTCTGTGGATTAATATCGTACATCACACGGCGATATTCCACGATCAATATCGTAAATCACAAACGATATTCCAGGGTTAATATCGTAAATCACACAGCGATATTCCAGGGTTAATGTCGTAAAATCACAAACGATATTCCAGGGTTAACATCGTAAATCACACACGCGATGTTCCACGGTTAATATCATAAACAACAAAACGACGTTCCGCTAGTTGTGAGGAGCCGCCACCGATTACAATAGTTTTTGGCCAAAAAGTGCAATCAAATGCCAGTCTGGATGGTCCAATTGTAAAAAAATTAATACTGTTAATACATTAATTATCATTAGAACGTAAGACTTACGCCGCAGATGAATGATTCATTTACGCTACAATGTAAAATATGTTTCCCCAGAAACCGTGGGTTCATTACTAAAGGCATCAAGAGCCAGGAAGAAGCTGTTGGGCGAGCCTCGTGAAGCATGACGATTGTCGAATTTGCCTCAAGCTTTTTCCTGGGCACTTTGGTTGCATCGCGGTTGTCGCTTTTTTGGTCCGCACATGAACAGGTCTCACAAGGGTCGAGAGGTTCGCTACGGAGACGCAGAGCGTCCCCTACGGGTTGTATTGTATTGTATTTGTGTGTACTTGTGTAGGCGATGGGTTTGTGCACTGTCAGTATACCCCTATGAGTAATCAGCCACTCAGGTCGCGATTTCGCGCAGAGTTCATCGATGTAGACTATCTCTGAGGGATCGTCAGGCCGCGAGGGGAAGGGAGGAATAGTCGGGAGGACTACGGCCACTGGCCTGGGGTGGCAATGTTGATGAAGACTAAGGTAGCCTCTCAGCTAAAACATTTACAGGAAAAGGAAAAAGTAGATAAAAAGAGAAGATGTGGGGAAAGGAAATGGGCAAATGGTTGGCGGAAGATACCACTGCATTATGGTGCGATCATTCCACTTCATATTAGGTACTACTGCTGCTTTATGGAAGGATATTCGATTTATATCGGAAAGGCATCTACGCTATATTGTCGGAGGGCAAAAATAATAAGAATCAGTTTTTGAGTGAGTTGTTTTTAGGTGTAGATGTTGTGGTGTTGTACTGGGAGCCTAGCAAGGCGTAAGATTTGGGATACGGCTGGATACGAAAGGGTTTCACATGCCTTTGAAGGCATGTGCGTATAGGAAAAAGGGGATGATGTTTTTTTGCTTCGTGGATTAGCAGCGCTTTCAGTTCACCCGTGGCGTGAGTGGAACTAAGACAAGAGCTTATCTAGTGCAAGTGAGTAACCAACGTGGAACCTGCCTAGTAGAGAGACCTGCAAAGAGTAGCCTGTGTCTGTAACATCCCCTAGTCTTAAAATATAGAACTCCTTAAGCGGCCACTCTTGGAAGGCAAAAAACGGGACACCGTCACCGTGGCTTATACCTCTTGCATTTGAGCTATGATAGGAACCAATGCAGATGACTGAACCACCAAAAGAAGGTAACCTGTTTAGGACCTGCTGTACGCACTATAGTGGGGGGGGGGGCTACTCGGAGAGAGTGTGGAACGCGTGGGAACGATAGAGGATCGCATCGTACTTCTTTTTTTTTCTTGGCTAAAACAAAAAAACAAAAAAAATCTTAATGACGGGGGAGGTGCTCCTTAACCCCCTCCCCCCCAGAAAAAAACGCCGGAAATGTCATGCTTGTTTTTTTGCAATTCGCGCGATATTTTTGTTTACCTAGGCCACGGGATTGCTCGAATCGGGTTGTGCTTTTTTTGTTGTTGCTCAAAAATCAGTTTTTGGCTGGGGTATACCATACATACAAGCTGCTTCATGTTAGGAAAACGCGCCTCAGAAAGAAAAAAACGGGTATCACCTCCACCGTGGCATGTATCGTGGCGTCGACGGCGGCGGGTACTGCGATAGAGATAGCACTTTTTGGCCCCCAAAAAATATTTTCTGAATGATGAGGTTTCTCAATCCAAAATCGTCGGGGAAAAAAAGTCATTTCTTGGCGCGCACAAAAACGTTTGTTTTTTTTTTTTCTAATATCTGGACCACGGGTTTTGTTCATCGGATTGCACTTTCAGTTTAGACGCATGCTCTGTATGTTGTTGTTGTTGTTGTTGTTGTTGTTGTTGTTGTTGTTGTTGTTGTTGTTGTTGTTGTTGTTGTTGTTGTTGTTGTTGTTGTTGTTGTTGTTGTTGTTGTTGTTGTTGTTGTTGTTGTTGTTGTTGTTGTTGTTGTTGTTGTTGTTGTTGTTGTTGTTGCTGTTGCTGTTGCTGCTGCTGCTGTTGCTGTTGTTGTTGTTGTTGTTGTTGTTGTTGTTGTTGTTGTTGTCGTTATTGTTGTTGTTGTTGTTGTTCTCGAATTTAACTCGCATAATCGAGTCCGTGGTCACGGGACAGGCTCCAGCCACAATGGAGCTGAGGAATACCCCAGGGAAAAAAAACAAACAAACCAAAGGTGGCACACGCATGTATCACAGCTAACGCAATTCATGCCTCCGCCAGAAACATAAAAAGTTGAAATCGGGAGTCAGCCTACGATGTGCCAGGTCCATACCGGTGCATACGTCTCACTACTGGCGCCTGGACAAAACGACTATACCGCTTGCCACCCAGGAAAAATACTATACGGTATAGTAATATAGGTGCAACTGTTTTTTTTCTGGGGATAAAAAAAACGATATTTTTTAGAAAACTGAAAGTCCAACCAGGCAAACAAAACCCATGTGGCCCAGGTATAAACAAAGAATGTGCATGTTGCGAAACAATAATGACAGAATCGGACGATTTGTTTCGGGGGCTAAGGAGTTTCATCATCCAGAAAACACTTTTTTTTCGCCAGAAAGAGGTACAGTACCTCTGTCGTAGCACCCATGAAGGTGTAGAAGCTCCTCAATTGAGGAGCTACAGACGAAAAAAGGGTATACCTCGACCGTAGCATATATCGAGGCATCATTCTACAAGCAATGCAAGGGGAAGGGAGGGTGACTTACCTGGCACCGACTACCCTGCGTCCCGTCGTATGGACCTCCGCTCACCATATCGCAAGGACGCATCCTCACCTGGTGACAGGATTGTTGGAAGCGGCCACACTTGAGGCCATGCTCTCGGCCCGCGACTGGTTGCCAGGGAAAGCCTTCCATATCACCTTGAACGCTTGTGGTTCCACAGCGGCGATAGTCGCGGCAACCGTCCGATGATCAGAAGGTCCCTTTTCGGGAGGTATCGCCGAAGAGCGGGTTGCATGTCGGGGGTAAAAATAAGGCGCGAAATAAGTCGAAGAGAAAGGAGTGAGACCTCGTGCATAGGTTTTGTTTTTGGCTATGTTTTCCTCGTTATGTTTTTCGTATGGCATTTTTTTTTCGCTACAATCGATGTTGTAATAAACTCATGCTGCACACTATAGTCGGATGGCAAACAGAGTTTGAACACAGGAGTGTAAGGCATGAATGAGCTTTTTCCGAGGATAATCAGGGGGGGCGGCAAAGAAAGCAGCAGACACCAAAACCCGACGTGTGCGTCGAGTTAGAAGGACATCGATCCCTTTGGGATGGGGCACACATTCGGCGAATACGTTTGTGCAGTACATCGCTTGCTACCCACTCATGCTTGAGGGCGAACGATTTTAGGCTTAACTTGAGTCGGCCTTGTAGCAGCTCGCGGGGGGGATGGATCGGACCGGCTTTTTGACGTGACCACACAAGCAGCAAACACGGGTATAATTATCGTAAACGAATGTGACCAGCTTGATGTCGTCCCACCAATGGCACCCTTTTTTGGTGGGAAGCGTGCTATGATAGAGGTACTGTACCTTTTTTTGGCTAAAAATGTTTTCTGGACGACGCGGGTCCTTAACCCACCTCACTGTACCTCTTTTTGGCTACAATTATTTTTTGGACGACTGGGCTCCTTAACCCACCTTAACTCAAAATCGTCCGAATATCATCCATTCTTGTTTTTTCAATATATATTTTTTTGGTATACCTACGTAGGCCATGGTTTTCTTAATCGGGCTCCATTTTCAGCTTGCTCAAAATCGGGTTTAGGTGAAGGCATCGAGCTCCTCAAGCAGCCATCCTCGGAAGGAAAAATCTAGAGAATGCTGGTGGTGGCACTTTTTAGCGAGTGTCGTGTTGAGCTTCCCTCGGTTTCCTTCTCCTTTCTGGGAACGTTCGTTTTGAGGGGTTCAACGTTGAAGCTTGTGCTGTACGTCGATGGACGACGGCAACAATAACAATAGACCAAGGCTGCGGTGGGGGGGGGGGGTGTTAATACCCCAATTTTCACCGCCGCTTTTCAGTCACTGGTACGAGTGGCTCCGTATCTCACGGTCAAAAACGACTCGAGGCGATCTGTTCGGCGCAGCACAGCTTACCTTCCTGTCGTCGCGGAGTTAAAACAGCGCGAAAGGTTAAGGCCGCGAAAGGAACAGCGGGGTCACTCGCCGCGAACGACCCCGAGCCACAGCCAAAAAACCCCCAAAAATTATCCCCCCGCCCTTCCCCCCCCCCCCCTTCCCCCCCCCCTCCGTCTCGAAAGGGATGCGTGGTCAATGGTCGAATGACTAAGGCGAGCAACAAATTGAGTACGCCCCCCCTTAACATGCCCCCCCTAGCATACCCCCCTTAACATGCCCCCATTGACATGCCCCATTAACATGCTCCCGTTAACATGCCCCCCCCACACACACCGTATCCCGGGTCAATAGTGGGTGTGTACCATGGAACCAATTAGTGAGTACCGGGAGAACCCTCCGCTTTCGTTGAAACCGAGGCCATCACTCTCCGCCGTCACAAAGGTTTACTCAATTATTTATACCCGGTACTTCTTGGTGTTGTATTCGATTAAATGGTGATGTCACCCCTCGCGGCCATCACCGAAACATTCTTGGCGAGTTATCCCGCGATAGGAGTCGTCGTCGGCTTTTCTTCACAAGTGAGGACATACCGGTTATTTCTGATACTCTCGCGAGAAATTTTCTTCTTCTTAGGACTAGCGCGTAGGATTTGTTGGACGGATTTTTGCGCGAACGAATGCCTTCGAAGGCATGTTTCGGTCGGGCGAGATATTGAGCTCCTCCTGTTAGGAGAGTCATAGAAAATTCTTAGAATCTGCTGCACGCCTGGATGACTCACTCTCATGCCCTACGTGTCAATTCACAACCTAATCGACGTGCACACGTCGACATACCTGGAACCAGTTCATGAGCTGCGGATTTTCCTCCGCTTTCGTCACGACCGCCATCACTCTCCGTCGCTCCGAGGCAGGCTCGAGTCCTAGCTTGAGCAGCTTCGCTTCACCCTCCGCTCCCGATGCCCCCCCCGACGTTGCCCCACCCCGGCGTCCTAAGCCCGCAGTAGTAGTTGCCCCGGGTGTGGTATGCTTACAGGCCCCCCCGAGGAGCCAATTGCGGAAAGTAGCACACCTTTTTCGTTGTCGTTGTGATGGGAGATACATCAGGTGTCAGGTACGGTGCGGAATCAGGGGATAAATTAAAACACCATTTACTATGTACCGCTCTCAATACACTAGCTTTGCCTCGGGTGTGGTATTTCTTACCGCCCGCCGAACACCTCACGCCGCTTCGCGCTTGGTGCAAGCAATGTCTGCCTGGTTGGTGAAACCCGACGTGCTCCGTCCCGGCATAGTAGGTATGCGAGGGTCTATGGTCGTAAAACTACGGCCATGCACAAACTGAGTACACCCCCCCCCCCCCCCCGAGGAGCCAATTGCGGAAAGTAGCACAGCTTTTGGATGTCGTTGTGATAGGGCATGCATCAAGTTTCAGGGCTACGGCGAGGGATTTGAGGACGAAATCAAACATATTTCATTGTGTACCGCTACAAGTACATTAGCTTTGCCCCGGGTGTGATATTTCTTACCCCCCCCCCCCCCCCCCGAAGGAACCAGTTACGGCGAAGAGCACACCTTTTTCGTTGTCGCTGTGATGGGACATGCATCATGTTCAGGGTTTCGGCGCGGCATTTGGGAATAAATATAATAACCAAATAGTATGTACTGCTGTCAGTACGTTAGCTTTGCCCCGGGTGTGGTATTTCTTACCCCCCCCCCCCTATATTGTAAATAGGTTGGGTTGCCGTCGGCTGGCAACGACACTGAGCAAAAGGCCGCTCAGTACACGAGCTAGACCACCAGAGTACAATTTTTCTTTCTAGCGATCGATCACAGCTGGAGGTCGAATTAGATCATTTGTACGCGGTGGAGAATTGTTACTCCGCACAAGGGGATCAATCGTACCAGGTGGTGTTTACGGTAAGGCACCGACGAGGCAGTTACATAGTTCTTCCATTGCTGTCTCTGGAAGTGACCATACCGGGAATTAAAATTAGCTCTCTGAAGCTGTCATCCATATACAAGTCCGCCTCACAAGCGGCTCTTAGTAGGATGCAGCTCACCCTTCATGCACCTCGCCGAACACCTCACGGCGCTTCGCGCTTGGTGCAAGCAACGTCTGCCTAGTCGGTGAAAACCCGACATGCTCCGTCCCCGCATCGTATGGATGCGAGGGTCTATACCATATGGTCATACCACTACGGCCATGCATGAATATCGAGTACACCTTCCCGTTAAAGTATTAGTGGGGTATTAGTCCGTCTGACCACTCGCAAAAGGTTAACCAATAGCTTACCCAAACCACGCTTTGTAACACCCCCCGCCCCACTGAAACGGCGGGACACCAGGTCGGCCGGATATACGGGCGGACCTGTCAATATCCAAGCGGTTTCATTTCCTGGGGATACCGGAGAGAGTATTTTTCAAGTTCGACATGGGGAAAGTCTGAAAAGGTTTATTATTGTGGATGGTGGGATTTGAACCCACGACATTTCGCCCCGAGGGGCCAAGCGCCGAATGTAGCACAGCTCGTCGTTGTGAGGGGCATGAATGCACCATGTCCGGGGGAATGGCGTGGGATTTCTACGGAGACATCCAACAGCCAATTGTTATGATTATGTGCCGCTATCAGTATATTACTCATTATTATTGCCCTCCGACAATGAAGCGTACATGCCGTTCCGATATAGATCGAGTATCCTTCCTTAAAGCATAGTATCTATGAAGTCGAACAACCCCTCCATAGAATTTGTGAGCGGTATCTTCTGCCAACCATTTCCCCTTTTCCTTTCCCCGCATCTTCTTCTTTTATCTACTGATTCCTTTCTTTTCCTACATATGTTTTAGCTATTAATACTTAGCAAGCTTTCACATTCCATAGTTTCCCCGGGTATGCTATTTTTACCACACACCCCAATGAGCCAAGTGTGAACGCGGAACGTAATACACAATTTCCTTGTGATATGGGTGTGCATGCATCTCAGGCCCAGGATTCACGGTGCGGGATTCTGGAAGACATTTCATGAATAATTTACTGGCTGTACCGCTATCCGTATTAATGGTTGCCCAGGGTGTAGTTATATATATTTTACTAGTCGTACGGCCACAACTCCTTCCGTCGCGCTTGATCTGCGTTGCCCGCAAAGGTAGGGTAGGTGTAGCAGGCATCTCTACACCACCCCAGGGAACTGTGGCGCTATTCCTATCGATGACAGGTCACTCACAAGTTAGACGAAGAAGGCGTTCCGCGCGTGCCGCTCTTTCCCAAGAGGGATGCTGCATTGTTCCCCGCTTTAACACCGCCCCCGCCTCCACCACCCCCACGAGAAGCGGCCAACCGCGCTAATGCCTTCGCGGCGCCCGCTGCGACTCGCCGGGCGTCTGGCGGTGGTACTCCGACGCGCAGAAGCCACATTTCTACTGTCAACCCCTCCTGATGTTCATATGCGTCGGGTGGGGGCGGGGGGGGGGAGGGGGGGGGCGAGACGTTTCAGGAGAAGTTGTGTGACACGACCAAAAAAGCACTAACAGGAGTAGTTCACTACCGGATCGCAACGTTTCGGCAATGCTCTCAAGTCTTCCTTCAGATCTCTCAACTTGAGCGACCCGAACAACACCTGACCCGACCCGAGTCGACCCGTGACTTTTTGAAAGCGTCATGACCCGACCCGCAGGCCGGGTCATGACCCGTGAAAAAAAAATGGCCAAAACGTGCTACTTGTATCGTAGCGCAACGCGTCCCCAAGATGTTGGTAGACGTGTATACCTCTTCGTGTCCGATCCAGGCGTGCGCCGAGGCCTCGTTGATGCACGCGATCCCCAGACCCGTCATGCTCTGCTCCGACAGCTGAGCGCGGAAAGCCTTCCTGCCCTGGAGACCCGCCCACGAAGCCTGGATCTTGCGAGCCGCTCCGACTTCGTCGAAGGTGTACCTTAAAGATGGCGAATACCAGATGATATATTATGTTTTTTGCGTATGGCATCCGACAATACATCTATCTATCCAGTTTCGTTGTTGGACTCTTTCACCATCGTTAGGTGAAGGCACGTGATACGGTAGAGGTAGCATTTTTCGCCTCAATTTTTTTCTGGATGACGGGGCTCCTTGACTCAAAATCGTGGGATATACACCATTTTTTTATTGCATGAAAAATCTCGCTGCGTATCTAGGCCATGTTTTTTTTTTTGTATCCGGTGTCAGTTTATTTTCCTCAAAATCAGTTTTTTTGGGAGCGGTCTTAAGCTCCCAAACGGTCTTAACCTCCTCCAAAAGTGAGGGGTAGTATTAAGAAAAAAAGTGGTGCGCCTCTATTGTGGTACCCGTCTGATTTTTTTTTTCAACTAAAGATGTGAAGATGTGAAACTTTATCTAAATTTCTAATTTCCACCTCCGAAGGGAGACGATAAGTGTATATGTATACCACCAGGTGCATAGAGGAGGGGTGGTGACAAGTAACTGATTCAAACTGTTAACAACTCAAGGCATCAATTAAGTTCATGATCGAGGGAGACGATGATGCTCTGTTTCAAGACATTCATTTTTCTTTTGGTGTTAAGGTACGCTAGGATGTAATTTAATTCATGCATACTATCCCAAGACAATGCTTAACGTTTGATGTTATTAATAGAAGGAGACGGCATGCGGCGTGAGCGAGAATATCCAAAAAAAGAGATGACGAAAAGATGACAATAGTAACAAAAACATCCAGACCCCAAAAAGTACCAGCATGAGACTACAATGTTTTACGAAGGGCCCCCCGCATGTAGACCAAGCTATGAACTCGTCTGGGCTGGTCAGCGTTACTTGCCCGGCTACTGGGGCGATGGTTAATTGCTTCTACTTCAGTTTTTTCAAGAGTTTTCCCCCCACTTTAACTTAAGGCACCTCCCGGTATTTCAGTACAACCAAACTCCGAAGGGGAAGCATAGTGTGCTACAGTACAATCCTGCCCATAGAGTGACTGAAGGTCGCCCCTAACGCGGAAGTTCATTGGCCAGAACGGCCAGCCGCAGACCTGGGTCGGCCTCGAGTGTACGTTCCGGTCACTTCAGACTTCCACAGTTTTCCCGACGAGGTGTCGACTTCTTTGCATCCGAAGCGGGTCGCTTGGCGAGTGTATTCAATCTTGAAGGCAACCGCAACGCGCGGGCGAGTTTCTGCGATTAGCTTTGCCGCGGCCTCGATCATGCCTGCCGCCGCCGGGGAGAACCGATTTTGATCACCAGCGAAAACCGTATTTTTAACGAGGTTGTGAGCGTGGTACAGCTTACCCTGGGCCGTTTGGAGTATTAGAAGGGGAAGAAGTTGAAACAAATGGAACGATTATTTTGTTTCCTCCTGCGCATGATTTTCTTCTTTTACGTATCCGTTTGATTTTTTATTTCATGAGTTATCGACGTTAGTTTTGTTGTATGTATCCCGTCTTTTGTTTCCCTTCTGTCTAGGATGTTTGTTATGCTTCATAATCGAGGTCGAATGCTCACATGCTGCGTGTTTCGTCCGATAGGTAAATGAAGCTCAAAAACAACCAATAGATGTCTTACCTAGGCAAGCTAATGTATCCGCATCGCCACCGCCACCATCACCGTCGTCACGGGTGTCAGCGCGACCACCTCTCCCACCCATTGCGCGCTTTTTTCCAGACACCCCTCTTCCTCGGGTCGCGGAGACAGCCACTCGGGAAGGATTTGCCCTTCTTCCATGGAGTTTGGAGTCAAGCCCCACCGTCTGCGGCTGCTGTGGTGTCGCCGTAGAGGCAGCGGCAGCGAGATAAGCTTCCTCGGCTTTTCTCACGCGGTCCTGCCAGGCAGACGTAACCTTAGCCCTGTTGTTTCGTGATAACGACGACGACGATAACGACGACGACGACAGGTCAGCCCTTTTTTGGAACTGCATTCCGTTTTTTTCTGGGCGGGGGGGGGGAAGAAACAGGCTTGAAATTAGAGTCGATTTTGTTTTTGGATATTTAATTATGGGGCTAACCTCTTTGGCACTGCAGCAACGTTTTTCAAACCAAAAAGAAACTACTTTAAACCCCGAAAAAGCGATTCTGAAACAAATCGAAAGCACCTTAATTCTGACGAACAAAACCCACGCCTGCCTGCAAGTATACCAAAAAAAAAGTATTAAGAAACAAGAATGACGAAATTCCGATTAGTTTATGTTAAGAAGCCCCCGTCTTTCAGAAAATATTTTAGCCAAAAAGTGGTATACCTCCTTTGTCGATTAAAACAGGAAGTGCACAAAGAGAAGCAACTGCACACGTGTTAACACCGAGCACCTTCCAGCCCACCACAACATGCTATGGCCATGGCAGCACCTCGGTGTTGTACATGCTTAAGGAACTCCAAGCGTAACCTCAACACTGATTTACGTAAGTACGAAATATTACCGCGATGAGCAATGTCATGGTCTATCGTACCGTACAGTAGATTCATGCGGATAGTTATGTAACACACACGACGCATGCCACGGTGGAGGCACGCCAACATCTTTTGTGGAGCTCCTAAGCTTAGAAACTCTGTACATCTCCCAAACACCGGTTGGGGGCGAAGGGAGGGGTGATAACACCTCCATCGTAGCACGTGTCGTTGGAATTAAAGCCATTTTTTTTCCTTGGTAGCCAAGGGGGTTAAGAGAGAGCCCAAGGCTAAGGTCGAGTAGGGGGGGGTGTCAAGGAATCCGTGAGGGGGAGCGTAGGGTTGTCGGTGTTGGGAAGCGCTATCCTCGTGGTTCCTGGTGTCTTTATTCATTTCTCCGTTGGCTCGCTACATAGAAACAAGGCGGACAATAGCACACTCTGGGGAAAAGTGTATAGAGCAGGCCGTGAACAAAGGGGGGTGTCCAGCATGCACCATCACCGTCACTTACGTTCTCGCCCATGTGTGATGGCCTTGACGGAACTGCTGAGGCACCTACTATCGTCTTGTTTCACCACGGTTTCACATCGAATCCATACACTGTGGTGAGCTAAAGCTTTATTTTTCCCCATCCGCCGGAGGATAAAAAAAAAAAAAAAAAAAAAACATACACTGTTCATCTACCGAGAGCACTGCATAACAGGGTTGTACTATTAAATAGTCGACTACTTGTCACTTTTAGGGCTTCTTTGTTCAGCGACTCAGAGAACCTACATGAAGCCCTTCTCTTTGTGATAAAACAAGATAGCCAAAGAGCATCCACAGGCAGGGTGCCCTGGGCCGTAACACGGCGCAGGTCTGGTCTGGGCAAGACCGTGGGTACACACCTGCGCTGCCGTAGGAATTTAATGCGGGCACGTCGTAGTGCTGACAGCTGTGACGCTTTCGTATTAACAGCGTCGATGGCGGCCACCTGGCAACCACGGCGACAAGATGAAAGGGAAGGTATAGTTTCATTACGACGCCGCCTCGGCAGCTCTAGCAAGCCACACACGGAATGGAACGACAAGTCCCCAACTACTCGGAGTTCCGATTCCGAACGACTGTTTTTCACGCGCGATTCGAGGGTAGATTGGCCATTGGGATGCGCTTTAATTTTTTCTCAAAGCTAGAGTTTGTTTTGTCGGTGAGGTACGTATGTAACTCCTCAAGGGAGGAAGGAGCCTCATAATTTCTAGGTGCACAGCCTACCGTAGCATGCACCACCAGCAACAACAATAACAACAACAATCGGCCTATTGTAGCACGCCTACATTACATACTGTACAAAACTGAAACCAAATAATGCCTCCCGCGTGCGTCCTACATCCGCCCCTCTTTCGGGAAAGTGCGCTAAGCGATTTCACAGGCGCACTATAGAGGGGAACCGGCACTTCTCAGAACATATTCACCAACTGCGCTTGAGGAGCTAGTAAATACCCCACCCTCAAACAAATCGATTTTCATTAGAAAACATAAAAAGTGCAACCCGACGAACAAATCTCATGGCCTAAGTGTACCCCCAACAACCGTAAGAAAGAAAAGTAGCTTTAGCAAAAACGAAAGAGAAATCTTTGGCAGAGGGTCATAGGAGAGATACTACTGCTTTGTAGAAGGATACTTGACTTATATGGGGACGACATCTACCCTACATTGTCGGAGGGCAATGACAATAATAATCGTATTGCAACACAAGAATTTGGGTCAAGAAACCCCCCTTCCGCCCCGTCATTGATGTTTTATTTTATGCCACAAAGCGTCTTCCCTATCGTAGCAGACGTCTCCGAGGGACCACCATCGTGCAAAACTGACAAGAGAAAACTCTCTTGTGAGACTCACTCGTATGTGTCCTACATCCTTCCGCACCTCTTCGGGGAAAGGAGATATGTTGCCCCGCCTAACGACGTTCTCCACGTCCCCGTCGTCGTACTTCACACGGTAGGATAGGATGCGATCGTTTCTGTTGCAAGTTTAAAAAAAAAAAAAAAAGTAATGGGCGCATTCTTTTCTTAGGGTTGTTTCTTCTTGCTCGAAAAAAGACATCATGGTTGGGGAATTTTACGTGGAGAACAGGATGCTGTTAGATCGTTGCGGCGTGCAGTGGGTTCATTCGTACCAGGCCTACTGCAACCAGCCGGCGAATCTCACCAAGGATACCCTTCCTGCGTTGACTTTCTGGCAATCAACACGGCTCTTTCTTGAAAAACATACCATGGGGGCATTTTTTGCAGGACGGAAGTTGGTATTTTACTGTCCGAAGAAAACAAGCATGGGACATACCAAGAACAGTAAATATACGATCTGTTCTTGTTTGAAAAAAATCAGGGCTTTTCATAGGCCGGATCACTTCTCGCGGGTCGGATCGGGTCAAGGTGATCAGGCCCGACCCGACCCGACCCGACTCGACCCGACCCGACCCGACCCGACCCGACCCGACCCGACCCGACCCAATCCGACCCAACCCGACCCGACCCGACCCGACCCGACCCGACCCGACCCGACCCGACCCAATCCGACCCGACCCGACCCGACCCGACCCGACCCGACCCGACCCGACCCGACCCGACCCGACCCGACCCGACCCGACCCGACCCGACCCGACCCGACCCGACCCGACCCGACCCGACCCGACCCGACCCGACCCGACCCGACCCGACCCGACCCGACCCAATCCGACCCGACCCGACCCGACCCGACCCGACCCAACCCGACCCGACCCGACCCGACCCGACCCGACCCGACCCGACCCGACCCGACCCGACCCGACCCGACCCGACCCGACCCGACCCGACCCGACCCGACCCGACCCGACCCGACCCGACCCGACCCGACCCGACCCGACCCGACCCGACCCGACCCGACCCGACCCGACCCGACCCGACCCGACCCGACCCGACCCGACCCGACCCGACCCGACCCGACCCGACCCGACCCGACCCGACCCGACCTGACCTGACCCGACCCGACCCGACATGGCCCGACCCGACCCGACCCGACCCGACCCGACCCGACCCGACCCGACCCGACCCGACCCGACATGGCCCGACCTGACCCGACCCGACATGGCCCCACCCGACCCGACCCGACTCGACCCGTGACTACTTGAAAACCTCCTGACTCGATCCGATCTGATGTATGAGGTTTCGAACACCTCCTGACCCGACCTGACTCTACCCCAAGGATTTTTTAAACATGCTGACCGGACCCGCGGGCCGGGTCATGACCCGTGAACTGCCGTGGAAAAAAACGCAATTGAGATTTTTGCGTAGGATAAGACACGGCCGTTTCTTTGTTTCAACAAGACAGCATGGGGCCCTATCGCGTAGGATGGAGTACGGCCGTTCCCTGTTTTCAGAAAATACAGCATGGGGAAATTTTGCGAAGGGACGGAAACAGCTGTTGTTGGACAAAAGCAAAATTTAGGATCGGGAAGATTGAGCGCGGTTGGGTTCGGTTGGGTTCGGTTGGGTTCGGTTGGGTTGGGTTGAGTTGGGTTCGGTTGGGTTGGGTTGGGTTGGGTTGGGTTGGGTTGGGTTGGGTTCGGTTGGGTTCGGTTGGGTTCGGTTGGGTTCGGTTCGGTTCGGTTCGGTTCGGTTCGGTTCGGTTCGGTTCGGTTCGGTTCGGTTCGGTTCGGTTCGGTTCGGTTCGGTTCGGTTCGGTTCGGTTCGGTTCGGTTCGGTTCGGTTCGGTTCGGTTCGGTTCGGTTCGGTTCGGTTCGGTTCGGTTCGGTTCGGTTCGGTTCGGTTCGGTTCGGTGCGGTGCGGTGCGGTGCGGTGCGGTGCGGTGCGGTGCGGTGCGGTGCGGTGCGGTGCAGTGCGGTGCGGTGCGGTGCGGTGCGGTGCGGTGCGGTGCGGTGCGGTGCGGTGCGGTGCGGTGCGGTGCGGTGCGGTGCGGTGCGGTGCGGTGCGGTGCGGTGCGGTGCGGTGCGGTGCGGTGCGGTGCGGTGCGGCGCGGCGCGGTGCGGTGCGGTGCGGCGCGGCGCGGTGCGGTGAGGGTCGACCACCCTTAACGAAAAGTTGAAGTCAACAATCGGGCCGTCGCTACACTACTCTCGTGACAGGATCGTGAACTGTATAGCATCTGCCGTACGACTTTGTCTGCTGATCCGACAAAAAAAGCCGCCACATCCAGACGTAAGTGTCAGTGTCACCTCGACCACTCGCATAGGAAAGAGGTGGTCGAGCCTATTGTTACTGTGCTTGCCATCCGACAATATGCAGCTTGAGCTTCAAAGTTGATTACTCATAACATTCCCGAAATAAGAAAAGCTCGGAGGAAAAAAGGAAACCTATGCACAAACTCTACCTCCTTTCTATGCCTACTTCCCGCTTAAGTTTTATCTACAGCACCCCATTTGTTGTCTTTGCTCCCTCCTTCTCAATACGTGCTTCTTTACGTTTTGTTCTTAAATCCTAAGCCGCATCCAAGCTCCATCCATCGGTGTGGGTCTGTCACCTTCTCCCCCCCCCCCCCTACTTCTTCTCGCGTCCTGGCGGTCCCTAAGCTCGAGCCTATAGTTTTGGCTCGTTCGCAACGGCCCTTCAGGGGTCTAACCCGTACCTGGTAGGATTTAGAGGGGTAACAGAAACGTGGCGTGCATGTTGCATGCATACCGCCGCCCATACTCCAAACACCAAGCACACCATTTTTTCACGCCATTTTTTCACGCCATTTTTTCACAGATTGACCCAGGGTAGGAATCTAATGATGGTTTCGTTCCCATTGTGTCTGTAGGGTGAGTGTTCTTGGGCGTATGAGTGAAGAAACGATATACTAAATGCGTACAGCGGGTATCCCGATTTAAGAGCGCCCAGTCAAGAAAAAAAAAAACTTAGGAGCGGTCAGATCGGCATATCCCGCCTACACTGAAAGCTAAATATGTTTCCCACTACAGATAACGAGCGATGTGTAGTTAAGAGCGCTTGTTTCGACTTGTCACGGGGCGCTCTTAAATCGGGGTACCCACGCCAGTAATCTATAGCAGCACCTTTGCGCGGAACACACCATTAGCAAAGGAAGGAGAAGAAGTGCTCATTGCATACCGCGCGCCCTGCCCTTACTCCAACCATCAATCACACCTTCGGTTAACCCCACAAATTGAGCCAGGGTAGAAGTCTTGCCCTCCGCCGAACCTAGCCTCGACCTTCATGCCAACCGTCAGCGTCAACACGCGGAGGCAGCTGCGGGGTACGTCGGGAATTTCTTCACCCGTGTCCAGGTATCTTCTCAATCGAGGGATATGCATACGTATAAACACAAGCAGTATGACGAAAAGAAGCCCCAAAAAACGGAAAAATACGGGAGAGTACGGTTAGATTGACGAATCGGCGACAAAACACGTTTTTCCTTCAGCTTTTTGTTCGTCTCTTTCTGGGAACATTTGTGAGTGGTCGACGCTGGCGCTCAATAATACCGAATGACTAAATTAGCAAATTGAGTAGGGAATAAGATTGAAAAATGCGGAATAGATTAGCTGGTTACTCCTCTGCTACGTGCCTTGCTAAGGTCATCTCAACTGATCCCGTACGTCCCGTCCAGAAAGCTTGGTACTCCTTCTGCCGATACCACCTCGCTAGGGTTAACAACGAAAGCCCAAACACTTTAATAACAATAGCGATTGCCCAACCCCCCTTACACCTCTCACCTCCCCAAACAAAACAATGGGTGGATGGATGGATGGATGGATGGATGGATGGTTGAATGAATTAAAGCGAATTAATGAATGCATGAATGAATGAATTAATTAATTAACGAATGAATGAAATAATTATTGAATCAGTTAATTGGTTAATTAATTAATTGAGTAATTAATGAGGGAGGGAATGAATGAAGGAATGAGTGAATAGATGAATGGATGAATGGATGAATGAATGAATGAAATGATAATAAATGAATGAACGATTTTTTTTTTTCAAATTTTACTTATTTCATGCATAAATGAATGCACGAATGAATGGATGAATTAATGCAGGAATTAATGGATGAATGAACGAATGAAATTGATCAACTAGTGGATGACTGAATGACTGAATAGATGAATTAATGACTGAGTTAATGACTGAACGAATGAACGGACGAACAAGCGAATGAATGAATGCTTGCATGAATTAATCAGCGAATGAACGGATGGACGAAATAATTAATCAGCGAATTAGGGGATGAACGAGCTAACTAACGAATGAACGAATTAATGAATTATCGCTCACCTGATTCCATAAGTCCCCTTCGGAAACCTTCGCACGCCTTCCGCCGACACCATCTCGCTCGGGTTAACAAGAAAAACCTCGCCCCTCCTCCACCCTTCTGCGGGGCCATGCCAGCTGCCCCACGAGCCCCCCGGCCCCGTCCCCTTACCCGCTACCGAAGAGGCGTTTTTAGTGTTGGGGCTTGGGTTGATTGCTGTTGACGACGATGTACCATTGTTGTTGCTGTTGTTCTTGCCCTTGCGTTTGGAGTTGCTCGTATCTCTTGACGGGGTTCGAGCATCGAGCAGGAAGCCCACCCACAAGTCCAGGTGGTCGTCGCAGGGTGGTTCGTGCGCTCCTGCGACGTTTGAGCGAACGTGACAAGAATGTTATTCTGTAAAATTATTCTAATAGCGTCAGCTGCGAGTTCGACGAATTTGGGGTCGATACTCATCTTTGCAAGCTGCGTACCACCACCGGTCGCTCGTTTTTAGTACGTTTTCATGAGTCAAAACCCAAATATAAGAATACATTGTATTACAATACTTATCATGCACGACTAAGTGTTGGAAAACAGAAGTAGCGTACCGGCCTGCCGTAGTTGGCGAACTTTGGGGAAGAGTTAATATTACAAGGTCATCGTCATGCTGTTGTCCGTGGTTGCAGCAAAGGCTCTAATTACTCTGGACTCGAAGAATAGTCGACCCTAAGCCAAGCCTTAAGGGTAAAACGCTGCATGACGAAACGCTTCGAGGCGCGTGCTACTAAAGAAGGTAGTACTTTTTTTTTCCCTGAATAACGAGGCTCCTTAACCCAAAATCTTAGGACTGTGATATTCTCAATTTCGCTATTCTATTTTGGCAAGCCTAGGCCATGGGCTTGTTTCTTGGGTTGAACTTTCAGCTTAAAAAGAAGAAAAAACAAACAGTTTTTGGTTTGGGTGAGGTTATATAGAGCTCTTTAAGTGACGAGTAGTATTAGAAGAAAAAAAAACAGTGCACCGCTACCGCAGTAGCATGCTTCTACAGTGCGGTGCTCTGTAAAACGGTGCACCTTAAGGGAGGAGCTTAAGAACAAAAACGAAACGGTGCAGCATGGTGAGCCTATCGCAAATTAAGGCGTTCGTACTCGTAGGTTGGACAAGAGCACATGACGCATGCCGCGACAAACGCATGCCGCAACAAGCGCATGCGACGACAGAGGTAGGTCTACGTTCTTTTTTTGTTCATCTGATCACGCGATTCTCACGTGCGGAGCTCAAAAACCTCACCCCCAAAAGCCGATCTCGAGCAAACCAAAAGTTCAAAAACCTACAATCCCATGGCTTGGGTATACAAAGAAAAATCATACCGCCAAACAAAACTTGAATTGCAATCCTATAGTACAACGGACGCTTGAAGGCACCGCACCTTCAACGAAAGAATCGTCGTCAAGGTCGTCAGCCGCGGCGTAGTGGAAGTACCTTTTCGCGGGAACCGTCACCAGTGGAAGGCGTACCTGGGCAGGGGAAAGGGTCGGGAAGGGAGAAGCACTCGCATTTAGCACGCTCGTCAACCCACCTACTGCCGCAAAAGGCATCTCGTTTACCCATGCTCCACACTCTTTAGGCTGCGCTACTAACATACACAGCGACGGAGCCATCCGACGGCAGAAACTGCAGCTGTTAGACTAAAGGCTAGGCTGAAAGTGTGAAACCGTCGGCTAGCGCAAAGAAACGTTGGTCGGGTTTGCGAGAACGAACGGATGTCTTTCAAGACATGTTTCGGGTGAACTATCGAGCCCCTCATGATAGGAGTTTGAAGAAAATTCTGAGAATCTGCTGCGCCCCTAGTAACGTGGGATGACTCGGGGAGGTCATCGTTGTCAGGCTCATCAGCATCGAATCACTCATAAGCATTGCCAAAACGTGAAATAAAACCATGCCAGGTAAGGCCCGTTTTATTAGTTCGGGTTGGTAGTGGGTTATCCGTTTACCTGTAACCCAGTGAACTAAGTGCGCGGAGTGATCATGGACCGATTCAAAGCAAAATTGCCCGTGACAAAATCTAGGGAATTCATATATGTCCAAACTACTAAAAAACGCGGAACAAGAGTATCAAAGAAGCTTGCAAAGATGAGTATCGACCCTTAAAAAAATTATCGAATTCACAGCTGACTTATTTAAAACGTTTTTTGTTTTCGTCTAATACCCTTTAACATACCTTAGTAACTGGCGTCGTCGGCAAGACGATTTGTGTTCACTCGCCGTTCCGTCAGGGGGCGGGATAGTGCTATAAGAACGCTTTTTTCCTGTGGGTGATGGAGTAGTCGATACCCTTCTTTTTTATCAGCAGCCTAGCCTAGTGGACTAACACCATCTAAAACGCTAACTGTGCGGAGCACCGACTCGCAATGACCAAGACTTTTTACCAGCCCAGCTTGTGGGATGACAAGAGTAATGCGCCTCTTTCCTGTTTTTGCACCCCTCCTTTCGATGCAGTTTGCAGATCTACGTACAATCGAGGTGTTCCAGCAGTCCTCGACAAAAGAAAGGACTGCCTGAGTTTCTGGCGACGCTATGCATACAACAGCAGCATGGGGTCGCCGAAGTGCCTTTCAGGATCGGGCCACCGCCGTAAAAATATTTTGGAGCTACCGAGGGAGAACGCAGTCTGGGAATCACGCCTCTCCAGCGACTTGCACACGAGACACACAGAAGAGTTTGTCCTTGAAAATAAAAAATCTCACAGTCAAGTGCCGGTCCGCAAGCCGCTCCGCTTCCTCCCACTCCAGTCGCTCAAGACGCTCCTTCTCCGCCCTTCCATTCAAACAGAACACCAAAACGCAAGAAAACGAAAGGGAGGGGATAAGAAAAGGCGTGGGTACTCAAGAATGCGGCAAGCGCAATACTGCCCTGTGTCGACAATTTTCTGCACGTACGCAAATCAGCGAGGGGGGGCGGGGGGGGTTCAACAATCGGGCGTCTCCGTGATGTGTACTTCTGAGCGAACGCGAACTTCGCAGGTGAGGTAATGCGAGCGTGCGAGAGCGCGTTGTGTATAGCGCGAAACGCTTGAATCTCCCCGATTTCATGCGAAAAAAACGCCCGAAAAAACTGCATCATTAGAACAGCGTTGATGGCGTTCTGCCGAGTAAATATGCCGTAAACACTCGTTTCTCTCACCTCCTATGGTCTCGCCGCAGGATGAACAAGACCCTTCGAGCAATGTACCCCCGAGCGGCGCGTCCTATCTTCCTAGCGGCCATCTCGTCCTCATAGCGGTACAAGGGGTAAACTTCGCTTTCCTCTGCACGTGGCGGCGGGAAAATAATAAATGCTCACGTTAAAATGTTATAAACATCGGTAGTCAGTACTGTGTCAGGTTTTACCACCAGAATGGATGATGAAACGCACACAGTTCTGAAGGCAAGCGAACCATAATACTAGCATAGGACAATAAGGCGTCTTAGAAAAATCAGAACAAATATTTTTATTATCAGATTGAACGGAGAAAAAAAAGTGGGTTGTTCTCGTGAAATAATAAAAAAAAGGTACCTGATAAGCTTTTTGAATACAATTATCCAAAGTCCTTCGGCTTTGAGTTCGACGAATTTAGGGCCGATACTCCATCTTTGCAAGCTGCGTGATACAGCGGCCGCTCGTTTAAGGCAGCATGTTTTTTGGACGTACCCTGTTGGATACCCAAAAACATCATGGCGGTACAAGGGATAGCCTTTTTCTCTGCACGTGGTGGTGGGAAAACGCGGATGCTCACGGTAAACCAATCCCCTTTATAATTGTACCCGCATTTATTTTTTGGGGGAAAACACTCGGAATCAGAATGGAATACTGTTTTCCAACAGTAAAAAAAGGATTAAGATAACCGTGTGGAGCCGAATCGATTGAAAATCGTTGACGATTTTTTTTTCCCACAGGAAAAAAGGGTTTTAAGTTAACGGTAACCGTCTGGAGCGGAACCGAAAACCGTGTAGGATAGTTCTCCGCTGGGAGAAAACGGTTAAATTAACCGTGTGAAACCGAACTGATAGAAAAATCGTTTCGAATCCTTTTTCTCGCCGGGAAAATGGTCAAGTTAACCATGCGAAGCCGGATGGAATCCTGTAGGACAAATGTTTCCACCGTGAAAAAAAGTAGTTAACCGTGTGGCGCCGAGTTGATTGAAAAACGTGTGAGATCATTTTTCCACCGGGAAAAGGCCGATCACTTTAACCGTGTGGAGGCAAATTGACTGAAAATCGTGTAGGTTTTTTTTTCCACCGGTAACAGGGTTTAACTGCTTGGAGCCGAGTCTAAGCGTCTGTTGTTTGTGTGAGTTGTACACATCCTCCGACCGAGATGAGTCGCGGTAGAGGTAATACTCCCACTTCTGTGGGTCACTACCGTGAGCGGCCCTGTACTTCGTTAGAAAAAAATAGACCTGTTAGTTACACAGCGCTATCCAATAAACCATCGTGTCACGTGACTTAATTATCTAGTGGATAGCTAAGTGGTCTAGTGGATAGCGCTGAATAACTGACAGAGATTGGGTCATGGGTTCAATTTCCCACCAACTTCATGTTTGTCTTTTTGGAGCGTGCGCGCTGGAAGACATTATGACTAGTTATCATAGGGTATTCCTAGAAACTAATCACGTGACTCCGTGGTCTAGTCGATAGTGCTGTATAACTAACAGGTCCTCATAGAAAACATTGTGTTGGCACAAGCGTCATGGAACAATTCCATAGCGGTGCATAATGCGCACAAACAATCACACAAGCGTTCTAGCTTGCAAGCAAGCAAAGTACAGTGGGTACCCCGATTTAAGATCGCACCGTGACAAGCCGAAACAAGCTCGCTTAACTACACGTTGCTCTTATCTGTAGTGGGAAATACACAGCTTTTAATGTAGGCGGGACATGCCGATTTGACCGCTCTCAAGTCCCGAATGCTCTTATCCTGGGCGCTCGTAAAACGGGGTATCCACCGCATATGTGTCACTCGTGCGAATGGCCCTGACGGCGCTGAGACAATGGGTCTGGGAGTGCTTTTCCCTGCCAGAACTTTGATCGACCGCACCTTGCAAGGCATCAACCTTCTCCGGCCCCTGTGAGCCAACTTCCGTCGCGTCTCGCTTCGCGCGAACCTTCTTGTACAAGCGATAGACCTTGAAAAAACATCGTGCCAAAAGCGATGTCACGGAGACGATCGAGGGTCGTCACGGAAGTTGACATAACGGAGAGAGTGAGCGGAGCACAATAAATTAGCTCGACGCTACGTTGGTAGTGCTGCTTGTAGGCACACAGAAGGGGGTTAGACTTCGCGCATTACTGGCGCCGGTACTTCCGGCTGGCACATGCCATACCGGCACAATACGTAGAGGTGCCACTCTACACTAGGGGTCTCCCAATATATAAGGCGGGCGCCCAACGCGTGCTACGATAGAGGGTGCACCACTTTTTTTCTGAGTTTCCTCGCTTTAGGAGGAGGTTGAGACATGTCCTTCTTAACCCAAAAACCGACGATCCCGAATAAAAAATAAACCTGCTTTATCGCGGACGAAAAATCCTATGGCCTAGGAATACAACGAGAATCACGCAAAAAAAATACAACCTATTTTGCGACGATGTTGGGCTAAGGGGCCCCGCCCCGTAAAATCAGAAACCGTTCCACACGAAAAGTGCTACCTCTATCGTACGTAGCACGCATCGCCCCGATACAAGGCGGTCAAAATCGCTTGGCGCGACTCATCACCTGGAATGAATAAGGGTGGGTTTCCCCTACAAGGCAGTCGTATTGCTCTGGCACACTACCGCCTTATCGGAGGACCCCTATATAGTGCTGTACTGTATTCCAGTTAGTTTTGGATGACTAGATGCTAATAGTTAAGTCGCCAACCAGGTATTAGTTAGCTAGGTATCATAATACATATCAGTTTTTTTTTTTTTTATCCTCCGGCGGGTGGGAAAAAATAAAGCTTAAGCTCAACACACTTCCGCGTATTTTCATGCACGTCGTGTGTCGATTTAACTCGATTGCCTTCGTAACCCAGTGCTAGCTCCGGCGGTTGAGAAAAAATAAAGCTTAAGCTCAACACACTTCCGCGTATTTTCATGCACATCGTGTGTCGATTTAACTCGATTGCCTTCGTAATCCATCCAGTGCTAACTGGCGTGTCCTTCAGTTGGTTTGCGGGCGGTTACGCGCAGAGAGTTCTGCGGGTTAGCATTCCGACTGACGCGTTTTTTGTCGCTCGACTTCCAATTACTATGAATAGATTGAAACCGTAAACTCGTTTGTAGTGGTTGATGTTACTTCGACGAGTTACTCGTGCGGTGGGCCTAAAGTTTTTTTCGTCAGTTTTTACAAGAGTTCTGTCCCTCTTTTGCAACTTGCGTCAGACACCCCCGGTATTTGAGGCCAAACACATCCCGAAGGGGAACCTCCCGAAGGGGAACCTTGCATTGATTATAAGTCAGTTACTTCGTTCGGGGGAACATATCAAATCATTGTTTTTTTTTTGTTTTTTGCTCATCCCATCTATAAATCTGCGCACTTACTTGTTCTTTCTGCTTCTCCCTCCCTAGACGTAACTCAGATCCAGAGTCGCTAGGCAGGCTCTTTTCTCCTCTCGCCCCGCTACAGTACGCGCCTTCGTTTTTATCGCGAGAATAGTTCATTCAGCACTTTTTTTCCCTCGTCGACTTGCGTGGAAATATGCCAACCCACGCTACAAAGCGCAGTAAGCAACCCGGACCAAATAAGGCCAGAAAAAAAACAGTGGAATTACATTGATTTTTTTTTGTGCGGGGGTCCCGATTACTGTGGTCCAACGTAGCAGTTGATTTTTACGTTGCTGCCCAACCACCGACAAATCGTGAGGTCAGGTAATAAAAACTCACCGCCCTACCCGAGAAGGGGCTGGAAGGAAGGAGGCATGCTACGATGGGTGTGAAGCACTTTTTTTTCTCAATACTCCCCCTCATTTTAGCAGCTTAAGAGCTCTCCCGAAAACCTGTTCTGGAGAAAAGTAGAATCCCATGGCCTAAGCATACAACGAAAATCATCTTGAAAAAAAAAAACCAAATTCGGACGATTCAGGGCTTAAGGAGCCCCGTCATCCAGAAACCATTTCAGACGAAAAGTGCTACCTCTGTTGTATCACCATACGGTAGGTGCGGGGGGGGCCGATAAGGCGGTGATGTGCCAGAGCAACATGACCGCATTATAGAAGGAAGCCGCATTATAATTCGTTCCAGGATATATATTATGAGTGTGATTCCCCGGTAGCGCCAAGCGATTTTGACCGCTTGATATCGGGATACCGCGTTATTCAGACCGCCTTGTTGGGGTACCTCTACTGTACTGCGCGCGTGCGTTGGTCATTCGTACGGTTATCTGCATGGCAGTTCGGGTACATCCCTTGCCCCAGGAGCCCGGGCTACTTCCTCGGCGTTACTACTGCTGTAATCGATGCATGCTACATACGGTGGAGGAGCATTGTTTTATTTTCTTGAGTCTCACAACCTGATGAGCTATAAACCTATAACCCCAAACCGAATTCGGAGGGGAACAAACAAAAAAAGATGCTACGGGATGAACACGGCCACGGCCTACGGTAGGTATACGACGAAACAGCTTGCAAAACAAGAACGGCCGAAATTCCGACGATTTTGGGTTAAGCTGGGTTAAGGAGCCCCCGTCATCCAGAAAATGTCTCAGCCTCAAATTGCTACCTCTATCGTAGCACAGGTCAATCATATTCAATCACATTGTTTCGATTTTTTTTTTCCTCTCCTCTTACCCTCCTTTGAGACTCCAGAGAGAGGGGAAAAATTGACGACGTAAATTGACGACTACGGCATCGCCCTCTGAGACTCCAGAGAGAGGGGAAAAATTGACGACGTAAATTGACGACTACGGCATCGGCCTCTGAGACTCCAGAGAGAGGGGAAAAATTGACGACGTAAATTGACGACTACGGCATCGGCCTACTGGTGGTTAACGATTACCTGGTATGTAACATGGTGTCCAAACCTCAGTTCATTGCAAAGACTCGTACGGGACGGGCGCAGGATGATTACACTCGTACTCACAAGCTGTGCGCTCACGCTACTAATCGAAGACGCTTGAAAATATGGCAATAATCGTCCTTTTCATGGTCGCTATACTATAACCAAGATATGCACGGCCCCCAAAAGAGTTAACTAGCCCCTTTGGAATCTCATCCACGTTTTTGGAGGACAAACCTATCAACCATATACGATTTGTTCTCGTGTTGGTTCGCTTTGGTGGAGACTACAACAAGAAGAGTTATCACGGTACAAGGATGGGGCTAGCGCAGGCTAGCGCGGGCTGGCGCAGGATTATTTTTTCGTTTTCGGATTTTCCTGACGATAATGTGCGGTGCAAAAAATCGGTCTAAACCGTAAAAAAAAACTGACACAACACAATTTGTGCATGATCATTTTCCAGCGGTAAAAAGGGTTATGAACCCCAAAGGGGTGTTCGTGCATTCAGACGGAAGCAACTCCTAATCTTAACTCCTGTAAACTGCCTCGAGGGTTTCTTCTCGTAACCTGTATCGGAACACCCCCCACTGTTACATGAGACAATCTGACCTCGTTTCATATCCAACATATAGCTTACTCGTCATCTACGCATGGCATACTTATAACATAAATGTATTCGGACGGAAGCAACGCCTACCTTAACTCCTGGAACTCCCTCGAGGGGTTCTTCTCGCCACCCGTAGCGCAACACTCCCCACCGATACAGCTCTTCTTCCACTCGGCGCTTCTCCTGCCAAAACGACAATAAAAAGGTGACAACATGGACGTTGTGAGTGAACTTGCCCATCAGATACGTGAGATCGAGAATTCGTCGAAAATCGTGTTTTGCGAGCTGCGTTTGATTCGTCGAAACTAATCTTTGCAAGCTGAGGTTGGACTTTCGTCATCGGGAACGCACTTGACTTCACGAATTTATACGTCTCGTTTCTTCCACCATCCCGATATCCCGCTGCCATATAGGCAACCTATCATTGAAAGCCTCTACGATAAAATCAACCGTGGTCATACCTGTATCATATCTAAACATGCAATCAACACTTCCGAGGTTGCTATCTGCGGGAGTCAAACCCCGCTAACGCAGTATTCAGGGCATCGGCACTACGGAGGACACCAGCACTATTCCGGGTAATGGCACTATTGAATAGGGTATAGTCAAGAGAGTTCCCGCCGTGCCGAGCGATTTTACCGGCACTGTAGAGGGTAGCGGAACTATTCAACCGGCATTATAGAGGGTAGTGGTACTATTCAACCGGCACTATAGACGGTAGTGACACCATTCAACGGGCATTGTAGATAGCAGTGGCATTATTCAACCGGCACTATTCGGATCCCCTCACTGTCGCAGAGAAACCGGGACTACAAAAATGTGTGGGGGTTACCGCACCCCCTTTCCCTGGGCCGAGTGGCTCGCCGCCGATTGTTGTCGATAAATAGTAAACCGTATTCTACACAAGATAACACACCCCCGGTGATACATTTGAGCGCTTGAAAATATTATCACCGGGTGTGGTATTCTGTGGGGGGTGTGGTATCTTCTGTCGCCATATTACTTGGTATTAGACTAAGGCGCTATATTTCGAGCCCCCAAAATTATCACCGGGGTGTCGTATTCTGTGGGGGGTGTGGTATCTTATGTGGGTGTGTTATCTTGTGTAGAATACGGTACTACTGTGGCGTGCGAGCACGAAGTATTAGCATCAGTAGAAATACCTCTCCTCGTAGCCACTCCTCGTACTGGCGCTGCTTCTCCTCCGCCTCTTCCTTCCTCGCCTGCTCCCACTCCGTCTTCACGTGGTTTGCGCCGCGCTCCCATAGGTACCGCTCGTAGTGTCGCTTCAGCGCCACCTTTTTAAGTGGGCCAAAACGTTTTTGTGTGAAAATAATGCAAAAATACACACCAGGTATATATCAGGGTTGTGAGAACACTACGAAATGTACGCGTAGGGGTCGGAAAGCGGTGAAATAATCATAAATATTTTATTTTAGTATTTTTATTTTGAGGGGAGGATAATTTGAAGTAATTCATACATACAAATTCACAGGCATTTTTTATTCCAAGTCAAAGGTATCGAGGGATATGGCGATGCGGGGGAAACCCGGCAACAGGAAAAAATCGGAGTGGCGAGGCGCGCGCACATCGCAAGCGGGGCACAAGAAGATTTTGTGCATAGGTTTCCTTCTGTTTCCGAGGTTATCTCTTGTTTCGGGAATGTTATAAGTGATCACGGTTGAAACTCATACTAAAATGCACATTGTCGGGTGGCGAGCACAATAATATCACGATTGGTCGACCGCGGAAACACGACGAGCACCAAAGGACAACAGCGCCAGCTACGCTTAAGTCTGCCGGGTAAAAAATCCGGCAGGGGTACGTCATCAACGCCACAAAAAAACAAGGGTGGATGTGAGATTCATGGAGTTCCCCATTTAAGGGAAACGACAACTTTTCATGACCCCGCGATACAACGCCCCAAACTTAACTAACTCGAACTAATCCACAATGCTCATTTTCGATATGCAGGATCGCACCAATTTTCAAGTCACGAACATCGCAAAAGGGCGCAACTAATGGACCTTCGCTAGGACCGAGAACACTATTAAATAGAAGAGGAGTTTGGAGGTCACCTCGTTTAATGGGTGGTAAACCTCGTCGTGCGCATAGTCCAGCCGAGGAGCAGACAACCCCCCCCCCCCAGCAGATTGGGGACGGGGACGTTGCTTTGATCTCTTCACCTCGTGTTTCGAGAGGTCTGTTCATCTTTCCGTGTGTTAGGCTTGGACGGATTCTACGATGGCCTCCCCCCAAACCCAGCGATTTTCGTTAACGAACGTGTCATGGCTGCTCGACACGAGGAAGGATGCTATGAAAAAAACAGCCTCAGGTTTCTTTCTCCTTGCAAAGGACTGTCAAACGATGACGTCGGGGAGGCAAGGGGCGCCGTGCTTCAGGAGATACGGCCGGGCGCTGGTTTCAAAACCGGCGATGATTTCGTTAAAGAAAAGTTGAGGGGGCTACCTTTTTTTTTTTTTTTTTTTCATCCTCCGGCGGATGGGGAAAAATAAAGCTTTAGCTCACCACACTTCCGCGTATTTTCATACGCGTCGTGTGTCGATTTAACTCAGTTGCTTTCGCAGCCCAACGCTAGCTGGCGCACCCTTCGAGTCCCATTGTAGGTATAGCGACCGTAGAACGACGCGCTGTTCGTGTGTTTCATTATCGGCCGCGAATCATCGATAAAAAAAACAAAAAAAGGTGCGCCATAAACAGCGCCGTGTGCAGTTTGCCTCGTCGTGCAAGTGGCGGACGTACATAATTCCAAGAACATATTTCCCCGCCCCGGCAGAGGGGGGCGGCTGTATTCAGTTTGTGCATGGCCGTAGTCGTATGACCATAGACCCTCGCATCCCTACTCTGCCGGGACGGAGTGCGTCGGGTTTTCACCAACCAGGCAGACATTGCTTGCACCAAGAGCGAAGCGCCGTGAGGTGTTCGGCGAGTCGCATGAAGGGTGAACTGCATCCTTCGAAAAACGGGGGTGGGGAAACGTTGCTCTTGCGTCTTCACCTGGTGTTTCGAGAGGGCTAGCAGTCCTCTTCCCACATGCGCACGGTACGCCCTCTGTGCTATCCGGGCGGCGGGACCAAGCTCAGCGAGGTGGTGAAGTTTATCGTACAGTGCAGTTGCTACGGCAAGCATTGCACGTCGGTGTTCGTGCGCCACCTGCAAATGCGTTTGCGACGGGTGGGCAAAGAAGGCACGCAGGCATGGGTACGTGCTAAAATGTTTTTGTTTTATCCTGGGCTGGCGAATCGATAAAATCGATGAACTACTAGCCCTTTCATAAATAAAGAGCCCACGATCGGTCCGCTCATAAGAAAGAGCCCTCTATCGACCGGTCCTCCCATAAAAAAGAGCCCGCCACCGGTCCTATCATAAGAAAGAGCCCGCTACCGGCTCTCTCATTAGAAACAGCCCACTTCCGGTCCTATCATAAGAAAGAGCCCACCAGCGGTCTTCTCATAAGAAAGAGTCCACTAGTGGTCCCCTCACAAAGAAAGAGCCCACTACCGGTCCTCTCATATAAGAAAGAGCCCGCGACCGTTCCTCTCAGCAAGAAAG
Source organism: Undaria pinnatifida (assembly GCA_012845835.1). Lineage (NCBI taxonomy): Eukaryota > Phaeophyceae > Laminariales > Alariaceae > Undaria > Undaria pinnatifida. The sequence continues at coordinate 11,267,379 of JABAKD010000013.1, forward strand.
AGCCCCACAAAAACTTAGCCTACAAATTAAGGAGGGGACAAATAATTTTCCGACAAATTAAGGAGGGGACAAATAATTTTCCGACAGCTGTTTTACCCTGGGCTGGGGAATCGGTGCACTCGATACACTTCCGGTCTTCTCACAAGAAATAGCACACTCGCACCCGTCCTCTCATAAAGAAAGAGTCCCACAACAACTTACCAAATTAGGGGGGGGGGGATATTTTCGACAGCTGTTGTACCAGGTACTGGAGTTACAGAAGTGTTAAGACACATACATTCTCAAAGAAGAAACTTAGATTAAAAACGAGTACCTGGTATCTCGGTTTCTTTTCAGACGGCTTCACACACTGCTAACGATGTGTGTGCGGTCGACATGCTGTAGGCGTCGAGACTGCGGGCCTCCGGCAGCGGTCTCGGAGGCTTTTCAGAAGCAAGTCGTCGGGGCACGACGGCGGGAGCTTTGTGCGGTGGGGCTTTGTGTAGTGCTCCTGCACAGACACCCCCCTCCCTGCCTGGCTGGTGAAAGCCCGACGTGCTCCGTCCCGGCATAGTAGGAATGCGAGGGTCTATGGTCATACGACTACGGCCATGCACAAACAGAGTGCACCCCCCCCCCCCCTGCCAACTGATCCAATACCCTCGCACCCACGCCCAATACCCTACTCATATCCCAACGCACCAGCCGCACGTCATTTGTGTATTCCTACGCGTTCATGCCCAATACCCCACGCACACCCCAACGCACCAGCCGCATGTCACTTTTACTTTTTGTAGTATGAATTAGCAATCGAGGTTCGGGCGAGGATAGGTACACATGCCTTGAACGAGTCTCCGCGGGCTGCGAGGCGCGCCCGATGCCTCTGCTCCTCCCTATCAGCCTCTTGCGGTAATGACCTTAGCGCCCCGATAAGCTCGAGCGCTGGGCCCACCCCGACCCCGACCTCCGCGCGCGGAACGCCATAAACACGTTGAACTCTGTCGGCGCCCGCTGATAGCATGGACACGCTTGAGCTGAGACGCCTCCTGTCGTCGGCCAAAGCGCGACGGTGTTCTTCCGGCGACGGTGTAATGAGCTCGTGGAGGCGTGCCTGGTATACGGTTTTGGAGACAGATGGCAGACAGATTTTTTGTTAGTCAGGTATTGCAACATGTGGGGGGCTGCTTTGTGGGGCAGACCATGTTCGTACATGGGGTTTATTGCCGTATTTGGAGGCGTGCCTGGTATACAGTTGGCAAATGCAAGGTAGACCTTATTGACTCCTCAGTAAAAGTGTTAAACTATACCCAACTGAGAGGGTAGTGCTTCCCCCCCCCCCTCCTCGGAACGGCGGCGGGGTCTTTGGGCCGCGTGTTCCTACAAAATCAGTTCTTGACCAAGAGGTGTTCGAACCCGTACCCTGCTGTCGATGCCATGTATCGTACCACTCGGGACGGATATGTAAAAAGAGCGTTGTGGGTCATATTACCACCCCCACGGTCCTTACTTACATTCGATAAAGTGGCTGGTTTGTTACTGATATCGAGTACATCTCTATCTTCGATCGCTTTTTTTCACGTGCATTTACATATACTTCCGGGTTGGCACGATTTTCTTCATATTGCCGGCTTTCTTGGCGAAATCGTTGAGCACGTAGTGCACCAACCCATCCGAGAGATAGTTACACATGTCGCCGCGGTCGTGGGGGTTGGCACAGGGCCTGCAGCGCTCTACGGTGGCGCAGTGGTGCGCATCTGCGCTGGACATGATCGTGGGGAGATCTAAAGAATGTAGTTTATCCCCGAGGAGGGAACCGTACGGTGTGTCGCTAGAGGGGCAGACGCCGACCGCGAGGATCTGGTAGGAGCGCGTCCAATCGAGCGCAAAGTTGGCCTCGATCGCCTTCGTATTCCTGCCGGCCTTCACGCCTTGGCGAATAGTGGGGGCCGTACTATACAGCCCAGCCCAATTACCCACGACGAAGTTGGGAATCTGGCGCAAAACGTCCGAAAGGGCTGAGTTTCGCCGTTCCACACAAGAAACTCTCGAAGTATGCAGCTCGCGAACAATATCATTGGCGCGCTGTTGGCGATCCGACGCCAGGTTGCAATATGCAAGGTGATAGCTGGCTAAACTCTGATGGCCAGCAACCCCGGAGCGGTCGAATGCAATGGGAGGGAGGCGCGGGAGCCTGCCCATGTCAGCCTCAATGGGGGCGAGACAAGTGGCGGCGGTGCCCGAATTTTTGTAGGCGAATTCCACGTGAGGTAGTTGCGAACCCCAATCCTCTTGGCGCTCGTTGATGATCATAGCCAGCATTTATGCCATTGTATGGTTGACACGCTCCACAGCACCGTTACCGCTCGGGCAATAGGAGCTAGTGGCGATTTTACGAACACCAAGAAGCTTGTAGATGACGTGCGAAAGCTTGGAGAAGAACTGGATACCATTGTCCGAGGGATACTACGCAGGCATCCCCAAAGAGGACTGTGCCGGTTACTATGGACGCTCGCCGTACCCTCGGCTCTAAATTCAGCGGCAGTGACAGCGAACATGTCCGCGCGGCGGCTAAAACGGTGGGTGCAAAACAAGATGTAGGTGCTACCCCAGAGCGTGGCGGGCAGCGGCCCGAAATAGTCCACCCTCATCGCGATTCCCGGTTCCGAAGGAAGGGCGATCGAAATGACGGGCCAACGAACCGTCAATCGTGGTGTCTTTTGCGCTTGACAATCCAGGCAGTGGCGCAGCCACCAGCGAGTGCAAGTGCTGATTCCTATCCACCATTAGAAACGTTCGAGCATGCGGAGTGTATGGGTCGTACCAAGATGGCAGGAAACTGTGGAACGACAGGCTTGCATGATCTAAGGGCGCGTGAGTAAGGCACTTAAATACGAACTGGACCGTCACCCAAAAGACAAGCCACGCGTCCCGCCGGTCATAGGGAGTACTTGTAGGGGGCCGGGGTTGTATTACGGACGAGGAGGACAGTGTCCTCGTCGGTAGTGTGGAGGCGGCCTTTGCCGCCGAGCTCCTGAATCTCCGAGAAGGAGGGGCGCAGAGGGAAAATGCGCTAACACTTCGGTGGGCAATGCCAATGCCCGGCCGGGGAGAATGTATTGGTTGGCGACGTAACACATAGACTCTTCCTGTTGCTCCCGTGCCCAGTCGGCGTGCGAATAACGCGAAGCGGTATCACCAAAGTGCAAATCGGCAGCAGCGCCGAGGGCGTCCAAATCGGCCGTAGGGGCGGAGGGAGGCCCGAAGGGATCGGGAGCCCTAAAAGTGGAGCACCCAAAGGCTCTGCTCGGTCGCGGTCGGACGGGACGGGTACCATCGGGACAGGCGTTGGGGCCACTCGGGCCCCAGGCGACCGAAGGCCGTCGAGGGCGGCGAACGCGCTTCGGAGGGTCGTCCCGAAAAGAAGACCTCCGAGAGACAATACCGGGTCCGAAACCGTAATCAACAGCAGGCTGTGTGGCGCCGGTGGCAGGCTCGAGGGCGGCAGTGCCACGGGAGCCACTGAAGGGGTCGCAGGGGTCGGTGGGGATAAATCTGGCGAAGTAGCCTAGCCCCTGAAGGCACAGCGAAAATCGGAGTAAAAGTGGCGTCGGCGGCAGGAAAAAATGATGCACGGCCGAGGCGGGCGTCGCCGGTATCGACGAAGGCAGAAACACGACTCACAGGGGGAAATACCGAAACAGACAGCCGCGGTTTATATTTTTCATAATATGCAGCACGTTCCCATTCCCACGACCAATAATATCCGTAAACAACGGCAGCTTGCGCTACTGGAGCACTAACGGTGACCATCGGTAGAGCCAGCTCGCGCTGTCGCTACTGTTAAGGAATTAGTGGGGTACTAGTCCGTTTGACCACTTACTTACTTGCTAAAGGATACTTCTACCCAAACTAAGCCTTATAACACTCTCCCCCCCTGAAACGGCGGGATAGAATGTCGGACGGATATACGGGCGGACGTGTCAATGTCCAAGCGACTCCATTTCCTGGGTATACCCGGGAGAGTATTTTTCAAGTTCGAGATAGGGAAAGTCTGAAAAGTTTATTTTATAAAGATATTTCAAGGACGTCAGCCGCGAGTTCGACGAATTTCGGGTCAATACTCATCTTTGCAAGCTGCGTTGTTGGTACTTGTAATATACTACGATGTGGGTGAGTTTTTCCATAATGGGAGGGGTCATATTGTTCTGTTAAAAAAACAAACACATATATAAACATATATAAAATCATTCCTTGGTGTCATGGACTTTGGTCCGGAGTTTTTTGTCTCGGCCTAAGTATGCGATTCGCGGAACTGGAATTCTCGGTCGAATATGGCTTGGTTCGAGCGCCGCCTTCGGGGGGCGGCTCCAACGCCCCTCGCCCTGCCGTGTCCGTTCCGCACATCGACGTGAACGCGGACGGGCGCCGAGCGAGACGAGCGAGTGTCGAGGAGGAATTTTGGAAAAATTGTTGAATCTTAATGGCTGGAACGCCTGAATGATTTACAAAATTGGCATCATTTCCAAACGGTACGTGACAATGTTTGGAATTTTGCGGTGGCATGTGCAACTTTCTATTGTTTGGTCACAGATTGTGCACCAGGTGTGTTTAATTGCACGCGCCTGCATGATTTACGAAATTGGCATCATTTCCAAACCGTACGTAATAATGTTTCCAAGAAATAGGTACTTGATAATGTTCGGAATTTTGCGGTGCATGGTGCAACTTTTCGATGTTTGGTTACAGATTGTGCACCAGGCATTTAATTGCACGCGCCTGGATGATTTACAAAATTGGCATCATATACAAACGGTACTTGATAATGTTTCCGCAAATACAACTTTGCAAGAGGGTGCTAATCAAGCCGTCGCGGTCATTCGTTATTCATGGTGCCGCGCTGTAGGCTTCATACGTGCAGCGGTTGGTTGCGTGTGTGCTGTTGGGCTGTCATGTACTGCAGTGTGCGTGCAGGCCATGTGGCTGAAGGTGTGGCTGCAAGACGACACATGATACGTCCAGAAGAACGCGTGTTATACCAGTAGTAGATCGCTCAAATAATGCGGCTTTTTATACTATTGCGTTTGGTGCTGTTGGAGTGTTCCATCATTTTGAGATTGCTTGGTCTGCAGGAGGTACAGATTGGCTCAAAACCGTTCCTTTGCGCGACCTTACGCAAAAAAATTCTGGAGGAGGAGTTACTAACTGTATGAAGGATGTGTATGAAATAACTTCGTCGGGTGAATTCGCACATACATGAAGAAATTACATCTACTTACAGTCTGATAAGGTATTATTAGTACAACAACGACGGACAACCTACAAAAAGAACTAAACAAATAACGCGTTAACGATGGCGTGCTTTTCGTAGACGAATGTGCATAATACGACATCTATCTGCGCAAGGGTACCTACGGCTGGCAACGAAAACGGGAATACAACTTTATTAGGAAGCAAAAATAGACGGACACCCTTCACGGACAAATAAAATATCTGCTAGACAACGTACATGATGACGCAAATGACCAGCCGAATTGCGACCGCGCAAATAATGAATAGATATTTTCTTCTGGTTTTATAGCAGTAGTAGATCGCTCTAATAATTCGGCTTTTATATTATTTTGCGTTTGGCGCTGTTGGAGTGTTCCATCATTTTGAGATTGCTTGGTCTGCAGGTAGAGATTGGCTCAAAACCGTTCCTTTGCGCGACCTTACGCAAAAACATTCTGGGGGAGGACCTGTATGAAGAATGTGTATAAAATAACTTCGTCGGGTGAATACGCACATGAAGAAATTACATCTGCTCACAGAATACGCACATACATGAAGAAATAACATCTGCTACAGTGTGATGAGATATTAGTACAACAACGACGGACAACCTACAAAAAGAAATATACAAATAACGCGTGAGCGATGGCGTGCTTTTCGTAGACGAATGTGCATACTAGGACATCTATCTGCGAAAGGGTACCTACGGCTGGCAACGAAAACGGGAATACAACTTTATTAGGAAGCAAAAATAGACGAACAAATAAAATATCTCCTAGACAACGTACATGACGCAAATGATCAGCCGAATTGCGACCGCGCAAATAATGAATAGATCTTATCTTCTGGTGTTATACCAGTAGTAGATCGCTCTAATAATTAGATTATTGGCGACAATTTGATATTTGGAATTACTCCGCAGATGTATATCCGACAACGGGTCAAATGCATAATACGCTATGACGTGCTTTTCATGCATGTGTACTACGATATCTACGAAAGGTATCTCCGCTGTGTCTTAGACAACGTACACACCAGTCCGCGCCCCCCCCCCTCAAATCACAACCACACCACCACCTTTCACACCCACATTTGTCAGCAGTAATGTCAGCGCTCTCTAGACACTCTCCCGCCAAGCGCAAAAAACCCGAAAACCAAGAGTGGCGTACGGCAGGGGCGTCCAGACGCCCCCAGGCAGTGGGCAACCCCGAGTGGGCTTGCCCGAACCACGCGGTTTGCTCGGGGTTCATCGCTACCCGTCTAAGGAACGACGGGAAGACTCATTTTGGACACTGCGATCTCTATGCCATTTAATCGCTTCTATGTGGCCATTGTCCATGCCATTTCATGTCACCTCCCGTCTGTTTTGAGCTCGTCGTCGTACGGTTGAGGTACGAGGAAACCCGCACGTACTCGGTGAGAACAGCAGTATGTACGACGAGCATGAACGCCAACTGACGACATTGGCAAACACACAACAGCAGGTGTAGCAGCAGTAGCCAAAGGGCGAAACGTCTAGCACATAATGCAGCAACAAGTAGCAACCAGAACTACAGCAGATAGCTCCAAGTGCAGTTCGAGTGCCGTTGGCAAGTTTAGTCGTACACGCATCACTCTCAAGAGCCAACAAGAGGCAGGGCAGGGGCCCCCAACACAGAGACACGTGACAACCACGGCCAGCTGTCGATCGCGTAATTGGCCGGTAGTCCGTGCTTCGGTGGGTGTATCGGAAGTCGTTCGTAGTACTACAGCTGAAGACCGTCGAAAGACCATGTGACATGTGACATCCCGTTCTGGTGGCAGCCTCGCCAGTAGACCCCCCAAAATATATTTTTCTTTTCTTTTTCTTGGCCCCATGCACCCATTTCCTTTCCTTTCTCTTCTTTGTTCTTTGTTTCTTTTTTCCAATTGACTTGCGTCTGTTGTGCGTATGCGTAGTGATAGATACTACGTGTGATATATATGTGGTAGTCTTTTGGGTGGCAAGCGGTATAGTCGGTTTTCCCAGGCGCGAGTAATGAGACGTATGCACCGGTATGGACCTGGCACATCGTATACTGACTCCCGATTTCACTTTTATATGTTTCTGGTGGAGGCATGAATTGCGTCAGCTGTGATATATGCGTGTACCACCTTGGGTTGTGTGTGTTGTTCCCTAGGGTATTCCTCTGCTCCAGAGTGACTGGAACCAGTCCTGTGACCACGGACTGGATTGTGCGATTTAATGTGAGAACAACAACAACTGAAATATTGCCTGTTTCTTGACCTTTCAGCTGCTTCCTGCAAATTTGGTTTTTCTGCCAACACGATTTTGTACCTTTTCGCGATTTTTTCTTTTTTTTTGTCTAGTAAGTTGATTTGCCGCTAATTTGCCGCCTGTGCACTAGTTGCGGAACGGCCCAGCTTTGGCTTTTCTTTGGTTACCACCATTTGTTTTGTAGTTGGCGAAGCTTCATCGGCTGAGATCTGGGCTTGGCTCATCCGGTCCACACCGCCCAGCACCCCATCGCAGCGCTATAGCTCACAGCAACGAAGCGCCGTGCAGTGCCCTGCGGCTCAGCTCAGCAGCGCACCGCAGCGCAGCGCTAGCGCAGCAGAGCGAAGCGCTGTGCTTTGCCGCGCTCTGCCGTCGCGATCGTTCGTTGTTCATGATATCTAAAACTCCGCGTAGGCTGATATTTAGGTATTTGGCGCTTTATTCTATATCGCGTCAACCATCGTAATATCATACAATATGGGGGAGGGAATGTAATCTCTATGCAAAGATCCTGTTTTGTTTTCATCAATTGTCAGCCGGCCGCCCCGGTGGTCTAATGGTTTTACCCTCGAATACTACTAACGTTTGGTTGTCCTTGAGTTCGACACCCACCACGATGAAATATGACTTAATTTGCAAAAATGCAATAAAAAAAAGAGATCAACTGCTGAGAGCGCCTGCTAGGTACAACTCGACGCGAGTCGACGAGGGAAGAAAATGCTCGATTCTCCTCGCGGTAAAAATGAAGGCACGTGATGAAGTGGGGAGGGAGGAGGAGGGCCCGCTATGTGACCCCGGATCTGAGTTACTACTGGGAGGGAGCGCGAGAATGGTGCGGGGATGATAAATGGGATGAAGAAAAAAAAATGTTGCAAAGAAAGGTATACCAGGTATGATTATTTCTACCAGTAAATAATATGTCAGTCTCTGGGGAAATACGTACGGCACCATCAGCAGTCGTCATGGTAGAGACACTCCGGATATTATGTATTGAGGGGACGCGTCCGATTTCGACAACGTGAAAGCACCCACGAAGCAAAGATAGCAGACACACATATCCCGCCTTCCCGAGAAAAAACAGAGAAGAAGCGCTACGCCAACCTCCCCGTACGAGCAAAGCCACCCCCGCACCTATCTTAGACAACGCCGACGCAACGAGAGATCGCCCTCCTCTTCTTCGTTTTTCTCCTCGCCCGCAACCACGCAGACCAATCAATGCGACAGCCTTCACGTAACAAACGAAGCAATCTTCTTCCAAAACCTCGCCGGCTGACATGGCCCCATGTCGACGTTTGATGCAAACTGACTTTGCATCCTGTCGACTTCGAACCTCCATTGCCACGGGGACAGCAGTGCAGTCTCTTCATTAATGCCAAGGCCTCTTTCGTTTCGCCTAGAGGCGACGCAGGTTCTCAATAATACTATTTTCGGTATTTTTGTTTGATAGACGCCAACTTTTACTTGACGGCGCATTTAACATAGTGTATTTCGCCTATCCTTGCCTTCTTTGTTGTATAATATTACGTTTTTTTTCTGTCAAATCATGACTTTCATAATCCCATGTTCGTATTAAACTCTTGGCATTACTTTAAAGTTCAATGCATACCAAATCGGACAGCTACACCTTAAGTTGTCGAAGTGCTGCCCTGCCCTACCCGAAGCATGGGCGCCGGCGAATGCCGGCGCCCATGCGGAGCCCTTGTATACGAGTATTATTGTGGATGGCGGATTCGAACCCACGACCCTAACCCATGGTCTGTCGGCGACACCATTCGTTAGGGAATTAGTGGGGTATTATTATAGTCCGTTTGACCACTTGCACAATGTTAACCAATAGCTTACCCAAAATACGTAAGCTTTACAACACCACCACGGGAATTGAAGGATATGCCAGCTGACTCTGTATTGCGAATACAATGGGTTAAATTTACTCGCAACATGTGTATGAAAATGCGTGGAAGTAAGTGTGGTGAATTGAGCTTCAGTTTCATTTCCCCATCAGCCGGAGGATAAGTTTTACAAAAATTGAAAACGTCAGGTGTGAGTACGATCGAGATTGAATGGTTGAAAGTAGACTTTGCAAGCTGCGTGGTACATCCTTGGTTCGCTAATATTCAGCAGAAGTTGCACAAAATTTAAAGAAGGTCGTTAAAAAAAATAACGTTCCCAAAAAACAAAAAATGACATTTTATGTGTGTTTTGTGCAAACTATAATTTACTTTTACATTTTGCTTGCTATATAAATAACAAAACCTCCGGCTTCTTCAGCATACCTTCTCGGCCTTTTGGCTAAGATCATGTGTAGTATCTGTTCTAATCAGTGTGAAAACTGATTGACGCTCATCGAGTGTCATTTTCACACCTGTTTTTGAAACTGCCGGGTTTAGCGCTGCTTGCAGTGTTCCGGCTGGATTTCCTCGGTATTTCACTACCGCCTTGTGAGGTCCGTCCCCTCGGGGACACAAACAATCTCAAATAACCACAAACAACCAAACCAAAAAACGAACCACGACGTTCGCACGGCTTAGTTTGGGTACTTGTTCGTTAAACTTTTTCTTACCTATAGACAAACGGACTATTAATCAAATCTTTGACAACAACGAAACAAACCACCACCGTAAGCAACCAACAAGCTAACAAACCAACCAAAAATACGCGCTCTACGTACTCCTCCTGCTCTACTATGATGTGTATCACAAAGTTCTGAGGTAAACTATCCTACAGGACCTGGAGTACATCTAAATACGGGATCGGAAACGCTGAACGAAAACTCTCGCATATACAAACGTACTACGTACACTGCTGTACTGGTGGGAGGTGCTCGTATGAAAGCTTTCATGTGTGTAGAATATAGCAGCAGTAGTAGTAGTAACATCAGCGCAGTGTACGAATGTACTCGTATACGACGCTGTTGTACTCTGCAGCTGCTGTAATACCTGGTCCTGGTATGAAACGCATGTGCGTACTGCGCACGCACGCACGCACATGATACTACCGTGCGGTACAGCAAAGTCGTAGACTATTACTTGTGTAGTAACAACAACGAGAAGTATGCTGTACTGCAGCAATGCTGGTGCTGCCTCTGCTACTTGTTATAAGGCTTAGTTTGGGTAAGCTATTGGTTAACCAGTTGCAAGTGGTCAAAGGGACTAATACCCCACTAAAGCACTTAACAAATGGCGTCGTCGACAGACCATGGGTTTTTGGGTCGTGGGTTCGATCCCCACATCCACCATACATAATAAACTTTTTCAGGTTTCCCCATGGCGAACTTGAAAAAAACTCTTCCTGGTACCCCAGGGAATGAAACGGCTTGGATACATTGACAGATCCGCCCGTATATCCGGCCGACCTGCTATCCCGCCGTTTCAGGGGGGGAGAGTGTTATAAGGCTTAGTTTGGGTAAGCTATTGGTTAACCAGTTGCAAGTGGTCAAACGGACTAATACCCCACTAATACCTTAACATACTGTAGTGTACCGTACCTGTTAACCCTTTTAGCACCGCAGTCCCGACATGGGGACAAAACACTTGGATTTAAACTATGATGGTTTCAGGGGTTGAAAATGGCACGTTAGGAGCGTTTTCACAAAAAATCGGGAAAATATTATAAAATACGTCATTTTCACATTTTATACCTTTTTTGCGCTATTAAATATTTAATTTTTAGAATGGAGACTATAGAGACGATCACGCCTGCGTATGTCAGCTGTATCTCCGATCCTCTCGCATCACGAATTTTACCCTCGCCTTTTACTAGGATAAACCGTGCTGAGAGGATCCTGAAGGAGTTCTTTCGATTTTTGACCCCACTTGTGGGGTAAATACAGCAGCAGCGCTCCGAGACAACCCTTCTCAACCAAACAATACATCAACCCCAGCGCCAACCATCAGCAGCACCGATAACTCCTGCCGTACCACCGAGCAAACTTCCTCGTACTCGTGCTAATTCGTCTCGGGTGGAGTAACAGCACACCAATAACAATACTCCATACGTACCAGGAACCTGGTAAAATAATCATCACGTTCTACTCCCTCAACACCAACACATCATCAACTCGGTCGAATCCTCCAACACCAACACCACGTCAGCTCAGCACCGACTACCGAGAACCCCCCCCCGTAGTATATACCAGTACGCAACCCCCCTATGGATGCCTGCCTGTAATATTTCTTGTTTGTCCCTCGAGGCGCCTTTACCGGCTTTAGTCCCACAAATCGTACCAGAGATAAAGTACCAAATATATTTCACTTAATAGTCTAGAGGTTTTTAAGCTTTGTTGTTGTGCTTTTTTTTTTGTCAAATCGCGAGAGAGAGGGCGTCGCCTCACCCTAACCGTAATAACGCAGGCTAAGGCGACGACCACCTTACTTAGCGGCTTCGCCGCGCGTTTTGGAAAAACTGATAAAAATGTGCGGACCACCTCAAACATCGAAGTATATTTGGTACTTTATCTGGTATGATTTGCAGGGTGAGAACATCGCACAGGCTACTACAGTAACTGCTGTGTTCGTCTCGTATGTGTTCGTCTCGTATGCGGAGACTAACTACATAATAATAAAACGAGCACGATTGAAAACATCTCGGAATAAGAACCAACCCACCCAGTCACAGTAGTCAACACCGCGTCGATATCTCCATCAACAGCAGCACCGCGCGATTATCACCATCGAAGAACCCCCCTTGCACTCGTACTCTTGTCGGTCTCCTCGTAGGTCGTGACCACAAGTGACCCACCCTTACCCTAACCCCAACCCTAACCCTAACCCTAACCCAGGCGAAGGCGACGATGTAATGTTATAGGTGGGGGTTACCTCGCTGCACCCGAAAAAGAGTCCAACAACGACGGTGCCAACCCGTCGGTAGCCTCGTTAGGCATTTGGGTCTGCATTGTCCCCCTCTGGAAACACCAGTCCTCGGCTCTTTCGGCCTGTAGTGTCCCCCTCAGGAACACTACGCCTCGGGGGCACGACGTGAGTCCGAACCCACGGTTTCTCGCGTCGTGGCGTCTTCGCTCTTTGGCGTATAGACTAATCGCAAGAAAACTGCTCTAACTGCGCCCTTCGCCGCGCGTTTTGGAAAACTGATAAAATGTGTGCGGACCACCTCAAATATCGAGATATATTTGGTACTTCACCTGGTATGATTTGTGGGATGAGAACATCGCGAAGGCTACTACTGCTGTGTTCGTTTCGTATGCTGAGACTAAATAATAATAAAACGAGCACGAATGAAAACACATTGGAAGAATAACCAAACCACCCAGTCACAGTTGTTAGCATCGTGTCGATATCCCCCATCAACAGCAGCACCGGCGACTATCACCATCGAAGAACCCCTCTTGTACTCGTACTCTTGTTGGTCTCGTAGGTAGTGACCACAAGAAGTGATAACAGCTTCAAAATAGTTTTTAGGAAGAATCCAGTACCACAGGTATGCACGAGAAGTACGTATCTTTTTTACGCGCTCTGTACGAATTACGTTGGATAATCGTCATAGCGGCAGTTGGTTCATTCTGTCAAGAAGGAATCCTGACATATTTTTTTCATGGAAAATGCCAAACCGATTCAAACTCCGGATTCCTGGCAAATACCACGATTTTTGAAAACGTCACGTTTTTTTTGTCAATATTCCTGACATTTTTAGCGTTCGTTAGGAGCGGCCCTTAGATGCCGCGAGTTGCTACGACGTGCCACGGTTTTCCATCTTAGAGCTTGCGAGTTGCCGCGACGCGTTGAGACATACGACGATGTGCCGTGGGTTCCACCATACATAGTTGTCCCCGAGTTACCGCGACATGCGGATTCTTACCTTAGTTGCAGCAACATGTCGCGGTTACGTGACATCCCACATGAGCTGCTGCGAGGCAACTCGTGACAACGAAGGTAGGGAACTCGCGAAAACTCTCGACATGTGGCGGCTCCTCGCTCCAAAGTTTCAGCAAGTTACCGCGACATGCCGCTACATTGCTGCGAGTTCCCACAACATCCCACCTGAGCTGCCGCATCATTCTACCTGGGCCCCTTGGGAGCTCGAAAGGTGGAAACCCCCGGGGAACTCGCGGCAAATCGCGGCATGTCGCAGCAACTCGCGGCATGTCGCGACAGCTCACGGCACCGAAGGCGGGAACCCGCGACAAATCGGGAGTGTCGCGGCATGCCGCGGCAAAGCAAGGGTGGAACTCGCGGAAACTCACAGGCACTCGTGGGAACTCCAGATACGTTTTAAGTACACTTTGTCCAAAGTTCGGATACAGCGAATGGGATACACTGAATTCCCACGGTATGCCGCTGTAGTCTGCCATTATCGTGTTTTTTGGCGACACGTCGTGGCACACCCCATGGAATTTCATGGCATATCACGGCATATCATGGGACCCCCCCGGTGAAATGCCGCGGCATGCCATGATATACCGCAAGATACCTCGGTTGTTACCGCGACATGTCACGGCATGCCGCGATGGTTGCCGTGACATGCCGTGACATGCCGCAGCATGTCGCGGCATGCCACGGCGTTTCCCACTGTGGACCTTCCTGCGGTATCCTACCGGATCCTGTGGTATCCTACCGGATACCGCGGGAGAACCCGCGGAATATCGCACGAGACTTCGCATGGTATCCAGCGGGGCGCCCCATGGCACGTGCCACAGGATCCCACGACATGCCGCGATATCCCGCTGGCCGTACCATCCTCCAGTGTATAAAAGGAAATATATAAACCTGGTATGTAATTTTCGACCGGGCGTCAAACGCGATCAGACATGTGCGGCGACGTCCTTCGGTGTGTCACCAATCGTCACGAACTACGGTAAGACGTCGCAAGACGTGTCACGACGTGCCGCGACATTGCCACGACGTGCCGCGACGTGCCGTGACGTGCCCAATGACGTGCCACGACGTGCCTTCAAGCCGCGCGTACAGCCCTTACCCTAACCCTATCCTTAACCCTACACGGGTCGACGGGACCCCTCCATTTCATCGACATTGTAGAAGGCGGGCAAAAGGCGGACCTTCTGAGCACCTTTTGGAAAGTCAGCCATGACGCAAAAAGTTCACCGTGTTGGTTATATAGTGTAGGTTATATAGCACCACCCACTGAGTTACTTAGTCACGTGACTTAGTGGTCCAGTGGGTAGTACTATATAACCAACAAAATACATGTTTGCGAGTTCGTAAATCGATTCTCACCGACCTTTCAAGAGGAATCTCCGGGGCTCTCCTCTCGCCACGCACTACAGTACTCAGGAGCAAACTATCATAACCATTCACGTCTCCAGCGCGCACGCTCGCAAATACGTTATTTCCTTTTCTCTCCCGGAAAAAAGCAAAAACATGAAGTCGGTGGGATTCGAATCCACGACCCACCGTTTGCTGGTTATATAGCACTTTCCACTGAGCTACCTAGTCACCCCAATATGTTAGAAAATAGCTTCGTAGTTGTCCTGAAGGACGGAGATCATATTTATATCCCGACTGGCGGGAACCATCGCAACCATTGTGGGGGTGTCGAGGCACGCCCCGGCACGTCGCGAAACGTAGTCGAGGCGCACGTCGTTGCGCGTCTTGCGGCGTTTTGCGACACACCGTGGGACATCACGGCAATACGCGAAACGTTCGCGGCACGTACGCGGCACGTTCACGGCTCATGTCTGATCACCGCGCGGTCGACGCCCGGTCGCAAAACCCATACCTTTTTCTTTTATGGTCGAAAAATCAATACATTTTGTTTATAGCCCGCGAGATATCGCGACATGTTGTGAGATCCCGTGGCACATACCATGGAGCGTTTCGCCGAATACTGCGGGAAGTCTCGTGCGATACTCCACGGCTTCTCCCGCGGCATCCGGTGGGGTGCCGCAGGAAGTTCCACGGCGGATTTCGACATGCCGCGGCACGTTGCGGCAACCATCGCAGCATGTGGCCTCATGTGGCGGCAACAACCGTGATATCTCGCGGCACAGCATGGCATGCCGCGGCATTTTTTTTTTTTCGGCATTTAACCGGGGGGGTCCATGACATGCCGTGACATGCCGTGGAATCCCATGGGATGTGCCAGGGCGTGTCGTCAAAAAGCACAATAACCCGCGGCATGCCGGGGTATCTCGTGGGATCCCATGAGAACTCTCGTGAGACGTGCCGTGACACTTTTCGCGGGATTTCGAGGGAAGCCCCATGGTGGGAAATCCCTCGGCATACCGCGGATTTTTTGCGACATGCTGCGACATGGCGTGATATGTCGCGGGATGGCCCGCGGACAGCATGTCGCGGGATAGCCCGCGGACAACATGTCGCGGCATGTCGCAGGACGTCCCAGCATGTCGTACGGGCAGCATGTCGTACGGTATTATTATTGCCCTCCAACGTTATAGCGTAGATATGTCGTCCCGATATAAATCGAGTATCCTTCCATAAAGAGTAGTATCTCTCCTATGACCCTCTATGTAAATATTTCACCAGTACATAGTGTACTACATATGATACTCTCTACTACACCTTAACATGTGACGTCGTCGTTAGGCCGAAAGCCGGTACAAGGTACAGACTAACCTTGGCATTGGATGGTGAACCGCATAGGCCGAAGAAACGCCTCATCTGGTGAGTCGTCACCTCCGCTCGCTCCCCCGGCCCCCCTACACAAAACGCCGCCGAGAAATTATCGGCACGCTGCGCCAACGACGTGCCGAAGGAGTCCAGAAATACTGCCCGGATTGCTCGTTGACGCTGCGGTTCGTTGTCGTCGGTTGCATCGAAACAAGCGGTGATGGATTGGATGAGGGGGAAAGTGGAGACAACAACAACAACAACAACAACAACAACAACAACAACAACAACAACAACAACAACAACAACAACAAAAACAACAACAACAAAAACAACAACAACAAAAACAACAACAACAACAGCTTTGCTGACTTCATTTTTTTTTTTTTCATTGTTTTACGAGTATCTCGGCGTTGAAGCTCCCGCTTCACATTCTTCGATTGCAAACTGATCACATTATTATAACAACAATACAATCAAAATATATTAACAATAGCACGAAATTGTGTACGATCTTCGCCAAGTAAACCTTGACTGCGCCCATCTGGTCAAACCCCGGAGGTCTAAACCATTCATAACCGTTTTTGCTTATGTTGCCCCATGAAAAAAAACACCCCCCAGAACTTCGTACCACGTCACTCATTCAATACTGTTGAATGTCCCAGTCCGCGCCGATGCATGGTTTTTTACTAACATTTTCCCATCCGACTGTGTGTAGCATGACCTTACTCCTCTATCACTCATAAAGAAAAACCAGCAAACGAAAAGAAAAACATCGGAAACCAAGAAGAAAACCTACGCACCAAGCCTAAATGTTCCTTAATCCCCCTATCCGGGATCAGAGAGTGCGATCGATCGTGCAGAGGCGAGCGCTCGAAGAAGGCAATTTCCCCCGCTAAAACAAAATACTAAGAATGGACGTACATGGGGGTGACCGTCGATGAACTCGAAATCCTGGAACATTTTTCGATCCTCTACGCGTGGGGGCTTCGTCCGGTCGGCGTTGCACACCAACCCGACCAGTAAAGCTCGCAGCTTTTCGGCTTCGAAAATCCCCTCGCCCCCACGCCCACCGGCGCTCCTGCCTCCCCGTGACCGCTGCCTCGCAAGAGAGGGCTCGACGATGCCCAGCTTTGAGAGGTCGCCGTCGCAGAGTCCCCTGTTCGACGTGGGGGGGGGGGTATGTGCGCGAACAGGGGTTGGGGCTTAAAAGCTTCCGCTAGACACGGCGGGGTTTTCCCTTGGTGCAAAACAATGACCGCCTGGTCGGTGAAAGCCCGACGTTCTCTGGGCCGGTGGTGTAGGGGTGCGAGAGTCTGTGTTCCTGAAGGCTACGGCTATGCTGGCAATGATTATACCCCCGCCTCCCGCTGCCCGTCATCCTCACTTTAACTGAAGTGTCTCCAATAGGATTAGCAAATGTACCCCGTCTTGAAAGGGATGCGTGGTCAATGGTCAAACGACTGTGGGAGGGCAAAAAATGAGTAACTCCCCCCCCTCTAAACATCCCGATGATTCGAGCCCGCCCCCCAAAAAACATTTCGACGACTCAAGTACGCCCCCCCCCCCTCCCCTCCAAACCTCTAAGCACGATGATTCCAGTACATCCGCCCGCCCCTGAACAGTTCGACGATTCAAGTACCCCCCCCCCCCCCCCCGCCCCCGCCCGTTATGCATGCGATGACTCTCACGAGCGTACTTCCCACCTTAAGGCCTCCGCCCCCGAAATCCCGGCCAATCTTAGCAGCGGCAGCACATCCTTATCGCACCCTAGGCGTCTACAGAGCCTCCAAAGACTGCACCCGGCGGGCCCATTTCGTGGATTGAGGTATGCAGAAGCAGCCGTAATTGAGGCCTCGGCTATGGCTTCCGCGCGTGAACCAGCCGACTCGAAGAGAGAGCCCATTTGTCTGCGTTCGTGTAGGGCCTGTAACATGGTCACCATCATTACGCGCCGGTTTCTAGGAGGAAATGAGGGATTGGGGGGGGAAAAGGAAGGGAGGCGGGGAGGGAGGAAACGAAAAAGAGACAAGCAAAAAAACAGAGGGAGGGAGGGAGGGGGGGACGGCCGACAAAAAAAGGAGACAACACAAGAAACAGGAGGGAGGGAGGGAGGGAGGGAGAAAGGGGGGAAGGTGTCAATCGAATCCACCTGATGTTACATTGGACCAGACGACTCAATCGATTATCAATCGTTGTAGGTCAAATCAAGTGCATAGGGCTCTTTCAGCTTTATCACGCGATTACACAGGTTTGAAGACCAGGCACGATCGAGGCCCATAACTTCTCTGGTACCAGCTAAAGGCGTATTTGAGCTGTTGACCACCCCTCTTCTTTCTTTTGAAGCCTTCTTCAAACGTTCTAGAGTGCGCTCTACCCGTACCCTAGACGCCTGCTGCGATACCTCCAATCCTCTAGAGTGCTCTCTACCGTCAGCCTACACGCGAGCTACGATATCTCTAATCCTCTAGAGTGCCCTATACCCTTAGCTTACACGCGTGCTACGACATCTCCAGCCCTCTAGAGTGCGCTCTACCGTCAGCCTACATGCGTGCTATTACAATACCTCCAATTGTCTAGAGTGCGCTCTACCCGTACGCTAAACGCCTGCTGCGATACCTCCAATCCTCTAGAGTGCTCTCTACCGTCAGCCTACACGCGAGCTACGACATCTCTAATCTTCTAGAGTGCCCTCTACCCTTAGCCTACACGCGTGCTACGACATCTCCAGCCCTCTAGAGTGCGCTCTACCCTCAGCCTACACGCGTGCTATTACGATACGTCCAATTATCTAGAGTGCGCTCTACCCTCAGCCTACACGCTTGCTACGATACCTCCAGTTATCTCTAGAGTGCGCTCTACCCGTACCCTAGACGCCTGCTACCACATCTCTAATCCTCTAGAGTGCACTCAACCCTTAGCCTACACGGGTGCTGCGACATCTCCAATCCTCTAGAGTACGCTCAACCCTTAGCCTACACGCGTGCTACGACATCTCCAGTCTTCTAGAGTGCGCTCAACCATTAGCCTAGATGCCTGCTACGATACCTCCAATCATCTAGAGCGCGCTCTACCGTCAGCCTAGACGCGTACTACATAAGATAGGAGTAGCACTTTTTCGCCAAAATATTCCGGGCTTTTCATGGGTCATGATCCGTCCCGCGGGTCGGTCGGGTCAGAAACGTTTTCCAAAGTTTAGCGGAGAGGCGAGTCGGGTCGGGCCAGGCGGAAGTGTTCGAAAACATCGCTGGGTCGGCTCAGATCGGGTATTCACGGGTCGGGTTTTCAAAATATCACCGGTGACCCGGCCCTATCCCCGAGAAGTGATCCGATCCGCGAAAATCCGACCCGTGAAAACTCCTGAAAAAAATTAATACCAGCTACCAGGTATATATAGGAGTAGCACTTTGTCGTCCAAAAAAATACATTCTTGAATCACGGGGCTCCCTCCTCAGCCTAGGAACTAACTGGCCCAATATCGTCGGAATTCGGGGCACCGTTTGCTTGTGTTTTTCTTATTATATGATTCATTACGTGACTACTGTAGGCTATGGAGTTGTTCATCGGATCATGTCACCCCCCCCCCCCCCCCCGCCCGTCAAAGCCAGACTTTTTTTTGTTGTTGGAGGGGGGCGGGGGAGGAGGTATAATAGGTAGAGCTCCGCCGAGTGAGAATCCTCAGAACACTTGGGTGCATCCCCACCAGGGAATGCGCCATCCCCTAGAATACGCTCTTCCGTTGGTACGCTCTTCCGTTGGTCTAACCGTGGGGATGTTTCGACGGGTTTTCCACTACCACTTGGAGGCATCCCACGGTAGGGTTGCACTTTTTCGGGCGAAAGGTTTCTGACAGCCTGGTCTCCTCAAGTGCGGTACAATCGGTTTTAGCACGTTCGAGTGAGGACTATATAGCGCATATATGTGTTTGTCGGGTTTTGCACGAAATTGATGCCTTCGAAGCCATGCTCCGGGTGAGATTTTGACAGATATCCTCATGTTAGGACAGCTCATAAACTTCTCAGAAACTTCTGCTGCACCCCTAGCGTGGGACGACTCGAGCTGACCTCCAGTTTCGCTGTATCCGAATGGCCGAGAGGATTTCCTTGCGGACTTGGTCCACAGCGCGCTTCAGGACCCTCCGCGCGGCCACCCCGCGACCAAAAGCTCTCAGTCTACCCCCCGCCGACGCCCAGATTAACGCCCGCCGGGACACTTCTCGCGTTAGCCCCTGACGTACAGCCGTAACGATCACGCGCAGCCGCAAACATCGACGACGAAGGGGCACGAGCGTGATTTTTTTCACGGTACGAAACACGTTCAAAACAAAGGATTCACGTGATGAGCGCGAGAAAGCGGGATTAAGGAGCCCTTATTCATTCTGAAAAGTACTTTTGCGAAATGTGCTACCTCTGTCGTAGCACGCGGTGACAGGACAGGCCCTAATATTCTGAAGTCGAAGAAATACCACAGTAACAAATTTATAAAATAAATATGATGTTAGATCTAGCTCAAAATTTCCCACCTAAAGTAAAAATACCAACACTAACCATTATAGTGGACAAAAAATAGGACCCCTCCCATTAAGAAAAAACTCACCCATATAGTTTATTACAAGTTCCAAAAGCGCAGCTTGCAAAGATGAGTATTGACCCAAAAAATCGTCGAACTCACGGCTGACGTCCTTGATTTTTTTTTTATAAAATACCTCGCAGGGGGAAAAAAAAAAAGAGTGAGCGCGACACGAATGGCGTGATAGCCTCGCCACGCTCTGCCTTTTTTTTGTCGGGCTCCGGCATATTGTGGCGGCACTTCAGGAGTGGTGGCTGGAGGCGTTTCTGGGCGTGGTTTTGTGTACGGCCGTGGGCTACGATAGAGGTGTCGCCTTTTGTTTTGAAGCGGTCTCTGATCGACGGGATTTCCTTGACCCAAAATCGTCGGAATTTTCGTTCATTGCTTGCATGGTTTTGGTTGGATACCCTAGGCCAGACCATGCGATTGCTCTGCGGGTAGAAGCCTTATTTCTCCCCAAGCCAGTTGTTGGGAGAGGTCTAGATCCCCTCGAAGGGAGGAAGGAGCCAGAGAAATAAAAATAGTGCACCTATACTGCAGCATGCGTCTACACTGCGGTGTTCTGTCGGCCGAGAGCGCGACACGCAATTTTATCCGTACTAAACCGGGACTCCCGCACTACAGGGCTCCGCACTAACATGGCATATGTATTGCTTTGCTCATCCCTTACCGCACTAAACCGGGACCCCCGCACTAACACGGCATATTTATCGCTTTGCTCATCCCTTCTATTGCATTTGCACTTCTTCTTTCTCCTCCTCCCTTCCTAGACGTAAACTCAGATTAGGGATCACTAAGCAGGCTCTTCTCCTCCCCCGTCCCCCTCCCCACGACGGTACGCGCGACTTCGTTTTCATCGGGAGAAGGGTACCGCATTTCCTTCCATCGTCGACTCGTGTCGAATTGCGCCTACCCTCCCTTGTAGGCGCTCTCGGCGGTTGCTTTCCTTTGCATTGTTTTTGCCACGACCGTATTTCAACTATCGATTCAATGTGGTACCACGGTTTTATATGGTTTAAGCCGATTCGTGCCGAGGGTGCGACATTTGGTGCACAGGATACGAGAACAGCCGCGATGGCCTGTACGTCCGACCAATCTGGTGTTTTTTTAACACCACCCAACAAACAAAGAAAATGTACTGAGCAAGAACTACGTAGTTACTATTAATATAGTTTGCGTTCCGTCCGGCAATACGCAGCATGATGAACTTTCTTCAGCGTCCATCGCTCAACCAACACCCTCCCCTAGAAACGAAGAAGGAAACCAAGGGAAACAAACAACAAAAAGCAAATATTTTAGGAAACCTGGTCATTGATACCTCTATTCTGAGTACCTACCTCAGGCGTAAGATCGATCTACCCCGCCTATTATACTTGCCCCACACATTTTTCTCTCATTACCCGCTAACCCACGTTCTACTTTTCAACTAGCGAGGGATCGATGCCGAAACTCATGTTGCACGTTTATCAGGCCAGATGGGCAAGAATAAGAACAACGACACCAACAACGTGTCCTTCGTTCGCATTGCACCGTAGCCAGCCTACCTCTTGGATAACCTTAGCGGTGAAGGCGCTAGCCTTTTCCTTCCTCCTCTCTGCGAACCTCTTGCTTGCTCTTCGGCGGTGGATGAAGCCTAACGCCATCCGCTGAAGAAGGAGTGTGGCAGCCTAGGCACAACAGAGTGGACGAAGGGAAACCAGGGCCAGGCCAATCAAGGGCGAGAAGTCCACGGTGAATTTCTTGCCACACGAGTAGGTTTAATATCTGGGTGACAGGGCACATGTAGCATTATCGTCGCTCGTTTTGGGATATATGGCGCCACCCACTCGAGGAGACTCGAACCTCAAACTATGTACCACAACTCGCTAAAGATCGAACCCCAGAGCATGGTTCTACCCACCGTCTTATTTAGCCACGCGACTATGTGGGTCAATGACTATCCCCATACAGCCCACACTCACCCCACAAGCAAACTATCAACGCCACCTTCATTACGGTAGCTTGACGTATGGCTAGCCCCACCACACTAGGTGCCTCACTGATTCCCCTAAAACAAGCGCGCGCGTGCCTCGAGTAGCCTTATTTCTTCCTGAAGCGTCTCCATTATTGGGTACGTGCCCAACCCATCGACACAACCCCGTAGCAAAACCACCGCCCCTCCCCTCCTCTTCCCCCCCCTCCCCTTCCCTCCTGCCCCCCCCCCCCGATCCCCTCCCCATCCTGACCCGTTCATGATGATTGGTAGGAGAGGATAGGGAACGTTATACTCTATCTGCGTTTCCGGGAACAAACCACTTGGCTTTAGTGTAGGGTTAGGTTTTCCCACCGCTATAGCACTGCACCGGCGTTTTGAGGAGACGAAACCACTTGGATCTAGTGTAGCACTATATTTTCAGCAGACTAAAAAAAAGGGATTAGCCATTACTTTTACAACCGCGAAGCTTGTCGCGCGAGTCATCCCACGCTACTAGGGGGGTGCAGGTGCAGCAGAAGTTTCTGATAATTTTTTTGGAGCTCCTAACCCGAGGATATCTGTGAATATCTCACCCGGCCTAAACATGCCTTCGAATAAAACATTCGCTCGTTCAACCCGATCAACGTTTCTCTCATGCGCAATTACTAGTCCTAAAACAAAACACACTCGTAACATGAGTCGTACTAATCGATGGTTTCACACTTGAGGAGCTCAACCGGTCAGAAGGTATACCTTTTTTTGGCTAAAAAAATTACAACTCTTCCCGTGGGATGACTCGCAGACTAAAGGCAAAAAGGGGGGCGTTACAGCCAATAACTTACCGCTGCAGAGCTTTTCCCGCAGTAACTCCACGTAAGGGCTGACTGATTCTACGATTGCCCCCCCCCCAAGAAATCAACGGTTTTCTTTAACGAACGTTTCGTTGCTACTCGATACGAGGAAGGGTGCCATGAAAAGGACATCTTCACGTATTTTCTTGTTTGCGAAGGACTATCGACCGATGACGTCGGGGTGGCAAGGGGCGCCGTGTTTCAGGAGATACGGCCGTGGGTGGGCTGGTTTAAAAACCGACGATTTCGTCAAAGAAAAGTTGGGGGGGGGGGTACCGCAGAACGACTCGGCTACTCCCCCGAAAAACACGACACATGCGCATGGTAGAGGTGCGCCAATATTTTCCCGAAGCCCCTAACCCATTGAGGAAGCTTGTTACAAGAAAATAATGAAAAGCGCAAACTCAGACTAACCCCTTGAGAGCCCCCCCCCCCCTAAAACCCTCCCCTGTACGACTATCTCCAATCAATGTGTCCCGGAACAAGGGTTTCTACTCGCAAAGGGCGTTAACAATTCCGTGGCTTAGGTATAAAACAAAAAAATTGGTCTGCAAACAAATAAAAAAACCCGAAAAATGCCTGCCTGTACGATGTTTGGGTTTGTGACCCTTTTGAGGGGGCGCGTGTATACAATAGCGACAAAAAAATCGACGATTGTCGCGATTTTTTTCAAGCAAGCGCCTACCAGTTTAGTAGCTAGTAGCGTGAGCGCGCAGCAGTATGACGAGTAGGACCACCATCATCATCATCATCATGCTGCTTCTGCGCCCGTCCCGTATGGGAGTCTCTGCATTGTTAGGTCGTTCGGACACCAACTTTTGTTTTTGGTCATCTTCGCCCGCCAGCGGTGGCCGATCGGTGCCGTAATCGTCCATTTTTTTTTTTTTTCCCGTCTTAAGTCTCGAAGAGGGTTAAGGAGCCAGCCCCCTCCCCCCCCCCCGTTCTTTCAGAAAGCAGTTTTAACCAGAAAGTTACCTCTATCGTGCCGCGCATCACACGTGATTTCAGTCAGCCGGCGGTGGCCGACCGATGACGACGTAATCGTCCATTTTCGTCTCTCTATTTTTCGCTCTCGAGTCTCGAAGGGGTTAGTTAATGAAAGAGCCCCATCGTTCTCCAGAACACAATGTTTTAGCCAGAAAGTGCGATATTTATACCTCTATCCCAGGACGCGTCACCCGTCCCTATACTAAATCCAAGTAATGGGTTTCCCGAAAACGGGTTCCCCTAAGGCTACGATATGGAGGTCACGTTTGGGGCCTTCTTATGCAGTGGTTCACCGGGTCACTCGCGCTAGTGACCTCCCCCTGCTCGTTTGCAGAAGTAAGACTTCGCGCCGTTCTAATTATCCGATACGGGCGCGTAATGGAATGGCAAGCTACGCTGCGTTGAAAAAAAAAGCGCTTTTAAAGTAATTTTCTTCAGTGAGGTACAGAAGTCATTCGTGCGAGTGGCTCCTACCCGGTAGTTGAAGTGGGGGGGTATCCCCCCCCTTCCGTTGCGCAAACGAACGCCTTCGAAGGTAGATGTTGACGCATTCTACGATAGAGGTGACACTTTTCGTGTGAAATGTTTTCTGAACGCCGGGGGCTCCTTAACCCAAATTTGACGGAAAATACGCCCCATTTATTTTTTTGTAGCATACAAAAGTTATCGTTGTGTACCTAAAGACCATGGGATTTTGTCACCCTGCAGCAGTTTTTTGTTTTTTCCTCCAAAAATTGGGTTTTGGGAGAGGTCTTAAGCCCCCCAAACTGATGAACCGGACAAAAAAAAAAAAGTGGTGAACCTCTATCGACGTAGCACGCGTCGTTCATTTAAGGAGCCCTCCCGTTCTTCAGAAAACAGGTTTTAGCCAGAAAGTGTTGTTGTTATATCTCTATCGTACCGCGCATCACACGTAATTTCACTTCTAAAAATATACTACAGTACGTAAGCCTCAAGTCACCTCTGCCCGATGCTTCCTTCGTCCTCTTTGGCTGCGCACGGCGGCCTGCAGCGTGGCGGCGGCAGCGTCTCGGTCCTCGTACCAAGACTTCCACCACTGGTCTTCCTCCCTTTGCCTCCGGTTCTGGGAAAATGGGGTTTGATCGCGCGCCATGTACAATGATATGAAACGTATACTTTGCGTAGAAGTAATTTTGGGGATGAAAAATAATTAATGGATATGAGTAAGCATAGGTCTTCATTTTTGGTGGGTTTCTCTTTGTTTCCCTTTAATGTATACAATACGTAGAAGCAATCGTGGAGATGAAATAATGCATGGCTATCAACATAATAATTTGTTTTAGTGTGTTTCCCTTGGCTTTTTTTCTGGGTTCCATTCTACTTTTTTGGGAACGTGTTTTTTGTGGGTGAACGACGTTGTAACCCATTCATGCCGTACATGGTCGGATGGCAAGGTAACATTGAAGCTCATCCCTTCTATTATCTTAGCACATTTTCCTTTCTCCTTCTCCCTCCCTATACGTAATTCAGATCCTGGGTCAATTACCAGGCTCTTCTCCCCCCCCCACACACCTCCCCTTCAAATAAACATATAATAGTTGGCCTCGGTTGGCACCGACGCTGTAAAACATCATTGGCGTTGGCTGGCAACGACGCTGTTAAACATGCCAGTCACTGCGCGAGCTAGACAACCAGGGTACCTTTTTTGCCGTTTTTTTTTTTTGGCGGTCACCATGATGGTTTTCGAGTTAGATCATATTGTGCGGGGTGGAGAACCCTTACTCCGCACAAGGGGAATGATCGCATCACGTAGTGTGAATATGGTAAGGCACCCACGAGGCAGTTACATAGTAATACCCATTGCTGTCTCTGGAGTGGTCACACCAGAAAACAAAGTAGCTCATTGGCGCTGTCATCCATAAGCAAGGAAGTAGGCACATGGGGCCGAAGTCCGTCTTACGAGCTGTTCTTGGGTTCTTGGAAGGAAGCAGTTCACCCTTCATGCGGCTCGCCGAACACCTCACGGCGCTTCGCGCTTGGTGCAAGCAATGTCTGCCTGGTTGGTGAAAAACCGACGTGCTCCGTCCCGGCATAGTAGGGATGCGAGGGTCTATGGTCATACGACTACGGCCATACACAAACTGAGTGCACCCCCACACACACTACAGTACGTGCCTTAATGTTCATTGCGGGAAGATTCCAGCTATTTCTTCCCTCGTCGACTCGCATCGAATTGATACATTAATACTAATTAATGGCTTCGTTTTAAATCAAGACAATGACTAATTTTCACCCTCGAGAGAAACGATAGTATGTGTATGATGTGGGCGGGTGGTGAAATGGTGAAAGTTGAACAATTCATGCTACTCCAAGGCATTAATTACGTTCCATGTTGGAGGGAGATATCACTTATACCTCACGCGAACACTTGTCTATAATATCGATAAATGGGGGTGGTCGGTGAAGTTTTATTAATTCATACCAATACTTAAGGCGCCAATTAATGTACATTCTCGAAGGAGACGACAAACCAGGATTCATAGAGGTAAGGGTGAGCAGAGTTTAAATTGCAGATCCGTCCTTCGATTAAGGCACGTCGGATTCCGGCTTATTGGGGAGTGGCGGTAAAACTTATGTAATCCATACCGTTTTTAAGACCTTTTCTTTTTATGGTAGAGTGAGACGATATCGCCCGATGTGCGGCGGCAGGAAGTAGGGTAACCGTAAGCATCGTAGCGGAGGAAACAAGAAAACATAGTGGTACCAAACTGATACATACATCAATGACAAAAGCAACAATGGTGTGGTGGTGGTACACGAAAGCGAATAATTATGCAGCCGTCCAGCGCAAAGCTAAGGCGCTATAGCGTCGTCGCAAGGCCAAAAAATGATAGTACTTGGCTGAGTACTGGCAGCAAAGAAAAACGCGAAAAGTACACGACACGATTAGGCCAATCATAACCGAAAAACGATCATCAGTGACCGCCTACTGGAGGGGGCTTTACTTCTTACACACCAAGCAAACAAGCGCGGTCGACGAGCATATATATATACCTGTAGATGTTTCAGCAACCTTCCGGGTCGAGCCGTGAGCCACCGCATGGCAATAAGTCTTGCGGCATGGTGCCTTCTCTTCATGCAGACGACCATCCAGCAACGCAGCTTCCTGCTGGCCCACCTATCCACTCGGAGCCTGCATCGTTCAAGTACGTACAAGGGAGGAGCGCGACGGGGAGTTACTCATTGCATGCATAGCCGTAGTCGTACGATGAAAGACCATCGCACACCTACAATGCCGGGACGGAGCACGTCGGTTTTTCACCGACTGGGAAGGCATTGCTTGCACCAAGCGCGATATGTTATCTTCCCTTAGCCGGTCGACCGATGAGCGCATCCCTTTCACGACGGAGCACCGTCCCTTACGCTAAAATACAGACACTTCAACAAATTATCACCCTCCCCTACATTTTTTCCGTATACTACGTACAAATTTTTATAATCTAAAAATCCCTTCCTCCTTCGCCGTCTATGGTCACCGTCTGTTAATTCTCTCCGAGGATAGCGATCGCTTTTTCTCATTACGGTTCAGTCTACGGAACTCGCACCACCGGGGGGGGAAGACACGTTACTCGATGTTATTGTTGTAACATTGCAACGTAGTTTCATTTCAGGGCTTTTCACGGGCCATGTCATGATCCGGCCCGTGCGTCGGATCAAGAAGGATTTAGATTTCGAGCACTCACGGGTCGAGTGAGCAGGGTAAGGAGGTGGTGTTCGAAATCTCACAGGTCGGGTCGGGTCGGGTCGGGTCGGGCCGGGTCGGGTCGGGTCGGGTCGGGTCGGGTCGGGTCGGGTCGGGTCGGGTTGGGTTGGGTCGGGTCGGGTCGGGTTGGGTCGGGTCGGGTCGGGTCGGGTCGGGTCGGGTCGGGTCGGGTCGGGTCGGGTCGGGTCGGGTCGGGTCGGGTCGGGTCGGGTCGGGTCGGGTCGGGTCGGGTCGGGTCGGGTCGGGTCGGGTCGGGTCGGGTCAGGTCGGGTCGGGTCGGGTCGGGTCGGGTCGGGTCGGGTCGGGTCGGGTCGGGTCGGGTCGGGTCGGGTCGGGTCGGGTCGGGTCGGATCGAGTCAGCAATTTTTCACACCTCGGACAGATGATCTATCCCCACTTGATGGTCTAGATATTTCGGGGAAGATCTGTATGGTCTGGCTCATGTTGCCCGGTGGGGGCCGTACGATCTGTCATGATCTGGCACATGTTTCCTGGGTTTGGTATATACTTAACGTATACAAATCCTGCAGAGCATCTCATAACGGCAGCTATATGATCCATTGTAGAGGATCTAGATCGTGATCTGTTCGTATTGGATGGTCTAGATCGTGATATCTGTCCGAGGTGTGGAATTTTTCAAAAAAAAAAAATCACGGTTCTGGTCGGGTCGGGTCAGGTGACCCGACCCGCGAGGAGATATCGGACCCGTGAAAGAAAACCCCTGCTTAATTCGTACTAGGTGTGTAGTTTGGGATCTATGAGGTCCTCTCTGCGGCGGCATGATATCACACCCATACCTGTGTTGCCTCTCCCCCCTTCACCTCAATGTCGTTCTGTATCGAATTTTGAATGAGGGTTGTAGCTTCTCTTCCTGATTATTATACGCCAAACTTTCAACTGGGCCCCCTTTGGGGCCCGGCTGCCGTTGTTCGTCCCAAGGGAACGCCGCGCACGGCTCTACAAAACCCCGCCGATAGTGGGAAATCATCTGCGTCTATGAGCAGTGTGTAGTGTAGGATGTTGATACAGTGGGTAGCCCGAATTTAAGAGCACCCGAGTTAAGAGCATTCGGGAATTAAGAGCGGCCAACTCAGCATGTCCTGCCACTCTAAAGGCTATATATTTCCCTCTACAGATAAGAGCGATTGGTAGTTAAGAGCGCATTTTTCGGCTTGTTACGGGGTGCTCTTAAATCGGGGTACCTACTCTAAGATTTTTCGTTTTAGAATGAGTCATGCACTCACTGCGATTTGTGGAAAGAAAAGTTAACTATTACTATTAACGAGAACACTCCCCCCCCGCGCGCGCGCCGAACCCTCTCTCGTACCTCGTGACAAAGGCCGCTCCTGTTGTAAGCCGCCACCACACCACGATTTACCACGAACTAGCCGTAATGCCCAACCAAGTCAAGACTAGTCAGCGACTTAATACTATTACTAGTGTAGTCGGTCACAACTAAAGTGTTCGACAGTGCTTGTCCCTCTATAGTGCCGGTTGCTGCTACAATGCCGGTGTATATATGCCAGCCGGAAGTACGGGCACTATACAGACGACCGGCAGTACTCCGCACACTGCCACCACTTGTTGTTCACAGCTGTGCCAAGCGATTTCACAGGCACTATAGCGGGCAACCGGCACAACTCAGCTGGCACTATAGAGGGACATCTGCAATACCCAACCAGCCGATGACTAGACAGCGACTTATTAGCGCTATGAGTAGTCAGCCAACTCAAAGCCGCGCTCGTTCCCCTTCCACTGCTTGCAAGAATCACGTCGAAAACGTATACGGGGGTACAGTCGAGGGTTCCCCCAATAAGGCGGTCTGAATAAAGCGGTACCCCGATACAAGGCGGTCAGAATCGCTTGGCGCGGCCGGGGAAGTGCACTGATAACCTGGATTGAATAAGGCGGCTTCCCTCTATAAGGCGGTCGTATTGCTCTGCCACAACACCGCCTTGCTGGGGGACCCCTACTGTCCCTCTATAAGGCGGTCATATTGCTCCCGCACCACCACTACCTTACTTTGAGACCCCTATATAGTGCTGTACTGTCCCCCTATAAGGCGGTCCTATTGCTCCCGCACCACCACCGCCTTACTGGGGGGGGCCTATATAGTGTTGTAGGCATGAAAGGAGTACCCCCCCCGCGTGCCCCCGCCCCACTCCCCCCCCCCCTTATTATGCCGTTTGTCATCTGAAAACAATGCGCGGCAATCAAATATATAGTACGGGGCGGTGAAGTTTTGATTACTTCACACTGATTTCAAGACCTTCATTACTTGCGACGGTACTAGAGAAGGACGATACGTAGCGCTTGTTTCGATCATTCCATCCACCATGTATAAAAAAAAAAAAAATCCAGAATCCAGTGACTGCAGACACGGAAGATGTTACCAGGTCAAACCTGAATGCCTGACCGAAGCAAATAAATAATGTAAGCCCCCTTGTGGATGGCTCTACCAACTTCTACCCAACGCTTATCGTTCTGTTCGGAGGGGGGGGGGGGTAAGTAGGGTAATCAACCTTTTTCGTGTTTCGGGGAAACGATGGCTCGCGCTGTCGCTACCGCGGGAACTGGAGGATACGCCAGCTAACCAGCTGGATTGCGAATCCAGTTGAGTTAAATTGACACATGACATGTATGAAAATACGTGGAAGTGTAGTGAGCTTAGGCTTATTTTTCTCCATCCGCCGGAGGATAAAAAATGAGAAAAAAAAACAGTGAAGGATAGGAAGGCCTCGTGGAACTCCTTTCGTACCTCATGACAAAGTCCGCCCCTGTAACAAGCCGCCACCACGACTGTAACAGCACCGCCGCCCGTCTTCTTTTTCGGCGGTAAATCCGTCGGTATGTGCGCTGCAGTCGGTCGACCAAGTTTGGTTTTCATGGACGCAAGCAGGGGCAAGCAGAAAAAAGCGAGCGGGGGCGTGTAATCATATCAGGCGCGGCGGGGCGGGTGGAGGCGGGGGGGGGGGGGGAGGGTGCGATCATTGTCATGCATGACCGTAGTCGTATGATCATAGATCTTGCGATCCCCCCAAAACGTCCGGACGGATCACGTTCGATTTTTACCGGCCAGACAGACATTGCTTGAACCCAAGCGTGAAGCGGGCGTGGGCGTGGAGGGGGTGACATCCGTCCAACACATGCTTAAGGAAAATATACGCCATGTTTTTTTGTTGTAGGTGAGGTGGACCGGCACCAGATCGCACGCTATCGCGGATGCGAAAAAACGGCAACCGAGGAACGGGGGGGGGGGGGGGGGGGCGTAGGGGCGTACTCATTGATTGCTTGCTCATTTGACCATTGACCACACATCCCTTTTCAGACGGAGCGCCGTTCGCTACTCCTAAGAGAGACGCTCCCAACACTTGGGTGCTTACTTCGTTTTTTTACATACATTACACAAAAAAAAAATCACGTTCTCCCACTAAGTTAGTTCTACACGTTTTTAGAGGTGGTAAATCCGTCAGCAGGTGCGCTGCGGTCGGAAGACTCCATGGACATATCATGGACGCAAAAATTAAAAGGCAACAACGGAAAAGGAGCGAGGGGGAGAGGGGAGGTTTGCTTGCAACATACTTCTCAGGAAAATGTACACCACGATATTTGGTGCAAGATGTGTTAGAACGAGCCAAGATCACACACGTCTTTCCGCTGGTTGACATCGATGCGGTCGGCAAATGGTTGTCATGGGCGAGAATCGAAGACACCAAGGGGAAAAGAGGGGCGGTGGGCGGGTGTATGTGTACGCGTTATTATGCATCGCCGTAGGCTTAAGACGCTATGTCCTGACATCCCTACAAATGTCGGGACGGAGCAGGTCAGGCTTTTACCCCGACCAGGTTGATGTTGCTTGCACCAGGCGCGCAGCCGGGCAGGGGGAAGGTGATGTGGGGTGTACTCGTTTACGTTCATAGCCGTGGTCGTAAGTCGGGGAGGGTTGGGGGGGGCGGGTGACGTGCGTTCAAGACAAGCTTCAGAAATTAATACACCACCGTATTTTGTTCCAGAAAAGATAGTGCGACGCAAGATACTGTTGTGAAGTGCCAACGAAGGGGAGGGGGGGAAAGGGAGGGGGGGGGGGGGGGGGGGGCTCTTTTATCGCTTTCTTTTAGTCATTCGACTGTTGGCCACTTATCCTTTTCGAAATTAAAAAAAAACATTCTCCGGTTGGGGTGCACTTTTTTTTTCTCCGGTATCATTCCATCGTCGCATTAATTATTGTACAGTTTGAGATCAATGAGGCCTCTCTGCTGCGACCAGTCGGAGACTCTCACCCAGGGGTACTTCCCCCTTGTTGATTCACCGGTAATCAAAGCGGCACCTCGTCGCAGAGAGTAGTTATCCCGGATAAAAAAAACACTACAAACCGTGCTGTTGTCGGGTCGATCGCGAGACGAGTGCATGTTCTTGAATAATCTCGCCCTCTCTGTACAGTCCGGAGGCTTTATCCATACCGGGGACACACCTCTCGTTTATCCCCGCTTTTAGGTTATCAGCTTACTGACAATTGGTTTCATTTAAGAAACTCTACATACCTCGCACGAAATATTTTTTCTGGGTATGGTGAAAGAGCAGCCCGATGAATACATCCCGTATAACCAAGGTACTGTACGCTTCTTTTTTTTACTCCAGCCACATGAATAAGCCTTCCGCAGGTTTTCGGTTCAGGATCTCCCCGTCATTCAGATAATAGATGTGCGCGAGCATGTGCTCTCGTGTGGCTGCGGGACAAGGAAACGAGCGAACAGTCAGAAGGGTAGCCGTGATGCCCGCCAGGTCTCTGCGCGGCCTTTGGGAAGTTCTCGAGATGGACATCCAAGACGTCAAAAACAAGAATCGCAAGACGGAAACAGGTATCTGTTGGTAGTGCTGGATAGAGCCAGCAAGTTCCTGTTTGGCATACTACCCACTGCCGTCGGAGAACGCTGTCGGGGTGAGTCGTAAGCGGTTGGAACTCCCGTTGGCGTTCGGGCTGCCACTATCCATCCGGAGCGATAGTTTGGGGTTAACGAGCCTCGCCATCCAGAAAATATTATTACCAAAAATACTGATTCTACGATAGCCCCCCCCCCCCCAAAAAAAAAAAAAAAAAATCTTCAGCGAACGTTTTATGGCTGCTCCATGCAAGGAAGGATGCTACGAAAAAAACATACCTCCGTATCTTCGCTTTTTTGCGAAGGACCATTTAACGATGGCGTCGGCGTGGCAAGGGGCGCCGCATTCCAGGATACACGGCCGGGAGCTGGTTTTCAAAACCGCCGATTATGCTAAAGAATTGCTGGGGAGGCTACCGCAAGACGGGTCTTCAGCCAAAAAGGACTACCTCTATCGAAGTACCGTTCCCAGCACCGTTCCCAGTACCGTTCCCGCTCCTAGTAAACGCATTTGGCAGGAAGGATACGCATTTGTTGCTTGCCTTGGTCTTTTGGCCACTGGCGACGCATCCCTTTCGAAACGGAGCACCGTTTCTACTCCTAACAGAGACGCCTCTAGCATTTTGGGCTCTTTTCATGATTTTGCCATACATTACATTGTTGTACTTTTAGCTCGCCCTTTCTCCCTCCTCTCTTCGCCTTTTCTGGCAACGCGAGGAAGGGGGAGAGCTACACATGCACGTCTCTCTCGAGTATGGAAACATCTTTACCTGTAGCAGTCTTGCACGTAAGCTCAGGTCGAAACGTCGGGCGGCGCTCGTCTGTTCTTCTTCTGATTTGTCCATTATGCGGAGGCACGAGACCAGCACAAACGCCGGGAACTGGTCCAGTTTTCTGCAGTCATACGGAGGGAGGAACGTCGGTGCCGCCAGAGCAAGACAGGAATAAACATGTTTTCGAGAACAAAAAAACACAAACGTTGTTGTTGTTGTTGTCTGTTGTTGTTGTTATTGTTGTTGTTGCTGTCACTTTTTTTCGTCATAGCCATACTGTAGTTCGTGGTCACAGGACGGGCTCCAGCCCACTTGCGAGTGGAATAATCTATACGAGTAGTTCACGTCGACGCGAAAAACGTACTCGAAACGTTTGCTATATCCACTGAACTAGAACAAGGTAGTTTCCATCTGGTCCATTCTTTCTCGATCGATGCCGAGAGAGGAACGCTGTTGCCGCCAGGAGCGAGACAGGAGGAAGACGGGTTTTCGGGAAATTTTTCACACAGTTTACGTTTGACGCGAGAACCTCTCGAAACGTTTTAAATGTACAACACTAAATC
The DNA here is from genome assembly GCA_012845835.1 of Undaria pinnatifida. Classification (NCBI taxonomy): domain Eukaryota; class Phaeophyceae; order Laminariales; family Alariaceae; genus Undaria; species Undaria pinnatifida. Next base: position 11,301,724 of record JABAKD010000013.1, read on the forward strand.
GCCAGGACTTCCTATTACTGCGCGTGAGCAGTAAATAACCTTCACATACGGCGCAACAAGCGCTGTAAGGCTAGCCTCTGCTGTAGGCCTATTAATTGGCAAGAGAAGTGTCGTTCCGCTCGTACGTGTGCTTCGCTATAGTCGCAGAGGTATGCACGTGAGACGCTTGATGCCTCGAGAGTGATCATCACTTCCCCTTGCATCCGGTCCTAATGAGCCGTCCGTCGATACGGAGGACCTCCCCAGTATTTTAACATAACTGGCGTTTCGTAGAACTGTATTTGCTTTTTTTCTGTTCGTTTGGAATGTGTGATCCAGTTTTCTGCGGTCATACGGAGAGAGGAACGTTATTCCCGCCAAGACCTACAGCAAGGAATAAACATGTTTTTCGGGGGAAAGGGTTCCCCCGTAGTCCCCAATGGTTGTCCACAGCTCAGGTGGCACCATCATATATTCATCTAGTTCGCCTTAAATTAATTCGTACCGGGGTGTATACAGCATACCACAAGTATCATTCGTAGTACTTGTACTATGCGGGGAAAAAAACCCACCAACATTAACGTAAAAATAACACCACGTAAGAATAAGTTTGCTCCCATCCACCTCACAGCTTATCTTTGAAATATTGCGCATCTACAGTTAGCACGCAGGTAGAATATTTTGCTCGCATCCACCTCCGTCCTCCCCCCCCTCCCCACAGACACACACACCCCTCGCCCGCCGCCCCACCAAAAAACCACCCTCCCAAACACACACAAACACCCCCCCCCTCCGCCGACGCCCCACATAAAGTCAAAACCCGCCAGAACATTAAGCGCTACCCGACAGGTGATATCGCCTCTTTACCTTTCGAGCCATCCATGCAGTAGCTCCAATTCATTTATATGGTCTTCAAGTTCCAATTAACCTGTCCCCCACCCCCCCTTCCTCGCCACCCCCACCATCGCCGAGACTTAGCACCACGCGTACGGTGAGCTCCTATACAATTATGCGACCTGAAAATGTTGGAAATTTCCGCCCCGACACCCCCCCCCGACCCTGAAAAAAAAACGCCCTCCCCTCACTTTTCATACGACTACAGGATACACATAGTAAACTGATGCGTTCCACAGTCGTCATGTTTTGTCCCCCTCGCAAACGGGTTTTATAGTTTTCGTGCGCAGATTGATTAATATCACTCTGTTGATCCTAGTACAAGCTAGTCCCAAGGGGAATCGCCGATCTATGTCCTTGATGAGGACACGCACCCAGTAATACGCCCGATCGGAGTATCACACACAGCTTGCAAAGCGGAGCACCGACGAAATTTTCGACCTCACAGCTGGAGAGTAGTTTCATTTTCATGGTTGGTTTCACGCTGAACGTACATTTTGTCTCGGGAAAGTTTTGTTCAGTAGGAAACATGTTAAAGGTATCCACAATGACTGCAGAGCTTGCCTCTCTCTTTAGGATGAGGCATCGGCACGGGCACTGCCCGCGGGTGCTGGGTGTCGACGGGTGGAAATAGTAGCTTGATGTGAAGAAGACACAAAATCTACCTACAAGAGTCAGTGGCATTTTTTTTCAGCTGTACCATGCGCGCTAGAGGATTGCCACCGCATGCGTGATCACAGCACTACAGGCTTGGTACATCCATTGTCTCCTTTGCGCTCCGACGATGTGCAGTGAATAATTAATATTACAACGCAAAAAGCTGACACAGCAGTACACCGAATACAATCCCTCCCACCCAATTCACTCTGCTCCCCTGCGTGTGGTCCGGTCTTCCAAAGCACAATGATTGTGGGGGCATTTGTTTTTGTACCTGTACCATGCACGTTGGAGGCGTACCGCTGCACTCCATTCCGCCTCTTTCATCTCCCTGAGCATCCGAAGACACCTCCTTGCGACGAAACCCCTCCACGCCGTCTGAAACGGCACCGCTTTTCCCATCGTGACTTCTATCATCTTGTAGCGGGCGAGTCGCATTCGACGGACTTTCTGCCTGCCCTCCGTATGATAAAAAGAATAAGACGCACGAGGGGGGAAAGATGGGCATGCCGGATGTGTGCTACGGTGGCGGGGTGGCACTTTTTTTGTCTGAAATGCCACCGCTTTTCCCACGGTGACTTCTATCCCCTTGTAGCGGGAAAGTCGCATGCGATGTACCTTTTTGTCAGTTTTCGCCACAATACGATGCACGAAGGAACAGGGCGCCGTTCATGTGACGCGTTTAATGTATGCCGCCCTTGGTGCTTACCTCTCTCTCTCTACGCCTTCGCGCCCATCAACACCGCAAAATTCGTGTATCTAGGACGATACAGAAAACACTTCGCGCGTCACCGTATAGTACCTGGCGAGATGGCCGCGAACGAAGCGCTGAATGACGGGCGGAATCACCCTGAATCTGCACCATTTCGGCCTCCAGATCACCATGCGCGCGAAACTCTGAGCCACGATCGTCTGCAAGACACGACAAAATCAGCGGGGTTTGCGCAGAGGCCCAAGTTTTGCAAGGTATGACGAGTGAGGAGCGCTGGGGTTAGAGGTGGAGAGCGATTTTTTGTTATCTCGTTACGTAATAAGGTTGTTCATGCCGGCGTGATCGGGAGTTAGTTAGCTTAGTTTAGCGATCAAGACTACGCTTTGGGGGGGATACCTCCTTTTTCGCTACTGGGTCTAAGCCACTCGTACGAGTGATTCTCTACCTCCCAGACCATGAAACTTGTACATTGTAAGTGTTGTTTTTTTTTCGCAGCGCAGCTTATCATTTCCGTTGAAGATTCGCATCACGATGTTAAAAAACAGCACGAAGGCTTTTAAGACCCGCAGGCATTTAAGACCGAAAAAAAACCGCCGGGTCGCTCGCGCGAGTGACCCCAAGCCACTGCGAAAAAAAAAAAAAAGTGACCCCCCTACCGTAGCCTTGGTCATTTTTATTTTATTCTTGTGCCACCCGATGATGTGCAGCACCACGAGTTTCAAGGTCAATCGTTCATTAAAAAAAATATTCACAGAAACAAAAATGTGTGAAGTGCCAGAGCAACACCAGTTTTTTCAAATATACACAGGCATGGCGAGTGTTATGGTATCCCCTCTTTGCCCAAATACTACTACACCAGTGCGGTTGGTGTTAAGCGGAGGCGATTTATCCTAAAACATATCTTGGTCATCAGGTCGGCATGATCGGGTAGTTTACGGTTAACGTGTCGCTGGCCTCTTTTTTCAACTAGTGTAGTCGAGACGCGCGCGCTACGACAGGTGTACAGTTCGTAGGTATCGCTTTCCGGCCAAAGAGCTAGCGGCGCAGCAGAAGAAGTTCCTAACGCGAGGGGCTCAATATATCACCCGACCTAAACATGCCTTCGAAGACATTCGTTTCGCGCAGAACCCGACCAATATTTACATGCGCTGTAGTAGCCCTGAAACACATATACTCGTAAACGTTACCATAGCAACCAACAGTCCCACACCTGAAGAGCTCGACCGCACTACAGAGGGAACATTTGGATTGTTCTTTTCGGGCTCCTCAATCGAGCAACCACCCGCTTTAGTCGGAACGCCATTATTTCGCGTCTTTACCAGATTAATCGTTAGTCGACTAGCCCGTGGGCTAGTATTTTCGAAAGCATCATATGCTACGGCATATATGGACCATTTTTTTTCTAATAAGGCTGCTTACCTGTTGAGAACCTCTATTTTTGCATAAACACCACTCACAACAAGCGACGTTGCGCACGCCACGTGCAGCTCGTAAATGCGGTTGGAATTCAATACCGTGTCGATCACGTGTGAATAGCGCTCACACGGCGCGCCGCCCACCATGTGTTTTTTTTTTCTAACGCTCCTAACCTATTGAGAACCTCTATATACCCCCACCCCAAAACCGCTTTTTTTTGTGTACACTGAACGTGAAACCCGATTCATCTGAACAGACCCCTGAGCTACTGCTGTGCGTACACGAAAAATAAGCATTGATATCAACCATGTAATCGTTTCCGATGATTTTTGAATCAATAACCTCTTTACAGCCCCAACCCATCCTAACTCTAAGCTATTCATCTCTAAAAGCGGGTTTCCAGTTGTGAGGAGGGGTTACGGAGCCCCCGTCGTTCAACAACAAAGTTTAAGCCAAAATTTTCTACCTCCACCGTAGCCCGCGTCTTAAGGCTTATCTTCCGACCTATGCTACCGCGTGGGGGATCAGTTCTGGGGCACTTTTTTTTTTTTTTGCAGGCGGCTCAGGGGTCACTCGTGCCAAACGACTCCCCTGTTCCGTTGCGGCCGTAACTAGGCCTTCGTGTCTGTTTTAACCTCGCGATAAGAACCCGCGACGGAATGGTTAGCCGCGCTGCGCCTAGAAAACTACCTAAAGACCTTTCTTGCCGGTGAGGTACAGAGTCACTCGTGTCAGTGAGGTACAGAGTCACTCGTGCGAGTGATGGAAACCCGGTAGTGAACATGGGGTTTACCCTTTTCTGCCGTGGGCATGGTCGTCCCGCCGTTTCACGCATCACTATACCTGCTGCTTGAAAAAAACGTATACACGACGGTCGCTCCACATCCGGAAGGCTGTCTGGACTCGCGTGGTCTCTTTTCTTAAAAGGCGGTAGTAGGTCCTCGTCGGTAGCATGCGCCACCTGGTTTGGATGGCGATGGACGCCGCCCAGAAGCAGCGGCGGTCTTTCCTGATGCTTGAATCAATCCTGCCGGACGGTAGAGAGAGAGCGGAATCATCAGACTTCTATCCGCAATGACAACAGGAAAACCGACTGCAATCTTGAGAAAATAGTACTAATTCGAGACAATCGTTTTGTTTACGCGTTCGAGGAAGGCGCCAGAGGAGGAAATAGAAGCAGGAATCGGGCAGAAACGATTACCACATGAAAGTAGAAAGTAAGCACAAATGACGTTTTTCTTGCGCCTCGAGCTGAAGCCAAAACATTTGTCAGCATTCGTCCGCAATTACATGACAGGGTGCAGAATAGTTGCAGAAACCAATTAGAAACCATTCTTTTCGTTGCACCCGTGTGCAATTTTTTCTGATGCCAGAATCAATCCTACCGGATAAGAGAAAGAAAGAGAGAGAAATCGGAATCGTCAACCTCCTCTGTCCGCAATGATACATGACACAGGAAAAACGCCAAAATTATAATCAAACCAAGTTAATTCAAGACAATCATTGCTTTCTCCGTGTTCGAGGGAGACGCTAGAAGAGGAGTAGAAGCATAAATCGAGCAGAAACCAAGAACATTTTGTCAGCCTTCATCCGCAATTACCACATGAAAGGTTGGAGGACGGTAGCAGACACAAAGTGCAAACGACTTTTTTCTTACACCCAAGGCAAAAACCAAGGACACTCGTCAGCCTTTCTCCACAATTTACACAAACGAGTGGAGAATAGTTGTAGAAACCAAGTAGAAACGTTTTTTTTTGCACCATTGTGCGATTTTTCCTGACGCTGGAGTCTATCCTACCGGATAAGATAAAGGGCAAGAGAGAAGGCGGAATGAATCATCAGCCTCCTCCGTCCGCAATGGCACATGGCACAGGACAAACACCTAAAATTACAACCAAATAACTTTAATTCAACACAATCAATTACTTTCTGTGTTCGAGGGAGACGCTAGGAGAGGAATACAAGCACAAATCGAGCAGAAACCAAGAACTTGTGTCACCCGTCATCCGCAATTGCCACATGAAAGGGTGGAGAATGGCAGTAGAACCTAGGTACAAAACCCCGAGCAATAACCAACAACGTTTTGCCAGCCTTCATCCGCAATCACCGCACGAAAGGCCGGAAAATAGTGCAGCAGCAAGCAAACCAAATGGAGCTGTTTTGTTTTGTTTTTGCGCCCGCGTACGATTTTGCCTGATGCTAGAACCAATCCTACCGGATAGGAGAAAGAGAGAGAAGGCGGAATCATCAGCCTCCTCCTTCGACGCTTACTGCGATAGCGGTGTAGGTTAAAAGCCCGGAATTCTCTCCCGCACGAATGCCGCTCGCAATGTCTAGTCAAAGGGTGAATATTTTGTACCATGCTGACCCCCGTGACCAGTGGCAAAGGGTGACATGGCCAGTTTTGTTTTTAACGGCCTCGGGCTGTCTCTAGAAGCGAAACTCGTCTCGACCAATGACAGGACTTCAATTTTTTCAATAACATTCAGGCTTTTCCAAGCGGGCGAAAAAACAACTTGCGCCGCATTTTGCACGAACCGGTTGGAGGGATGAGCATTTTATGGGACGAGCAAACAATAAAACAAAAACAGATTCCTTCAACCGAGGTAGAGCCTCAGACTAGCAAAAAAGGTTCGCCTCCATCACACCACAAGGACGCATGAAAGGAGGAAGACGAAAACAGCGATGTACTGCTGTGTAGTCGCTACTGAACATTTATCGCGACAATAGGCTGCTGTTGCCTATTTCTTAGCAGGATGGCAGTATAAAACCAAGGAGAAACCCAAGAAAACTTGTCAAATCTACATCCACGGGCAGTGGCACAGGGGAGCCTGGAATGAAGTAGCAGTATAAAACATGCACTATCTTGTTGGGATGGCGATGGACGCCGTGGCGTTCAGAAGCCGAGGTAGTCTAACAACGGCGGTCTTTCCAGATGTTAGAATCAATCCTGCCGGGCACGAGAGAGAGAGAGAGGAGAGAGAGAGAAAGAGAGAGAGAAGGAGAGAGGAAACGCCAGCCTCTGTCCACAACGAACTACGCGAGGAGGGGAACGTTAAATCAGGAGGAGCACGGTAGAAATATAGCTTTGCTTGCGTCCGTGTGAATGCACCGCGTTTCAGAGCTTCTCTTTCAGATTTCCGAAACCACACCAACAACCGTGCGAAGAGCAGCAAAATCGAGCGACGGCACGCCAATCTCGCCGTTGCGCAGTGACAGCGAAGAAGGGCAAGGTGTACACCGCTTCAGTCGCCTTGCGATTTTGTGGGTTTCGTTTGCTCTTCGTGCCACCGTTTATCAAAAGACAGAGTTCTCTTACTTAAAAAGCACGCCTTGTCTCTCCTTTTCAAAATTATTGTCGCGCATGCTCTACACCACTATACCGTTCATCAAGTTCACCAAGATGGAAGTCTCTCACCTGAAAAGTACGCCTTCTCTCTCCTCTTCAAGGTAAATGTCGCTTAGAGCGCCCCCATGCGGCTTGCTGTAGTGCATGATCAAGAACAGCCGAAACGCCTTCCACCTTGTTGGTTGGGAGTGGGGCACCATGGTCGGGACGACATTGAGAGGTTCACGTTTTGCACCCAGGCCGTCAGATTGTCCATCGAGTCGCCCTTTTTTTCGTTTCTCGAATTCAGGTTTGGAGGCAGGTGAAGAGCTCCTCGAACGACGAGCTGTCCGAAAAAGAAAAAGGTGCGAAACCTCACCGTTCCGTGTGCTGTATTCACTTGGCGTTGCAATGCCACTGAAGTGACCGACCACACGGCGACGCTGGTGCGAATCAATGTCAATTCTTCAAAACCACACAATCTGGAAAAAAACGCCGGCGAAATAATTTTCTCGCAAACAAGCAAAAAGACACGTTATTGTTGGGTTCGGTTCCCGGACCCTCAAGAATATTCTCTTTCACTTTTCTCGAAGTCAGGACCAAGGCTGCTGCATGGGGGGGGGGTACTCCGCCAAAAATACTACGAACCATAACGCCGAATTATCTCTGGAACAACAAACAACATATTATTCTTATACCGGTTCCCGATTCCTACTAATATTTCTCTTTACTTTTCTCGAAGTCAGGATCAAGGCTGCTGTATGGGGGGGGGTACTCTCTTTTAGACCGCCAGATTTGGGCCTTTCGCCAGAGTGACTGTACCTCGCTGCAACTATTTCTTCGGGCGTTTGGTTTGACGCGGCGTAGTAGCTGATCATTCACTGGCGGTGTCCTATTGCAAACAAACCAACCAAACAAGAAAAATAAACACGAAAGCCGCAAAAGGAACACTCGCGCGAGTGACCCGCCCGACCTGCTGAAGGAAGAGGCCCCAAAAAAAGCGCCCCCCCCTCCCACCCACCCACCCGCAGCTTTAGTCTCAGTTTTTTCGGTCGGGTGGAGAGCTCCTCAACTGGGTGCCACCTCTGTTGTAGCATGTGCCGAAGGGAGATGCACGATATACGATACACGAGCCCAGCTTGATCACGCTTGCGCGCTGCTTCACGCTATTCCTAGATTTTTTGGTAGTAGGTAAGACCGCGCTTATCGTGTTTTGCTTAGGCCCCTATACCCTTGGCTGGGCCCGAAAAAGGCTGAGTAGGCTTGCACGTGTACCGTTTTCTAGTCATGTTTTTTTCGTCGTCGCTTGTCTCCGGTACCACTTCTGCAGTGCGTTTGTATTCGCAGACTTGTAAGCCGTTTTCTGTCATTTTTCGTCGCTTGTCTCCGGTACGAGTACTACTGCAGTGCGTTTGTATTCGCAGGCTTGTGTGCCGTTTGGTGTATTTTTTTGTCGCTTGTTTCCGGTTCTACTGCGTTGGTAGTTCGCATGCGCTTGGGACTTCTCAAAGAGAACCGGATGTAGACAGAGAGTGACTTGATTACAGCACCGGATATGGCAGCCCGAACTGCTTTAGTAGAGGTGATGCGCTCAAAAGCGCAACGAACCGAGGTGTACGGGACGCGAATACCATGATGATACTTGCACTGATACATACACGCTATTCCTAGATACTGGCAGTTGATCAAGACATCCACCTCTCATGTTTTAGGTCGCTGCACCCGGGTCCCCCCAAAATGTTTGAGCCGTTGCGCACCGTTTTTCTGCCATTTGTTTCGCTCAGCTCCGACAAAAGTTTGAGCTTGTGAACCGTTTTCTCTGTCATTTGTTTCGCTCACCTCCGATGCTACTGTGCGTTTGTTTGCGCAGGTGCTTTGGATTTGAAAGGTTGAAAAAATGTCGACAAAAGTGACTTGATTACAGCATAAGCCACAGAAAACAGGGATGTTTCTGAACTCTAGTGTAAGGAGCCGTGCGACATGCGTGCAGCTTATAACGGGATACCGCCTGACTCAGATCACCTTATCGGGAAACCTCTGCAGTACCTAGGTCCCAAAAGGGCTCTAAACTTGTGGACATGTACCGTTTCTTGTCAATTGTGTTCGCTCACCTTCGGTACTGTGTTTGTATGCGCAGGGCTGATGCCGCCCTGACGGTGTAAATCTCCATGCGGCAAAAGGCGCGCCAGGTCGCCAGTCTAGCCCTCAGGATTTTGGGTTTCCTTTTTTTTACGAGTTGCTTTTCATGTTGCGTGTGTGCATTTTTTTATTATGTAGATATCGACCCAGCATACAACGGCGAAGGCGGGGAGCGGGCGAAGGAAAAAAGGCAATAATGAGATATTTTGTTTTTCAGATTAAAGCTAAACTATAAATTTGTTCGGGCTGGTTGGTGCTGCTTGCCGGGTTGATTGCGCGGTGGCTAATTTTTACCTGGTATCTAAACTAGGCTTATACAATCGTTTCAGCTATGAATAGTGGGTGTTGCTTGCCAGTTGCTTGCGCGGTGCCAAGCAAGCGCCTAGTTAGTTTTCTTTAGGATAATCATTTTCCTACGGCTCAGGGGGGGGGAAGATTTTTGCGAATGTCTCGGGGTCACACGCGTTAGTGACGCCCCTGTTCCTTTGCCGTCTTAAGTTTTGTTGCAGATTTTTTGTTTGTTTGTTTGTTTGTTTGTTTGTTTGTTTGTTTGTTTGTTTGTTTGTTTGTTTGTTTGTTTGTTTGTTTGTTTGTTTGTTTGTTTGTTTGTTTGTTTGTTTGTTTGTTTGTTTGATTGTTTGTTTGTTTGTTTGTTTGTTTGTTTGTTTGTTTGTTTGTTTGTTTGTTTGTTTGTTTGTTTGTTTGTTTGTTTGTCTGTTTGTCTGTTTGTTTGTTCGTTTGTTCGTTTGTTTGTTTGTTTGTTTGTTTGTTTGTTTGTTTGTTTGTTTGTTTGTTTGTTTGTTTGTTTGTTTGTTTGTTTGTTTGTTTGTTTGTTTGTTTGTTTGTTTGTTTGTTTGTTTGTTTGTTTGTTTGTTTGTTTGTTTGTTTGTTTGTTTGTTTGTTTGTTTGTTTGTTTGTTTGTTTGTTTGTTTGTTTGTTTGTTTGTTTGTTTGTTTGTTTGTTTGTTTGTTCGTTCGTTTGTTTGTTTGTTCGTTTGTTTGTTTTTTGCGAAGTGAATCCGCAACGGAAACGGTTATGTAGCTACGGTGTCGCCAAGCAAACCTCCTAAAGTATTTTTTCGTCCGTGAGATGCGGGAGTCACTCGTGCGAGTGGCCCAAACTCAGCAATGAAATCCGGGGTAACCCTCTTACCGTCCGTGCCTTGGTACCAATTTTCCCTCTGTTTTTCACTCGCGACACCCCCGGGCTTCAAGCCGCAACCACATCCCGAAGGGGTTACCTTGCGCTAAGAGTACGGACAGAGAGAGTGCAGCATGAAAAAGAACTAACGCCGCAAGATTCGTTTTCGGTGCTTGTCATCAAACTTGTGTGTACTGATTGATTTTGGAGATTTTTTGGGGAATCGTGAAAGTCAGTCTCGACCGGCGGTCGAAGAATCGGCATCAGCCATCGCAGTTCCCAAAGGCGATTTCCGCTTTTCTTTTCTGTGACCGGTGACAATTAAGAAACAACTCGCATTCCCCTCTAATACCGAAACTGATGCTTCTCGAACCATGGTAGGGTGTTTGCGAACTGAGGCGTCCCACGGTTAGACGCGTGGAACGATAGAGGCAGCACGTTTTTTGTCTGCAACGGTTTCTGACTGGTGGGGCTCCTTAACCCAAAAAAAAATCGTCGGAAAACAGATTTTTTTTCTTGCAATGTTTTTTTTGTTGTATACCTAGGCCAATGGGGGTTTTTCATCCGCGATATAAGGAGGTTTACTTTTTCTCTCAAACAGTTTGCCATGGGGTTTTTTATCCGCGATATAAGCAGGTTTATTTTTTCTCCCAGAAAAGGATTTTACGTTAAGAATGACATGTCTTGACCTCCTCCTAAAGTGAGGGGTGGTATTAAGAAAAAAAGTGGTGAACTTCTATCGTAGCAGGGGTCGGTAGGCAAATCACATCATACTTTTTTTTGCCGATTGAGCTCCTGACGCGTGCTACGATAGAGAGAGGTCTAGCACTTTTGGTCTGGATATGGTTTCTATAATGACGGGGCTCCTTAACCCAAAAATGGTCAGAAAAAAATTAGCCATTTCTGTTTTTTGTTTTTTGGCAATGATTCTCGTCGTGTACCCTAGGCCATGTGATTTGTTCATCCCGTAGCAGTATTTGATTCTCTCCAAATCAGTTTTTTAGGAAGAAGAGGTCTTGAGCTCCCAAACTGAGGGGTAGTATTAAGAAAAACAAGCGGTGCGCGTCTGTCGTAGCAGGCGTCTCCTCTGAGTGAGGAACTACCGGTTAGTACGATACTTTTACGTCTTAGGACTAGCGCTACAAGTGCTGGTCGGATTGCCCAAGCGAACGCCTTCGAAGTCATGTCTTGGGTGAGACGTATCTCCTGCCGCGGGCTGTCTCAACTACCAACTTTGGTGGTGCGTTGGAGTTGGGGAAGGAAAACATGTAGAATTAGTGTTGAAACCGTCGAACGCCACAATCCATGAAAATCAGCAGGAAATTAGGTTATAAACGTTCTTTCCTACCGTTCTTTTTTTTATTGTCCAAGCCTTGTTTTGCTTTTCGTGGGTTGGTTGGTCTTGAGTTATGATGTGCGGGTGTTTCAGCACTACCTTTACACTTTTCCCAACCAAAAAGAGAGGTTTGGAAATCGCAAACACCGCAAAAAAAAGGTTTAGCTGTCGCTTTGAATAGAAGCTCGCGTAGCAGGATAGAAGGGGGGGGTGTACTCAGTTTGTGCATGACCGTCGTCGTATGACCGTAGGATAGAGGGGAGGGGGGGGATAAAGATTTGAAACCTCCGCCAACTCGTATGTGGTTGGGGGTGGATGTGTGATATTGGTCCTCGGCGGCAATCGATAAAAAAAAAAAGCGGACTTCCGCAATTTTCGAAGAAAAGGTTGTTGTTTTGTTCGCGCCGAGTAGTATATATATAGTAGAAAACTCACGCTAGCTCTCGAAATAACATGTTTACAACGAGGTCTGGTGCATTTATCCTCTGCTTGTACCATAATATTTAGGACTCCGAAACGCATGCATCCGGCTCCCCTAATCAACCCCCGCTTGCGAAAAGCACACCATTGACAACAGCCACGCGCCACGCGAACAAAAAACGAAGCTACAATGGTAAAAATATTTTGAAAAATGTTCTGTACGAATCACGACACGCTGCTGCCACAAACAGTCTTGTAAAATGGCCAGCCACATGCGTAAGAAACGAAACCAATGGTGGCCTATTTTGACAAACTTTCTGTAAGAATCACGACACGCTGCTGCCACTTTCAAATATTTTGAATGTGGTCATATTGCCGCGTTTTTAGCCTTCCTCGCGTTTGTACCTTGATTTTCAGCGCTCCGAAACGCGTTCTGTATCCCAACCCTCGCTCGCGAAAGCGCTGTGCCTCGCATTCAATCTTCCACCTGGTAGTGGACACCATGGGGAAGGGTTAAGGCAACATCACATTGAAAAAAAAAATGTTTATTAAGATTAGGATAGACTATATCGGTAGTAGCCAAAAATGAGAATGTGTGGGGAAAGGAAATGAGGAAATGGCTGGGAGAGGGTCATACGAGAGATGCTACTGCTTTATGGAAGGACATGCGGTTTATATTGGAACGACATCTTCTACGCCATATTGCCGGAGGGCAATAATAACAATAATGTATACAAATATTGAAACGTAACGGTACCTTGGGCGGTGCCTTGCCCGGCTTAAAATAAATAAGCGTTCTTCAGTTTTCCAGATATATTTGCCACTTTTCACCTTGCGACACCCCGCGCGACGTCAAGCCAGCCACATCCCAAAGGAGAAGTTTCTAGACTAACTATCACTCTTACGTGAGCTGTTGGTGTGACCAATGAATTGATTGAATGGTCGATTCTCAGCTTTGCACGCTGCATTTACACGTCGGCCGCCGCGCGTGTTATATATTTCTCGTGAAATGAATAACATTGTTCTTTAAGGCTCATTCTTATTGAAGCATGCTTTTTGTCCAAAAAATCTAGGGTAGTCCTCAGGAACGTTTTTTTTATGTTGGAAAATTTCCTGCGGGGTTTAGCCGTCATGGGAATTCACGGGATTTTTCTACGAGAACTGACCGCCACGGGAATCCTTCCCCGCGCGGGACTAGCCGCCACGGAAAATTATTTTTTTCTAATTTTTTTGGTTGCGGGAACCGGGTACCACGGGAAACCCGCCCGCGGCAACCGAACCCGACCCGACCCGACCCCCGACCTGACCTAACCCGACACGATCCGACCCGACTCGACCCGACCCGACACGACCCGACACGACCCGACACGACCCGACACGACCCGACACGACCCGACACAATCCGACCTGACCCAACACGACCCGATCCGACCCGAACCGATCCAACCCGTGAGATTCCAAACACCTATTGATCCGGCTGGACTCGACCCGGGAGATTACGAAAAGTTATTTGATCCGATTCGCCAGTCGGGTCATGACCCGTGAAAAATCCTGACATATTTCACCTCGCCAACGCGTGCGTCGTCCGAGCCCGCGTCTTTTCTCTGTGCCAGAGTGCAAGCGCTCTAGCGATAAAATCACGAGCTTGAGCGGCACCACCAGGACGTACGAGCAACAGCGCTAAGGGTAGGGCGTTGGTGTTGAGTTGCACCTATGCCGGTAGGTAGGCACCGCACGGATGCGAGTCATCACACATAGTTGGGGTTTCACACATAACGGAGTTATCGGACAGGGGTGCGGGGGGGAAAAAAAGCAAGAAAGGACATGATTTAATTCCGATTTCCGCACAGGTGTCGGTCGGAGTTATCGCACACGCGTGTGTAAAGAAGACAGGAGCGAAATTAGTAAGAAAGAGCAGCCACACTCTTGTGCGATGGCTCGCATCCTTGCGGTGGTCGACGTCAGTGGTTGAATACTTATTGTGTCACGTACTAAACAAAGGATACGAGGTGCCGCATTGATAGCTGGTGAAAATCGATGCGAAGGTACTGTAGCCGCCCTGGGTTAATTCGATAAAAATTGACACAACTTTTATTTTTATTTTTTTATTCTCCGGTGGATGGGGAAAAATAAAGCTTAAGCTCACCACACTTACACGTATTTTCATACACGTCTTGTGCCGATTTAACTCAATTGCCTTCGCAACCCAGCTGGTTTGCTGGCGTGTCCTTCGGTTCCCACAATAGCGATAGCGTGAGCTGTCCCTATCGGCGGTCCTCGTTACTACCCCGGCAGCGCAAAAATAAATTGACCAACGTAAAAAATTGAAATGTGGGAATTCCAAACCTTATGCACGATAAAAATGAAGGCAAGTACCGGGGGGAAGAAGGGAAGACACCTATGACCACGGCTTGTCTCGAAGGTCGCTGAGGGTAAACCCCGTCACGAGTTGAGCTGGAGAGTGCTTTGGTGATTGGCGAACGCTTCAGCCAACTCGAAAGGGGTCCTTAGGTAGCTAACGAATGCAATGGGGATAATAATATCAAACCTGAGCAAGCTGCTCCTCCCTCATTGCCGCGTCCGCCCTCCGAATCGCGCGTAACTCCCGGCTCATGCTCTCCACCGACGGAAGTAGACGTTTGATCCGGTCCATCTTAACGTCGTCCTCTCGGTTGGCATCATCTTCATTAGCCACCACCCAAGCATCTCGACCGCGACGACCACGCCGACGGCGTACATATTCTCGCCGCCCCCGATACCCGCGGTCGTCCGGTGAACGCGATGCCATTTCATCGGCAAGTTTCTCCCCCGCTTCGCGCACTTCGGATGCCCACCGAACGGTTCGGCACGCGTGGCACGAGGAACGTTCGACCTCCGCGGCGTCTCTGCGAGACACGAGCGTTCCCGCGCGCACCACCGTTAAAGGTCCACGGCACGGATCAAGCGGAGCCATCATGGGTGAAAGATCGGCGGTATCCCTAGCCCATGTTCGCGGTGGAGACCACGACGAACAACAACCCCCGCCACCACCAGCCTTGCGGCTTTCGGACAACCTCGCGCGCTGCTGCTGCCTCCTCCCTCTCCTCCTGCGGTCCTTTCTGCTCACTCTGTTCCTTCCTTCGCTCGCGCACCGGTTACGGTTACTAGATCGGCCCCGCTTTGGTGTGCACGATGACCACGGCATGTCATCTTCTTTTTCGAAACAACGACGCGTGACGGGGAGGATTTTCTCCTTGTCCCCGTTACCGCTGCGATTGTCACGGCGCGGGCGGTGTCTTTGCGGGAGGCAAGAAGAGTCGTCATCCTCGAAAAACTCTTCTTTCTCGGAAGATTCTTCCCCGATAGCACAAGAAGAGCCACCGTGGTGTATGCGGGACCGACTTTGGTAGCTCTGGCGGTCGTTTTTTTTCTCTCGATCGACACCCCGATTGGCATATGTCGATATCGACTCTGTGCCGTGACCATACGGTTCGGTTTTGTTCGTTTGCCCGACACTCCTAGCAGATGTCAGTATCGGCTGCTCTGCCCAAGAAGGGTGAAACCTTTCTTCGAGCGCGGCGGCAGCGGCTCTTGCGCGACCGGTGGCGCTAAGTTGATCGCGAGGGAGCTGAAATCCTAGGGACACCTTTTTCGGTTATTCGAGGATGGGAGAGGAGGTTTCGCGAAAACGTTGTTTGTTAATATTTCATTATATTTCTTTCGCCCTCCGGCAAATGGGTAGCTTTCAAGAAACCACCCCCACGTTTTTTTGAGGACACATTACTTGGAATTAATGTAGGATTTTTGTATGCCGTAATATAAGGGGTAAGTTAACCAAACTTTCACATTTGTGTCGTGTACGGTTGCCGCCATGGTGGTGCCGCCGTGGAAATTGCAGTTGAAGATAACGACACTCACGACAGTCGTGGCGAAAAGGACAGCAAAACGCTTGGCCACACGAAAGGGCGACGACATGAAGGCACCGCCCTGCTCCAGGGAGGGGAGAGTTGTTTTTGCGGAAAAAACGCTTGGCTGTGTAGAAGATGGTGGTGCAGAAGGCAACGGAATGAACGTGCCGCACTACCATTGTGACCGGAAAACGAATCGGAATGTTTGTTTTTTACAGCGTTCTGATCATTCGACGGCATGTTATTCCACCCTGCCATGTAAAAACCAAGTCGGTTTGTTTTTACGAAGGTTTTGTCGTTTCAACGGAATTCATCGCCGTCAGCGTGACCTTAAACGCGGTGTTCCTCGGCTATATGGTAGCTGCGAGCCAAGGGGTGTATTGGGGCAAATGTGATATAAAAGAAGGCTCGTTCGCAGCACATACAACCCCCTAAGGCTTGAGCACAACGTCTCTATTTTTTAGCCAGTCTCTATTCATGCAACAAGACCTCGCAGCCAATTTAGCCAAGGCCAAAACTATACGCTAATGATCCAAGCTGTCAAGCGCTGATCAATAAGCTCTGCACCGTATGCGCTTTCGACATAGGGTGTCGATTCGTTTGATGACCTGGATTCGCCAACGTGTCCGCCTGCAACCACGACGATCGATCCGACACAAGATTTTTTTCCACTACATTGCGATCCAGCTCGCAACCAAGATGAGCGATTCAACGTAAGAACTTCATCCACTACCGTGTCAGGTTGCAATCACGACGCACGTAAAATATATGCGACCAACCTTCCCGGTAGTTTTCGATTGGAGGAGGCCGAACGCTTCCCCCTTCAGAAGCGGCGAGGTCATTCCCGATTTCTCTCTTCTCCGATGCTTCGACCGTCGACGCACGCTGTCGGCGCTCCTGCTTCGTGATGCCCCTCCACCCCTACCCTCCTCCCCCGCTCGAAACGCACGCCTTGTCTCCGCCTCCGCTCTCTCGCAAGATCGAGCCCTCAAAAGCCGGGCATGCTTTGCCCTGTACGTGCGATACGGCGATCCCAGCATCGAAAACTGTCCACCTAGGTTTCCACTAACGGCGTTACCACGACCACGAAATGGGTTTCCATGGTCGCGAAGGGCATTGCCATGACTATGGAAGGCATTGCCGCGAAATTGACGTAATTTTGACGGGAAGCCGGCCGACGATGGTGATGAGCCTCGTTCCCCCGACGCAGGACTGACTTCGGGAGAGAAACCAAACATGAGTTTATCAGAGTCGTCGCCTCCGCCATCGCTTGAGTTATTCGAAAAAATCTCATCATCAGATGACGTCGTGGACATTCTGTAGTGTTGACGGTCGTCGTGGTGTCCGCTCTGGCTCCTCCGGGTCAGAACAGATGAGAGCGATAGTAATGGGGTATGGTGGCCTGAGTGGTCGTTTGGCGGCTGACGTGGGCGTTTCGCGCAGCCCCCAGAAGGCGAACTAGACAAGCTGCTTGCATTTCCGCTGCATCGGCCCCCCACCTCGAAGGATCGCGCGTGACTCCGCTGTTGACGGTGATGAGGTAGTAACGCCCGACAACCCGGCGAGGAAATGTCGGGCGACAACGTCGAGTCCCTCCCTACGTCGACACCACGCTCATCGTTTCGCCCGATTGCGCATGCCCTGGACGAGTCCCCTCCTGGGTCGGCACCATGCTCATCTCTTCGCTGAACGGCACAGGTTCTTCGCTGGTTTTGCGCGCTCTTTAGCTTACGGCCGCCACGAGGGCTCCACTCTTGCGCAATCGCGGCGTCTTCTTCCTCCGGGCGTTTTCCCATCGTAGCCACCAGCTTGGCGTTGGCGTCGGAGCCATGGAGGGGTTCGGCGGAGGACGGACGGGCCATGGCGAGAGCGCTGTGCGTGTTTTGTGTGCGGTATCAGATTTTTCAAAAAAAGGTTCGAGAAAGAGGGGAGAAGGAAAAGAGGGAGGGGAAAAGACCGAGCAAGTTAAAATGTTAGCCGTTGGCAAGAGCTGTGTGTGCTTGTGTGCGCGTTAGCAGATAAAGAAAGGATCGAGAAAGACGGGGAGGGGGTGGGGGATATCGTGCGAGAGAAAATGTTAGGAACGATGAGAACCGTGTGCAGATCGTTCAGGTCGTCGTGGACGGACTCGGCGGGGGAGGGATATGCATTTGCAAGAGATTTGTGCAGGTGTGTGTGCGCTGTAGCATAGTGTAAAAGGAG
Organism: Undaria pinnatifida; assembly: GCA_012845835.1. Classification (NCBI taxonomy): domain Eukaryota; class Phaeophyceae; order Laminariales; family Alariaceae; genus Undaria; species Undaria pinnatifida. The sequence goes on from JABAKD010000013.1 coordinate 11,319,834, forward strand.
GGTCGAGAAAGGGAAGGGCGAAACTGCCGAGCAATAGAAAATGTTAAGGATGACCCTGTTCTTGTGTTCTCGTTTCTCGAACAGCCATCATCCTCGTCCTTACTCTGCATCCGTACGTGTATCGTATGGTGCTCTTGCAGACATACAGCACTGGGTGTCGGATCGAACGCAATGCAAGCAGTACTACTGTAACAACGACACCGGTTGTACCAGTACGTCAGATCAGCATACCAGGCATACCATGCAACAAACTTGCTTCGTGTGGCATTGAACGGCGCGCAGGCGACGTCCTGGGTCTGTTTCTCGTACTGACCACCAGCGAGATACCGATCGATGCACTTTGGCCGCCGGAAGGGGGGCTCGAGTGCTTATAATTGACCTAGAAAGTGTAGTAGTACAGGAAATACCTGGTTGACCGTTAGGGTCCTAACACAACGACCACATTGATCCATGATATTCTTCTGTTGTACCCCCCAGCGTGTCGGACGCCTTTTAGACAGACGAACGAACAACGCTGCCGGCGAGTCCCATATATTAAAAAAAAAGCTTGTGCGGCGTCTGAGCACTGAACACGCGACCACATCATGCAAGCCCCCAACCCGTGACAGCGTGGTAACCGACAATTTATACCCCGGAAAGAATGCATGGCAGTGACACCAGACGCTCGCTACTGTTAGGGTAGCCCGTGTTGGTCGATTTTTTTTTTTGCTCATCCCACCTATTATCTTCGCACTCTAGCTTTCTCTTGCTCCGTCCCTAGCCGTACCTCAGATCCAGCGTCACCAAGCAGGGGCTTCTCCTTCCTCCCCACTACGGTGCGTGCGTTCATTTTTTGTCGCGACAAGACTTCAGCCCTTTCTTTCCCTCACCGACTCGCATCGAAATGCGCCTACTGACGACTGGAGCGGATCTCCAACCGAAGAACTAGCAAATATCGTTGAAGTATCATCTAGTATATTTCAGCATTGTTCGTCACTTAGCTGCGCAGGCCATGGGATTGATTGTCCACCCGGTTACATTTTTCATTTTTTTTGTTCTCAAATGACTGATTCTCACCACGATAGTCCCCCCTCCAAAACCAGCAATTTTCTCCAACGAACGTTTCATGGCTGGTCGACACGAGGAAGGATGCTGGCTGGTTCGACACGAGGAAGGATGCTGGCGGATCGACACGAGGAAGGATGCTACGAAAACAATACCTTCAAATACACTTCCTTACTTGCAAAGGGATTACCGAACGATGACGTCGGGGTGGCAAAAGGGGCACCGTATTTCAGGAAACAAGGCCGGGAGCCGGTTTCAAAACCGTCGATTTCGTTAGAGAAAAGTTGGGGGGGGGGGGGGGGGGGCTACCGTAGAATAACTCGAATTCAGTTTTTGGGCGGGGTGAGGTATCGTGCTCCTAATAAAAATAACATAACCCCACACTAATTCCAAGTTAGTTGGTCCCCAAGAAACGTGGGTGCAGTTCTTAACCCATTTTCAACTCCTAAAAAGGATCCTACTCTAACTCCAAGTGTTTTGTCCCCATTTCGGGAATGCGGTGCTAAAAGGGTTAAGCGGGAAGCTTCAGAAACATTCGGTGCAACATCCCGTAAAGTAACATGCGTCACCTGTAAGCTCGAAACGCCTGCATTTGTTGGTACTCCTGGACTACGGCCTCGCTCCCGATTGGTCGGTCGAACCCCCTCGACCCCCGGGAACGGGGCTTTGGCATAGAAACTCCTGCCGATATGGGTGCCCCTTCCCCCCAGCTGGTTTCCCCCCCCTGCCCAGGCTGGGCTTGGGGAAACCAGAGACGGGGCATCTGATAGCCCAGATTGGTGTCCGTTGTTATAGCGTTGCTTTTGTCCCAGCTGTTGCTCATCTGTTTCCAATGAACGAAAACCGGGTTTCTGTTTAAGAATTGACTCTTCTAGATAGAGGTGTGTTAGTTGCGACCGATTTTTCTGTCAACAAGCTCTACTAGTTAGAAGCTTACTCCAAATCAATTCGTGACCGATGTTGCAGCTGAAACAAATTACGCCTACGAATAGCATATACTCCAGTATATAACATTTTTATTGGGTGGATCACAAAAACGGAGGTTCCGTAATATTCGCCAACGCCACAAAAATACCAAAAGAAACCGCCACGCCGTGTGATGCGCAGCCGTTGCGGGCGAGGAACAGCGTGCTTTATTTACGGTCGAACCCTGACAAACAGACCGGTCACGTTTTTTTTCGAACCTGTCGTCGGGGCGTGCCTCGTCGGCGATTCCTTTTCCATCGTGGAAACAACACCTAACAATTAGATTATCCCTAAAACGTTGCCGTACAACGTATATGAAAATAAAAACAGATATGATGGAAGATCTAGCTAAAAAAAAAAAAAAACACCTGAAGTAAAAATACCAACATCAACCATTATAGTGGAGAAAAACAAGTTATGCACTTCGATTTATTAAAAAAAGAAAAAAAGAAAAAAGAATAGGACCTCTCCCATGAAGAAAAAAACTAACCCAACCATATAGTATATTACGAGTACCAACAATGCAGCTTGCAAAGATGAGTATCGACCCGAAATTCGTCGAACTCACGGCTGACGTCCTTAACTTCTTTTTTTTGTTGTAGAGTATACCATGGTATTTCAGGGTGGGACCGTGGCTACGGCAGGAGGGGTCATCTGTGGGACTTCCTGTCGCGGTGGCTCGGGATCACTCGCGTGAGTAACCCCCCCATATTCCTTTCGCTGTCTTAAGCTTTAGTGCCTGTTTTTTTGTTTGCCGTGCGCGAAACCGCCAGGGAACGATTAGTGCCTGTTTTTTTCGTTTGCCGTGTGCGAAACCGCCAGGGAACGATTAGTGCCCGTTTTTTTTTGTTTGCCGTACATATGCGAAACCGCCAGGGAACGATGGGTGCCCGTTTTTTTTGTTTGCCGTATGTGAAACCGCCAGGGGACGATTACTGCCTGTTTTTTTCGTTTGCCGTGTGCGAAACCGCCAGGGAACGATTAGTGCCCGTTTTTTTGTTTTGCCGTATGCGAAACCGCCAGGGAACGATTGGTGCCTGTTTTTTTGTTTGCCATATGTGAAACCGCCAGGGAACGATTAGTGCCTGTTTTTTGTTTGCCGTATGCGAAACCGCCAGGGAACGATTGTAGCAACGCCGCGCCAAGCAAATCACCTGAAGCCTGCTTTTTCGTTGAGGTACAGAGTAACTCGGGCGAGTGCCTCAGTTCCCAGCAGTAAAGAAGGGGGTACCCCCCCGCGCCGTAGCCACGGTCGCCCCGTCTACTTTGCGCGCCGTGCCAGAGGCAGGTTTTCCTTTTCAAGACCAGCCCACAAGTAGTCTTAAGAGCCTTGGCGTGCACACCGTGAGGCGTAGGCTACGATGAGGGTGACACTTTTTTGGTTAAAGACGATCTCTGATTGGTTGGGCTCCTGATCATCTGATGAACCGTCCAATGTCGCTGCAATAGTATATGGTGCTTTACTAATTAGTTTCGTTTTTGGTACCTTAGCCCCATTTTTTTTTTTTTTATCGGGTTGAACCTCGTTGTCGTTTTTGAAAAGACAGTTATTGTGTCATGTACAAGAACTCCTCAAGCGAGGTACCTCAAAAAAGATTCGCCGTAGCATGCATCTTTATTACCAGAACAAGAGAAACACACAGGAGATTTGCTTTTCCTTAACAATGACGCGTGCTACGATAAACGTATTAAGGTATACCTCTTTTTGACTTAAATGGCTTCTGAATAACTGGCGCTCCTTAACCCAATATCGCCGGAAAAATCATTCTTGTTTATCGCTAAAATCGGTTGCGTGCCTATAGCAGGTCATGGCATTGTTCATCGGGTTTTGCAGTTGTCATTCTGAATTTGTGTTTCGGTCAGTTGTACGAGTAGAGCGCCTCAAGTCAGGAGCCTTATGAAAATAAGAGGTGCACCGTCGACCGTCGCGTTTGTCAGCATGCCGCATGCGTCATTGACCCACCTCCAACTCGCGTACAGGATCAGACCCGAAAAGGACCGAAGGACGAACGGGAGGCTGCGTGTCGAATCTCTCAAACGCCGTCCCGGGTAAGAGAGTGATGGGAGGCGGCGGTTTCCCGCCCTGAGTGTCGCCGCCCTTCTTTCGTGCTGGGAGCGAAACCGTGTAAAACACCTGATTTTGTGGCAGGGCAGGGCAGGGCAGGGCAGGGCTGTGCGAGCGTCGATGCACTCCGTCGAAGATCGCCCCCTCGGAACGACGACGGCGACAACAACAACAACAACAACAACAGCAACAACAACAACAACAACGACAACAACAACAGCAACAACAACAACAACAACAACGACAACAACAACAAGGACCTTTGCTCGGAATTGATATCGCATCGATAAGTCGAACACTTACTGCTGTCTACTCTGTATGAAAAAAAATCATACGAAAATGCGGAAGAAGGTTCAGAACCTACGTGTGACCAGCATGTCCAGGAATGATGATGGACCTTAAAGCCAAGATGGTACGTGCGTCAGTCGAATTTATGCACTCACAAGGGTAACCAACGACTCTGTGCAACCTATGCAACAGATCCCTTCGATGACACGACAAGTCCTATGACAGAGGCGCTGTACCCCTTTTAGACCAAAACATGTATGACTAACGGATGATAGTAATCTACCCTAGGAATTACGTGCTACGGTAGAGGTACGGTACCCCTTTTGGGCCAAAACATTTGTGACTGACGGTATGGTAATAATCAACCAGTGCTACAATAGGGGGTACTGTACCCCTTTTGTGCCAAATAATATTTGATTGACGGTATGATAATAATCAATCCGCGCTACGAGAGAGGTGCAGTACCCCTTTTGGGCGAAAACAAATCTGGCTGACGGTATGATACAAATCAACGAGCGCTACGAGGGATACCCCTTTTTGGCCGAAATATTTGTGACTGACGCTATGCTACTAACCAACGAGTACTACGATAGGGGCAGAGTACCTCTTTTTGGCCGAAACATTTCTGATCGTCGCTATGATACTAGTCAACGAGTGCCACGACAGGGGCAGAGTACCTCCTTCGGGTAAAAAAAAACAGATTTAACGGGGCACACTTAACCTCTCTTCAATTATCTTCCCTCCAACTTTCTTCAACTCAGGAAATAACCCAATATCGTCGAAATCGCCCAAGCGTGTTATAATATACCAGGTATTCTTTATGCGCTTGACACCTATGCCATGGGATTGTCCATCGGGTACATCAGTCGCCGTTACTTTCGGTCGAAGTCAGCTTATGGGACACGAAGTGAGAAGCTCCGGGAAAAAAATGAGGAGCTGCTTCCTTCCGTAGGCATACCTCGGCCGACATCCGGCCAAGTTACTGCTGCCATGGGAGATGCCGTTAGGGACAACGACGTCGTCGGGGACGGCCTGTCCGCTGGTTCTTTTCGAATCCACTCACCTTTGCCGCTTTGTTTCGTTGATGGCCAGGCGTCGACAGTCCCAGGGGGGTGGCCGTCTGAGTCATTTCACGCGAAAACGATTTCCCATTCAATGAGGTATGGAGCCGACTTCTCGTATTGTCCTTGATCCGACTCAGCTTAGGAGGCGATGCTGGACACTCAGACATCGGCTGGAGGAGTTGCTGCGGCTGGGGGGTTTGCTGTGGCGCATCTTCATCGACCCACCCGCGGCCGACCTTCCCTTGTCGAGGGGGCTGGCCGTTAGCATCCCTCACGCTGTTCCGTCGGTCTGTCGTAAGTACGCCGCGATTCTCTCTGCGACCACGGGGAGAAGAGCTAGCGCCGCATGCCTCTAGAAGGTTTCCATCTTTAGGTCTCTTCTTCGGAGACGCGAAACCAACTTTCCCTGAAAACAAGCGTCTTCCGGTTTCTTCTGCTTTTGTTGGAACGCGTTCTCCTATCCCTTTTGTCCGAGAGCTGTTCTCTTTCAATGCTGTGTTTTTCTCCGAGGCTGCCCGACGGAGCGGGCTGCGACCGACATCACTTTCACACACTTTTTTTCCGCGTTCCCCACGCCGTGTTGTGGTATTTCGGTAAGCCTCGGGATAATCTCGCGACTTGCTGGAAATGGTCCCAGCCACTGCCGCCACAGATCCCAGCAATGGCTGTCTGGCGGCCCAACCCTTTTTGCGCGTCAAGGTAACCACGTCAGGGCTGGGCGTACCGTTCATCGGCACAAACGTGTCCCAACCACCAAGCGGGGTGCCGGTACCTAAAAATGTAGGCCCTAAAAGCATAGGAGTGACGTCTTCCCGGCGTGTTGTGTCGCCATTGGTGTCCTCCTTCAGTGTAGCGCCGATGTTCCCAGCGGGGATGGTTGTATTGCTCATTGTCAAGACGGATGATAGAAGGGATACTAGGGTGCAGCAGTTGGAGCGAATATTTCGCGCATCCGCGACACCGCACCCGGCGAGTAAAGCCGGCGCGGTGCCGGCCTTTGACAGCGTGCACTGACCGACGATGTCCAAGAGGGAGTCGAAAACGCCTCCAGCGCCGCCGCATTCCTTTCGCATCGGGCGAGGGATTGGGGGCGAGGGGCCGGCGTGAGGGTTCTGGTTGAAATTTAGGTATTAAACGTCACAAAACAAGTGCAAAACGCGACATTAACCTTGAACAGACGATGTCCAAGTGGGAGTCTAAAACGAACGCCTCCGTGTGCCGGCGCATTCCTTTGGCATAGGGTGAGAGTGCAGGGTGACCGAGGTCGGGGAACAAGGGTTACGAAACAAGTACGACACAACCTCGAAGGGACCAATACTGTAGTAATAGTAACGACAAGAGTTGGTTGTTCATGGTTGATTGTTGATTGTTGAATGGTTGATTTTGAGTTTGGGTTTGAGGTTGAGTTTGAGTTTGTGTTGAATGTCGAGTGTTGTGTGTTGAGTGCGACATGCAGGCTCGGTAGACCCATGTGCTGTGCGTTGTGTGTGTACATTCGCAAGAAGGCGCGGCAATCTATTTTTTTTAACACGAGTGAGTGCGTTACGCTCGGTAGAGTCTTGTGCTGTGCGCTGTGTGCATTCGCAAGAAGACATGGTAGTCGGATTGCTTGTTGCTATTGTAGTACCGCAATGACGAACTTATTGCCATTACGGTGGTGGGGAGCTCCAGCGATGGAGCTTTCCCCGTCTAGGACAGCTTTTTACATGGGAGGTTCCTAGTAGTGTCAATACGTTTATTGGCAATGTACCAGCATTATTGGTGCCACCGCACTATTGGGAATAGGTATTTAGGGATACTACACTGTGCTCGCTCGTAGAGAGTTCTAGCCGTGCCAAGCGACTTCACCCGCACTATTGAGAGCAGTGGCAACATTCAACCGGCACGATTGGGACCCCCCCCCTGCTGCATAATACGTAGCGGGATCCCAATTGTTGCCTCCACACGCACAAGTACGAGTACCCAATTTTGTAGGACTGTGAGCCGGTGGGTTTTCACGACTAATAGCTACTGTTGTTACCAGGTAGGCGGCAAGGCCGACTAGCTGATTTTAGTCGGCAAGTCGGCTGGCGAAAGGTTGGTTAAATCAGGCGCGCGAAGCGAGCATAACCAGCCCCCCCGACTACTAGCTATTGCTGTTACCAGGTAGGCGGCAAGGCCGACTAGCTGACTTTAGTCGGCAAGTCGGCTGGCGAAGGGTTGGTTGAATCAGGCGCGCAAAGCGAGCATAACCAGCCCCCCCCGACTGAGAGGGCCCAGCCGACTGCTACGCATGATCGATACGAATATGAGCGAGTACAGCAGCAGTATCGAGTTTTTCCTATTAATATTTCCAATTTGAAATTTCCAATTTGAAATTATGAAATGATGACGGTTTAGACTAGTCTCAGTCTATGTCAACAACGGCCATGTCAACACCACCTATCACGCCACCTGCCGAAAAGCTTCGATAGCGATGGGGTCTCCCGACTGCGTCCTTCCAATCTCACGGCCCAAGGTCCGGCCCAGCGCCAGCACGGCTAACCCTCGCCTGTAGACGTTGGCTTCTGCATCCTTGATGACGGCCGCGCAGCGGGCGATAGCCTCGCCATCCGTAAAGGGGGAGGAGCACGCTCTCTCGTGGCCAGAGGCAAGAGAGAGGAGCCATGCCGCGGAGCCATCGTCCTGCTCACTGCTATAGACCGTCGCTATCGCAGTAGAAGTAGTCGCCATCTCATCATAGCGATTTCGCTTGTAGTTGACCCTGGTTTGGGCGGTTTTGATAGTGGAGTTCTCCCGCCATCCCCCGAAGGGATAGGATCCACAGTCCAGGATATGACGCCACGCGTTGCGGCGGCTAGCAAGGGGCTGAAAATGACGGTTTCATTCCACATGTACCGCTTATATACATAATGCAAACCCCGGGTTCCATATTACCAAATCGAACGTAAAAATAAGGATCATTACATCTTTAATATAATATTAAAAAATCTTTATATTTTAGCCCAGATCATTGTTGCGAGTTCAATCTTCCTCATCTCTGCTCGTCACTCCGGTCGTCGTGCCACACAGAGAACCGACCATGGCTCGCGACCGCAATAATCAGGGAAGCGAGGACTCAGCAGGCGGAGTGGAGGAGCGAAGGCGCGTCTTGATACACGCGAGCTCTCTCAACCGGTCCGACATTATCAAGAAGGTTGTTGCGCGTCAACCTCCGTCACTACTGTTGCAACAGCTCGCAGGAGGTAGCAATCAGGATGCATCACCGGCATCGGCCAGTTCCTCCTCGGCAGCAGCTAGTGCTGCACCCTCTTCGCGTGACGGGAGCGATGCAAATGTCGATCGAGATGTGCTGGATCACGTGGACGAGGAAGGGCTGACGGCCCTCCATTATGCCGTGAAGAAGCCCGCTCTGGATGTGAGCAAATCCGGTCGTTGCTGCCAACCTTCTTTCTGGTTGTACCGCTGTGTCGCTATGCCCAGCGGGCTTTGCCTCGCTTTATATCCGAACATGCATGATGCATTCTCTGTTTGGAAACAACTCGTCCAGTTCTCCTTGGGCGATGCTTGCAAAGACATGCTTGACAACTACCAGGTACAGGCGTACCTCACAGACCCTACGTAGCCCTTCTCGCCGCTGAATTAGGCAGTGGTCGTAGGCGCATATGCGTCGATTGTCGATTGAACTATTGCTGTGCCGACTTTTTCCGAATATCCGTTGTGCCCTTTGCTGCTTGTGTACGAGGATGGCATTATGCGGCTCGCTGGTACTATGCAGAGTAGGCACGACCTAACGCTAGCGTGTTGGTTTGGTCCCTCTAAGTGCCGGTATGTGCCAGCCGGAAATATCGGCACTATGGCGGAAAACGGCACTACTCCGTTTACTCCCATTACTGGTTGTTTTCGTCTGTGCAAAGCGATTTCGCAGGCACTATAACGGGCAACCGGCACTACTCAACCGGCGCTTTGGAGGGACCACTACTGCTGTACCTGGTATCGTGTTATGATACTGATTGTTGACCCTGTTGGCGCTTTATCCAGCGGAGTCCTTGGCGACCCATATAAAGCCGCCAAAAACTGATGAATGCGACGTTGTCAAGCGAGCAGGAAAAAGCGTGCAGAAGTGCAGATACTTATCTCCGTGCCGCACGCGCGTACAGCTCGGTACACTGCAGTTCGGACTCCCCCCTTTACCGCGGGAACTCGGGCTGGTTCATATGGCCCCCGCTGGGTGTGATATCACCCCACCAGCTTGCAACAACGTTAATGTTTGTTGCGTGTTGTCCAGTTTGGTCGAAATAACGAAGTCGCAGCTCACGCTTTTTCAATTGCATTGTTTTTAAAAGTACGAAACGGGTAGGGACCGGGTCTGTGTCCTGGGGACGGACGAGTACGTTCGTAAAGCTCTTTCTGCACTCCTCCTCTCCTTCGCGCAGCAGGATCACCCTCCCTTCCTTTCCCGTTCCCGTTCTCGTTCCTCTTCCCCTTTCCCTTTCCCCCTTCTCTCCCCATGTTCCCCCTTTCCCTCTCCGCTCCTCTCGCCCCCCCCCCCCCCTCCTCCACCCCTCCCGCCCCTCCTCCACCTCCTTGTCTTTGTCTGTGTTTGTTTCCCATCGCTATCGCTGTCGCTGTATCTAGGCTATTCGCGTTCTGCTTCGCCTCGGGGTTGATGTTACTGTCAGGGCGAGTGACCAGAGCGCCTTCCCGAATCTCACCGCGTATGAGGTGCGTCGCGAGGAAAGAATGACAGCATGCCAGTGGGAGAAGCGTCCCCCCCTCCCCCCTGCTCACCTGTTGTCTGACAGACTACAGCTATGCCTGACAATGATTACACAACCCCTTTCCCCTTCTGGTGATGATGATTACAACCCCCCTCCCTCTGGTCGGTTTAAACCCTACGTGCCCCGTCTCGGTGTTGTAGGGAGGATTTATGATTCTAATTCTACAGCCATGCATGATATGAGTACACCCCCGTCAAACCGCGCCTGATGTATGACCGTGCTTCGGCTCGCACGCACGCACGCACGCACGCACGTTCTGATGCCACTGCCACCGCCTCCGTACAACCGTTGTCTTGCGGCCCATGTAAGCTCATGGGTATTGGTACTAGATTCTGCTATCGATGAGAATATGATGATGAATGATGACAATGATGATGAATGGTGGTGATGATGACGGTAGAGTTTGTTCGGTGGATGTGAACTCTAATCTTGCACCCGCCGCACCCCCCTCCACGCGCAACCCTCGGAATCCTTTCAACCGCCATGCTCTTCGATTTTGTCTCCTCCTTCTTTCATCCCATCCCTCCTTCATCCGCCCCCCCACCCGCCCCTCGTGTTTCGATGTTCTGTAACCTGATGGTGCACGCTTAGCTGGCAATGTCTGGCGGGTCGAAGGGTAAGCCGGAGGAGATTAAGCAAGCATTTCTCACGGAGGCAGTGCAGGCGAGCGATAAATGAGTATCCCATTAATTTTTTTTCGGTACCCTTGTTCTTTTCCCCACGAATGCTTCAGCAGATGCAGCAGCACCACCAGCAGCACCAGCGGTGGCAGTAGCACTAGCAGCGGCGGCGGCAGCAGTAGCAGCAGCAGTGGCAGTAGTAGTGGCAGTAGCAGAGTACCAGCAGCAGCAACGGCCGCCGTTTCTCGTAGGCGGTGGCAGTAGTGGCGCTGTACACGGCTTTTGTATTTGTGATCTTGAGCCACGAGCCGCACGATGTTCGAGCGGCGCTATGATACGAGGCCCTGATTGCCTTTACTGGACTTGTTGCTGCGCGACCTGCTTGATTTGTGACATCAGACGAAGCTCGTCTGTGTTGTTAGAAGGGCCCGCCTGGTGGGCTTCCTTAGTTAAGTGGCCGAAGTACTGTAGCCCAAGCGGTTGTTCCTTCTGCCCAACAAACATAAACGGGCTACAAACATTGGAGTTACGTCGAGCAAGTTTTACTGCTTGCTTAATTTTGGAGATTATCCGGGCGCAAAGGCCAAAAGCGTTTTTTTTCGCGCTTTGCTCCGACCGTTTGGTTCCGTTTCATGAGTCCGACCCCCCCTATCCCTCCCCGTGGAACTCCTCCCGTGCTCCCTTACGCCCGCCGCCACCATTACCACCGCCGCCCCCACCATCGCCACCACCACCACCGCCGCCGCCGCCGCCGCCGCCGCCACTACCAACACCACCAACACCAACGCCAACACAAACACCGCTGTCACCACCCGGCCACCGCCGCCATCACCGCCGCCACCGCCGGCGCCGAACTTGCATGCAGGCCATCGCTCGTGGTGACGCGAAAAGGTTGGAGGAGTTCCTAGAAGCTGGATTGGAGGCGTCTTCGCGCTACGGGGCCGACGCGGAAGGGTGAGAGTCGGACCTGTTGGCGCGTGCTCGACGCGTGCGTTCGTTTTAGGGTTTTGTTCCGCCCTGCTATGCCCCCCCCCGACTCCCGATGCGACACTTTTCCCGACTCCCGATGCGATACCTCCGTACACTAATGCCACTGATGATGATTGTGGTGGTGGTAATGACGGTGACGATGGTGTTGGTGATGATGATGATGATGATGATGATGATGGTGGTGGTGATGATGGTGATGATGGTGATGATGATGATGATGATGATGACGACGATGATGATGATGATGATGACGATGATGATGATGATGACGATGATGATGATGATGATGATGATGATTGATGATGATTGATGATGATGGTGGTGATGATGATGATGATGATGATAGTGACGGTGATGATGACGACGATAGTGATGATGACGATAATGATGATGATCATGATGATGATAAATATGATAGTGATGATGATGATGGTGGTGGTGATGATGATGATAGCGAATAGGATGATGTTGATTATGCTGCCACTGCTGCTGCTGCCGCTGGTGACGATGGTTTATGCTGTCACACCAATAGAGACGGCGAGAGCAACATGTCCCTGGCGGAGTGGGCGGAGCAATTCGAGAGGTTGGACATGCTCCCGGTACTTGCATCGGCGACCCAAAGACAAGGAAACAGTAACGACGGTGATAACGACAACGAAGAACATAACTCGGCACGAGGGGGGGTGGGAGGGGAGGAGGGGGGGGGTAGCGAGCGGGGAGAGGAGAGAGGGCCGCCGGCGGCAGCGCGGGGGGGGTGGGATTGGGGTGGCGGCGGGGTGCCCGACGACACTGTGTTGTTCGTGGAGGAGTTGCGGGTGAGAGCGTTTGAAGGGTTTGAGGAATTTAAGGAATGGTGCGCACGCATTCTGTTGGTCGTATTGGTGATGGTGATGATGTGGTTGTTGTTTTTGTTGTTGATGGTGGTGGCGGTGGGGCTGTTCTTGGTTTTGTTGATGTAGTTGTTAATATTGTCGCTGCTGCTGCCGATGCTGCTGTTGTTTTTCTTTCTGGAATCAATGCTTAGAACTGCAGCGTCTGTAACGTCATTGCGACCCTGCATTCTGGCCACGCCACGATAGTGGTCATGGCTCCATCAGGGAGGCTTTATCGGCCCGGTAAAAGGTAATCACCCCCCCCCCCTCGTCCGCATGGCGAAAACGTAGTGAACGCCCAAATGTTGGAGGTGTCTATATTAGGCGTAGGAACAGTGCCCCGCCTCGAAAGGGATGCGTGGTAAACAATCGGTATACAAAATACTAAATGCAGGCGACATGTGGGTACGCCCCCCAGCCGCCCCCCATACGGTCTGACATACTGTGCGGATGACAAGGAATACCCCCCCTCCCCTTGTTGCTTCTGCCGCGCCGGCAACGACGCAGGAAGCCATTGTAAACCTGACGGTCGAGAGCGAAAAGCTGGAAGCCATTCTGTCGCAACGAGGAACCCTCGGCATCATCCAGGTGCGTCGTGAATCTCCTCGCAATTGACCGATATCAGCAGCAATAGCCACGGTTTTGTCGATACGTAGCCGCGCCGATACATTATAAAAATAAAAATAATTCCAGCTGTGAGATCGAAGATTTTGTCGAAACTCATCTTTGCAAGCTGTGTGTGATACTCCGATCGCGCGTATTACTGGGTGTGTGTCCTCATTAAGGATATAGGTATATATACCTGGTATACCTGGTTCCTGGTAAAAGTACAACAAATGTGCAAGTAGTAACGGGGGCCGCCGGTAGGGACACCTCGCGCTGTCGCTACCACGGGAACTGAAAGATACGCCAGAAAACCAGCTGGATTGCGAATAAACAATTGAGTTAAATTGACACACGACGTGCATGAAAATACGTGGAAGTGTGGTGAGCTTAAGCTTTATTTTTCCCCATCCCTCCGGAGAATAAAAACAAAAGCAAAAACAAAAGCAAAATGGGCACGTGTCTCTGCTGGTCGTTGGCGTTACGTGCCCGCCAGTAGCGTTTCGCTGGATGACCGAACATTACGTACCAGACACTTGATGTTTGTCATACCATTGCCGCAAAACGTGTTCCGACTCTAACTCCAGGCAGTTAGCCCAAGAACATATCATGGGGTGCGGATGTTGCAAGGGTGAAGCGTCATCACGCCGGCCAGTCTGTTTTGTCAATGAACTTTTCAACACCACTGCTGAAAATACGACGAAACGATTGAATATATGGTTGTTGCTTGGTAGGAAATAGAAAAAAATGTAGAGTCGCCGTATTAACCAATTTTTGCGTTGAGGTTGAAGACGTTAGGTTTTTAATTTCATTTTGTTATGTAATAAATGGTGATTGAAATGGCGAGAGTCCGTCAGTTGCCAGAGTAGTGCGATAATTGTGGCTTGTTCTGAATCGGCGTCGTTTTCTGGTATTTTTTTTATTTTGATCGGAGTCTGTCAACACTAATTTTGGTGATTTTGCATCCCCCCCGCCCCCCCGCCCCCCCTTCACCACCATCACCATCACATTCACAAACCACCGTCACCACCGCCACCACCACCATTACCATCTAACACCAACCCCAACCCCAACACCAACACCAACACACCACTGCAACCACCTACATGATCATGATATCGTATTCAGCGAGCGCGCTCAACGCGCCAAGACTTAGTACTCGCCGAGAGTGAGGTGGAGACTGCCATCGAACTGTGCGAGCGGTGGAAGGCGGAAGAAGACGCCGCTGTCGAAGAGAATGCGAGATTGCAGGTCAGCTACGGTTTGATGCAATATGGGCGGCCGAGCAGAGGGAAGCGGGGGGGGGGTGGTTGATGTTTTTCATAGTCGAGTTATTCCTGTTTTTGGCGTTTTCCTGTTTTCGGCGAGCGTGTCGCGATGGTATCGTCTCGATGCGAGCCCCTCTTCTTCTACGCACTTGTCTGTCCCGTAATATCTCCTGGCATCGACCCTCTTCTGTTATGCGATACGAGCGAATTGGCCCTCATGAAAATAGCTCTCTCTTATACTGCAATAAACATGCCCGCACGACACTCCTAGGGCTGCGTGTGATGTTTGACGAGGGCGAGGGAGAGAGCCATAAAATCGTCGTCCTTTTTTCCTTCTGTCTATTTTCCGTCTGCTCGCACGTGCTTCCGTTCGGTGCGGTCCGGTTCGGTTCGGTTCGGTTCGGTTCGGTTCGGTTCGGTTCGGTTCGGTTCGGTTCGGTTCGGTTCGGTTCGGTTGGGTTTGGTTCGGTTCGGTTCGGTTCGGTTCGGTTCGGTTCGGTTCGGTTCGGTTCGGTTCGGTTCGGTTCGGTTCGGTTCGGTTCGGTTCGGTTCGGTTCGGTTCGGTTCGGTTCGGTTCGGTTCGGTTCGGTTCGGTTCGGTTCGGTTCGGTTCGGTTCGGTGCGGTGCGGTGCGGTGCGGTGCGGTGCGGTGCGGTGCGGTGCGGTGCGGTGCGGTGCGGTGCGGTGCGGTGCGGTGCGGTGCGGTGCGGTGCGGTGCGGTGCGGTGCGGTGCGGTGCGGTTCGGTGCGGTTCGGTGCGGTTCGGTTCGGTTCGGTTCGGTTCGGTTCGGTTTGGTGCGGTTCGGTTCGGTTCGGTTCGGTTCGGTTCGGTTCGGTTCGGTTCGGTTCGGTTCGGTCGGTTCGGGTCGGTTCTGCGCGGCACGAAATACTACGGATGCCACACACAGGCCAAGGTGATCGAGGCTCAAGCAGCGGTGCAACGCCACCGGACTGCGTTGTCAAACGACGAAACACCGACAAGAATCCCTCCTGGAAGTCCCAAAGGCACCACAAGCGGCGAAAACAAAAACGGTTCTTCGCTCGAAGTAAAGTTATCGACAGCTGCGACAGCAGGCGGTATTGCCGACGGGGACACGACGCGAGAGCAAGAAAACGCGCGGCGAGAAGACGAGCGGCAAGATGTCGAACAGCGAGATGCCGAGCGACCAGGTGCGGGGCCGATTGACGTTAGGGGGGCGGAGGAAGAGGGCAGGGAGGGCGGGGAGAGGGTTAAGGGGGGTTCGGGAGGTGCGGGGGGGGGGGCAGACGGCGGCAGCGGCGGTGGCAGCGGCGGCGATGATAGCGCTCCAGAAGAAGATGTGAACGCGAAGAGGAAGGAGGAGGAGGCGGCCGCTCTATCGTCGCACCTCCAGGTCATCGCGATGCACATGGTGAGAGGATGGGCTGCAGGCGTGCATGTTTTTACTCAAACTGTTAACGTTGCCACCGACGTAGAGATACCTGCTAGGACGTCACCGCATGATACCACTCTGTATCTCTGTTTTTCTCTTTTGGGCTGAAAGTCCACATATGCCACAGGGCACGTAGCGCGTGCCCGCGGTGACAGCGGGGAGGGGAAGTGGGGGGTAGGCTATATGTCGATGGAGCTGTGAGCGGGGTGTGTCTGGAAGGAACGCTAGGGGGAAACGGTAGCGGCTGCTTGGATGCCATGGGTGTTGGTGCAGGTCGTCCTCCCTTCTTGCCTGGTCGGCGGAACCCCAACGTGTTCCTTCCCGTCGTTGCGGGGGTACGAGGGTCTATGGTCTAAAGGCTACGGACATGCCTTATTTATTTAGTGCAACTCCCCCCCCTCATATTTTTGCCCACTCCGTGTTCCTTTGCTATTTGTTCATTTTTCCTGCCCTGTCGTTTGTTTTTTGTCCCCCCCTGCTTCGGCTGGGCGTCGGCGCGGCAGGAGGATGAGCTGCAGATGATGCGCAGCCTTGTGGATGGAGAAGGGGTTGGCGGCGTTGTGCGCCACATTCGCGCCGTGAGGGAGGAGGTCGAGTCAGCGGAGGATGAGGCCCGCCGAACGTACGCCGTATCGAGGTTCGTGCTTTTGGCTACGTATGGTAGAATCAAGAATGCCCCTACTGTTCTCCTTACGTCCGCAGCGTTATCAGCACCCTGCTCCGTTTCGAAAGGGATGCGAGGTCAATGGTAGACTAAAGCAACCAACAAATGAGTACTCCCCCTCTTCCCCTCATCCCCCCCCCCCCGCCCCGACCTTCCCCTTGCGATGCATTCTACGGTAAACCGGTGCACATGGAATTCATAGGCCCCTCGCGTGAGGAGCTCTGCGCTAACTTGCGAGCAAAATGAAAAACACCACCCGAAGAATCCCGTGCCTTGCGCAGGATGTACCGAATATGCTGCTGCTGTGGCACAGATTATACTACCACGATATTCGGTAGTTGTTCGGTTGAGGAGCCCCATGAACCAGAACCGTTTGGGCCATATTCGGTAGTTATTCGGTTGAGGAGCTCCATTAACCAGTACCGTTTCGGCCGAATATTGCTGCCCCGACCGCTGCACTGCACGCGTCTTTCCGTAGGTAATGGCGTCCTCTGTTTTCGTGCCATGACCAGCTCCTTTCCTCCTTGTCCCTCTGCTACCTCGCCACGAAACAGTCCTCCGCTTTGACGACCCCCCCCGGTAACACTTGCCACCCTTTTTAGCCGCCGTTGGCCTCAGAAAGCGTCTTTACTCCGAACAACAAGGGGGAGCTTGCCGTTGATCCCTCGGTGGCTTGAAGCACCTTTGAGGTCGTCTGCTAGACATTGGGACCAGTTGTGTTCAGGGATTTTCGCGGGTTGAGTTGCTTCCCACGGGTCAGGTCGATTCAGGGTAATCCGGCCCGACCCGTTAGGGTTGCAAGCCTCTTGACCCGGCCCGACCCAACCATCAAGATTTCGAACACCTCTAGACCGGACCGGGCTCGAACCGCGAGGATTTGAACGCCTCCTGACCCTACCCGCGGGTCCGGCCATGACCCGTGAACAGCCCTGGTTGTTTTCTCGTCTGCCTGATGCCGGATTCTCCCCACCAGCCGTCGCGCCAAACGTCACTCGACGAGTTAGACGCTCGTTGTCCGTCCGCTGTGCGGCTCCCTCGAAGAGGAGGTTTCCTACAGCATGTACACGCTCGCGCTCGCTTTTTAACAAGAATGCGCACGTACTCACTTTTTAACGAGATTGCACTCGGCGCACGCGCACCTTCTTTTACGAGGGTGTACTCGACGTACGCGCGTTTTAGCGAGAATGCGCTCGGTGGTTGATGCCTTGAGTACTTGAGCTCGAAGAGCGCCGATATTTTACTCAACTAGGTGCTCAGCCCCTGCTTTCGTCCTTCTTGCAATGAGAGCGGATAGTTGTTCGTCAATCAATCGATCGAGCCGCAGAATGACGACTTCGTTTCCCTTTCTGGAGATGGATAGCTCACTTGGCGCTCCTCCGATGCACAGCGCGGACTGAGCGATCCATCTCCAGCGCAGTGAACGAAGCCGTCGATCTGCGGCTCGATCGATTGATCGACGGGTATCCGCTCTCATTGTGAAGAGAGATAAACAGGGTTCGAGCACCGAGTTGGGGGTAACTCGGCGCTCTCCGAGTTGCAGTGCTCAAGACGTTGATCACCAAGGTATAGTCTCGTTAAGTAGTGAGCGCGTGCGCCGAGTACACGCTTTAAGAGTGAGCGCGTGCGCTGACTAAACCCTCGTTGAAGAGTGAGCGCATGCATGTATATGCTGTACGTGTGTTGTAGGTGTACGTGATATTTATAGTTCGGAGGACGTAGACAAGAGTTGAGCCACCCCCCTAGAAAACTCATGAAAAATTGACACGTCTGACAGATAATGATCTAGGCCATCTAGATCCTGTATCTGTGCTTGTGGCATCATATCATGTGCAGGATCTTTGTAGTACAGATCCAACCCAGGAAACTTGAGCTAGGTCACCCAGATCATACGTCCTCCACCAGACAACATGATCTATGGGCCGTACAGATAATGTAAACCAGGGATCTGCCTGCCCTGAGAGACGCGGATCGTGCATAAGAATGTGACGTGTCCGCCTTCTGGAATATTTGCATGTAGATATTTATACACGCAGGTGTAGGCCTGGGGCCATGCACCCACCGTGTTGTTATGTACTAATCCAGCGAAGAAGCAGTAAGTTGATCTGTTGATTACCCAGCATTCAGGTTGCTATTGCACGCAGAATTCGCCTGGCCAAAGAAAAAGGTATTTTCAACGTGAGCCAGCCTGTGGCACTACCCACTAAACCACTCTCCAGAGTGAGTGGTCTGTTATTAGTGTATAGTGCTAAACCAACAGAATATATGCCTTCGAGCTCGTAGCACCAATCTCGTCGGCGTGGATGTCCGGGGTGAAGTCCTTGCCATGGACTGCTCTCGGAAAATCGAGAGCATTCGACCCTTCTTCAACTTTTTCAACTTATAATCGGTGGCCCATGGTACTCGGCCTTGAATCCGGCACACCAGGCTCAGAAGCGAACGATCTGAACTTTAGCTCGGTGGGTAGATCGTCCTCTTCTGTCTCTGGCCTGCGCGGACGCAAGTCCCGGCATTATCGGTCACTTACGTGATTTGAAAAAGTCTGGAAGGTTTTTGATTCCCCTAGAGCAGTACGTGGCAAGGGGTTTGCACAGGGGTTGAATGCTAACGAGGCCGCCGAGATTCGATGACCTCGAAGGTATGCGTTTTGTTGGATATACCGCTCAATACTTGGAACCAACAGCTCTAATTGTAATATAAATTACGAGCGGGCGTTGAGCAGGTTGTCGAGGGTAAACTCGGTACCGATGTGTGCTTCAATACTCAAAACACCACTTAGCAAGTACGCTCTGGTTCAGATGTCCGTTGACGAGCTTACGAAGTGAAAGAAAACACATATTGGAACATCATTTCACTACACAAGCTTTCAAGTTTAAGGACAGAATATGTTACAGCTTGGAACGACGTTTTTCTACCTCGTAGCGCGATCTGCCTGACTGCTGTAGCCACTCGAAGAGTCGTGTTTACGATAGACCCGAAGGATGCGCCAGCTAGCGTTGGGCTGCGAAAGCAACTGAGTTAAATCGACACACGACGCGTGTGAAAATACGTGGAAGCGTGGTGAGCTAAAGCTTTATTTTTCCCCATCCGCCGGAGGATGAAAGAAGAAGAAAAAAAAGATAGATATACTATATGGGATAGTATCCTATTGAGTCGATGCCCTACAGCAGCACCAATGGCATTCGTATCGTATGCGGCATATGGCGTATCGTAGGATGAGCAGTGTGCGTATCAGCTAGTGCGTATTTTACTCGACTGGCCCTTAAGTAACTGTTCGACGAAGCCTAATGGTAACGAAGTTGCGGTTCGACGAAAATCGGTTAGTTGGTTGTGCCGCTATGTAATTTGGATTGACAGTTGACAAGCTGTATGACAGCGAGCAGCGGGAGTGCTTACCCCCCCCTATCCCCCCCCTAGTATATATATAATAGTTGGCCTCGGTTTTCCCCGACGCTGTAAAACGTTATATGTATATTGGGGTTGGCGTTAGTTGGCAACGGCGCTGTTAAACATGCCAGTCACTGCGTGAGCTAGACAACCAGGATACCGTTTTTTGTTTTTTGTTTGGCGCTCACCATGATTGTTTTCGAGTTAGATCATATTGTGCGGGGTGGAGAACCCTAACTCCGCTCAAGGGGAATAGTCGCATCACGTAGTGTGAATATGGTAAGGCACCCACGAGGCAGTTACATAGTAATACCCAATGCTGTCTCTGGAGTGGCCACACCACAAAACAAAGTAACTCATTGGCGCTGTCATCCATAAGCAAGAAAGTAGGCACATGGTGCCGAAGTCCGCCTTACGAGCGGTTCTTGGGTTCTTGGAAGGATGCAGTTCACCCGTCATGCGGCTCGCCAAACACCTCACGGCGCTTCGCGCTTGGTGCAAGCAATGTCTGTCTGGTTGGTGAACACTCGACGTGCTCCGTCCCGGCATAGTAGGGATGCGAGGATCTATGATCATACGACTACGGCCATGCACAAACTGAGTACACCCCCCCTCAGCTGCTCACTCTCCTTCACACCCGCTTCCGAGCCCTCACTAGTTCATGGCGATAAAACCGTGTCTTGCCCAGAGATCGCCACTATATAACTGAGGCACCAACGTCTTACATTCCATCAGCGAAGTTCGGGATGTTTAACATGTCTGCGCTTAGCCTCCAAGGTCCGTCATCTGCCAACGTCTGAGACCAGCTCCTCGTCAAACCACTTGAGGACAGTCATAACCAGACGATCTGAAATATCGCAGACACTGCGGATGATCTTCCCGACGCTCTCGCTTTGTGCCTTCTTGAGGGCCTTAACGTGCGGCATGAGGTGGTGGGTGCGCTGTCGGCGCTGGAGGCCATTTGAATCCATAGAAGGAGCTTGCAGTGTGCCGTTCGGAGCTCAGCATGTGCTCCAGGCCGAGAGTCCTCGTCACAGGCCTGTGCAGCAGGGTCTCCATCGCCTCGGCCTTTGGCATGCGCACCTTCAGAGTGAACGGGGCGGTCTCCATATCGTACGACCCCCGCTTGAATCGTTTGTAGCATGCCCATGCGACTCGGATCCGTTGCTTGATCACGGGCAAAAGCTGTCAGCGCTCGCGTTGACAAGGCCTCCCACGTACAAAAACTGCATTGCCTGCCTACACCTTTGGCCTGCTGCTTTGAAGACGAGCGGTGAGGCCCGGGGTGCCTGGTTGATGGCTGCAGTTGTATGGTCTTCGTATTTTTCTCGGGCACCGTCGGACCTGGTGCTTCGAAAGCGTTAACGACGGCCGTCATCATATCTTCGCGAAACCTTCCGCCGACTTAGGAGGCAACACCTGCATCGTCGGCGTGTAGCATACCCCAGACTGCCCTTCATGTGCATGCTTATGAGTCAGCGTTTACCCCCACTCCGTCCTTCTCCTGGTGAACCTAATCCCTTGTAATGTTTGGGTCCGTATCGAAGCGTATCAGCACGGCGTGTATCGCAGCGGAATGACGTTGGAAAGAAGCCGTGGCAGCACACGCCCTTGCCGCAGCCGCTGGGCGACGTCAAACCATTCCGAATGCTTACCATCAGCCGTAAATGCACGAGCTCACATGCCCTCGTGGAGCTGGTGGATAGAGGTAGTAATTTTTGGCACGTCGAAGCGTGCGAGCAACCACCCAGAACAGCTCTCGGTCAACGGAGTCATATGCTTTCTGGAGGTCGACGAAGTATATGTACGGGGAGAATTTCCTAGCTCGCGGAATTTCTTATTGCAGTCGGCGCATGGCGAACAGCATGTCGACCGTTGATCGCCGTGGTCGACAGCCGCACTGTTCCTGGGGGAGTGTATCCGTCCGGCCTAGCAGTAGATGCTGAGGTAGGACGCAACGATTTTCAACAATAACTTTGCTTGCATGACGAGCGAAATGCCTCTGTGGTTGTTTCAATCAGAGCGACCCTTATTTTCATACAGAACCATGATGGTCGCATGTTTCCTTTACTGGGGTAATTCTCCCGTATTCCACACGTTGACAAGGATGCCGTGAAAGCACCGCATGAATTGAGATGGATTCGAGGTGACCGAATTTAGCATACCGGCGGGAACAGAGTCTGGTCCCACCGTTTTCCAACTTGGCATGCCCCGAATCACCGCCACCAGGCCGTACATGGTTGATCAATCTCCAAGCGATAGTAGAGATGAATCAATCAGGGACGATATGACGAGGGTAGTTCGGAGTATGCCGAATCGGAAAACTTGGGGTGGCCGAAATCAGCAACTCGGCCGGAAGGGAGTTTAGTCCAAGCCAGCATACCCCGAATCACCTCCGTCATATCGTGCTTGATTAATTTATCTCCGAGCGACAGTGCCAATGGCCGTTGTGAGAACAGGGCGCCCATTGTGGCCGATCAGCGCTCCATCCCCACAGCGACCGTTCGTTCTCGTATCGCGTGCAGATGATCCATGGACGATATGACGAAGACAACTCCGGGTATGGGTATTGGAAAAACGTTGAGAGCAGATTTGCGTCTTGCCGAGTTGACGATACTCGACCATCCCGAAAGGAGTCTGGTCCCATCGCCTATCCAATTCGGCATACCCGAGTTACCTTCGTCGTATCGGGCTTTGTCTGGTTCATCTCCTACGGATAGTGCGAACGGTCGTTGTGGGAATAGAGCGCTGATTGTGCATTGCCACAACGGCCGTTCGCCCTCGCATTTGCTTGGAGATGAACCAATCATGGCCATTATGCCAGGGGCAATTCGGGGTATGCCGAAGTGGAAAGCGGTGACATCAGACTCCCGTCCGACCGAGTTTTGGAGAACTCGGGGTGGCCGAGTTATTGAAAACCGGCCACCCTGAATTCGTCCGGTGCTTTTACAACATACTCGTCAACATGTGGAGAACGGGAGAAGCCCCACATCGCATTTTTTTATTTTTCTTCTTTTTTTTGCTCATGCCATCGATTATCTTCGCACTTTTTCTCTCCTTCTCCCTCCCTAGACTTGACTCAGATCCGGAGTCACTAAAAAGACTCTTCTCCGCGCTCTCCACAATGGTACGCGCCTTTATTTTTTTGTTGGCGAGCATAATTCAGCACTTTCTTCGTCGACTCGCGTGGAATCGTGCTTACCCACGCTATAAAGCGCTCTCGGCGGTTGATGTCTAGAAAATATTCATCTCCATAGAGAAATTTGAACCCCTGACTCCAACCTTAATATTGTTCGAGGTTGACCACTAGACCACCGGGGCGACCGCCTATGGCAAGATGCGACCATCGAGGTCCATAGAGACTGGTCTGATTGCAACAATCACAGAAGGACTTCGCTTGTTGCTTATGCAAGCAAGGTGTCATTGAGAACCGTGGCGTCCCACCTCAGCCACTGCGAGGCCCAGGGGATACTCCCCAAGAACAGTGCGACTCTCGCCTGGCGCGATCAACAGTCGGCATGCTGTTTGTCGTGCGCCGACTGCAAGAACTCAGACGAGCTACGTAGGAAACCCCCCTGTACGTGTGCTTCATCGACCTCCAGAAGTTATATTACCCCGTTGACCAAGAGCGGTTTTGGGTGGTTGCTTGCACGCTTTGGGGTACCAGAGAAGATGCCCACCGTTGTTGTACGCCAGTTCCACGACGACATGCGACCTCTCGGCGGATGATGGTGAGCATTCGGAATAGTTTGACGTCACCCAGGGACTGCGGCAAGGATGTGTGCTGTCGCCGCTTCTTTTCGATGTCTTCTTCGCTGCTGCAACACATACCGTGCTGGTACGCTACAGTGAACACCCAGACATTCTAAGCGATTTTGTTCGCCCAACGCTGAGCCAGGCTTGTGTGCTAAGGGCAATCTGGGGTATGCTACACCCCAATAATGCAGATGTGTCTGCAGGTCGGGGGAAGGTGTTGCGAAGATGATGACGGTCATTGGGAATTTTTGCAAATCAGCACGTCTCACGGTGTCCGAGAAGATGGGAGACTATGCCGCTCCGCTCCGGCCGCCGCACCACACCCCGGACCTCACCGCTCGTCGTCGGAGCAGCAGACCAGAGCTACAGACAAGGCAGAACTACAGACAAGGCACTTGTATAGTTGGTCTGATTTTTGTACGATACACACCCGGGTGCGTGTATAGATTTATCGGTTGCAGGTTACCATTAATTAACGATGCGGACCGATGCTAATTTGGTAATCGGATGTTGATCTCGTCTCACCTCTTTCTTTTTCGTATTTATGTTTCCCCGTATAGCAAACGATGTGGAAATCTCCCTCTAGAGCCAAATAGTGTACGGCAATGACTGACTCCGAAGCACCATGCACCCACAAATGGCGCATGGAACATCACATCCGTTGTGGTAGTCAACGCGGCTCCTCGTCGCAGGGGGTAGTTACTGTTGTAACGGTCCGTCGTCCCTTTAATGCATACCGAAGCATGAGTTAGAGTTTGGGATCACTGAGGCCTCCCCGTTGCGGCATGATGTCACACCCATATTTGTTATTCCTTTGTCCTTCTCTCAACGCGGTTGCTACTGTGTGTCTTAAATGTCTTTTTCGGGGGTCGCTGCTCGTTCGTATTGTACCCAAGCTTATAGCTTGACCTCTAGTAATAGTGGATCCGGATTCGATTACCCCGTTGGAACGCTTCATATGAACGTGTAAGTTGGTCACACCGCGGCAGGGCGCCTGCCTCTTTGCACGCGGTTCCGCGAGAACGCATGACCCCCACCGTGGCCGCGGACGCCGATACCCCTACGTATCTACGACGATTGCGGACTTTCACCTTCGCACTCCGTAACATCGTTCGTGGCTGTGCCGCCCATGCTATGACTCGCTGCCTCTCCTGAACGGAAGGAGTGCATCGTGTACAGCTGATCCTCCATGCTTGCTTTTCTTGTGGGCACCATCGAACGGAAAGCCTGTTGGCACTTAGGGATGGCGCCAGTAAGATGTTTTGTTTGGCGTGAGGCGACGAGCGACAGAAGTTCTCCCCCCCGTCGCGCTATACATTTCCAAGGAGGCGCGTATACCGCAGTGGGGGGGGGCAGGGAACCCATTCTGCCTTGAGGACCCGGGTGTGATATATACACGACGAACCACAGACAAAGGTTGGAACTAGGGGCTAAATAAACAAGCAACAACGAAGAAAATGGCGGACTAGTGGGATAAACGGGCCGTCTTGTGGATACGCTTTCGGGCGTCTCGTACGCCCCCCACCCCTACCCGCGCTTGGTGCAAACAATGCCTGCCTGGTTGGTGAAAACCCGACGTGCTCCGTCACAGTTTTGTAGCGATGCGAGGTTCTCTTTGATGTCAGGGCTACGACCACGCGTGATAATAATAACGAGTACACCCTCTCCGCTATCCTCCCCCCTGGGCCCTATTTTGGCGTTGGGATAGTGATGAGGCTAAGTGCGCTTTTCCCGCGCTTTTATTTTGCCGCAGGTACATGGAAGCGCGGGTGATGGTCCTCGCCGACAGAGGCTATGAACTTGAGAGTCAGCTGGAGAGGCTGAGCGGCTACTTGTCCGAGCCCCCCGGTGCCCTAACCATCGCCGCCAATACCATCGCCGCCAATACCACCACCGCTGCTGCCGCCGCCGCCCAAGACAGCGGTAATGATTCGGGAAGTGGCAGCAAAAGAACAGGAGCGCCCCCGGGTAAAGAAGATATCGATGCGCATTCCAGCGCCCTTGAACACGGGTACCACGGCCCAGTGCTCGATGCGTTCTTGGGGAGTGACGAGGAGGGCGGGACCCCACGACGGCACCGCCGCGATGACGATGCTAGTGGTGGTAGTGGTAGTGGTGGTGATGGTGGTGATGGTGGTGGTGGTGGTGGCGACGACGATCACGATGAAGGTTTGGCAGCGGTAGCGTTAGAAACCTCCTCAGACAGTGTCGAGGAAGGTCGGAATGTTGGCGAAGAAATACTAGACAGGGATGGTGGGGTTATCCTGGAACCAATGCCGTTACCGTCCGACAACCCGACGGAAACTGCCGGTAATTCGACGCCGTCGGTAGCATCGGGCACGGCTGAGGCGGCATCTCCGGCGGCGGCAGCGAGGGCAGCGGCGGCGCCGGAGGTAGCAGGGGCGGGAGCGGCAAATTCCGCGACAGAGGCGGAAACGGGGGAGCGCAGGGGGGGAAGAGCCAGGGCGCTTATGACCGCGCCCGGGGTAGACGCGGCGAGCGGGGTGCGCGGCTGGCGCAGGCGGCGAGTTAAAGCTGGTGGTGGCGGTGGAGGTGGTGGTGGAGGCGGCGAGGGCGCGGGTGACGACCATGACGAGGGTGACGCCGGTAACAAGGTTACCGTCGTTCAGGACGTCCTCTCCGTGTTGTTTGGTTGGGATGTGCCCAAGAGGAGTAGAGGCGGAGCTGGGGGAGGGGGGCGGGGACTGAATTCGGGGAACGGTGTCATGTTCGCGTAGACAAAAAGATAATAGGCGTGCTGGATGCTTTCCGATCGGTCCAGTGTTTTTTTCATCATTATTTTTATTGATCGGAGTTCTCGGTTGCTACGTGACGTCGTTCACGGGGGTTTCGCTGATTTGTTGCGTTGCGGAGAAGAGGGGAGGGGTGGAGGGTGGGCGGGGGTGTGGTTTGTATTGCTGTGTGTTGTTTCGCTGTACGGAGGTCAGCGAACACGCGTCAGGATGGATATTTCTTGTGTGTTGTGAACTTTAGTTTAGTTTGGTTTTGTTCTGGTTGTTATTTGCCCGGCCCAATCTGCAGAACGCCTCATGCTAAATATGCTGTCGATGCGCCAGCGCAAGTTTTGCTGTCGATGCGCCCGCGCAAGTGTTGCTGTCGATGCGCCCAAGTGTTCTGTGCTTCGCTTTTCCGTCGATGAACTCTCTCTCTCTTGATTTCGAATCTAAAATACGTTGAAGGCCTTGTACGCACCCTGGCACGCACCCTGGTACGAATTTGTGCTTGATGGTTGCGGCAGGTTGAGAGAGGGGACACGATACTAGGTACCTTTTTTTGTATCTGGTTCTGAAGGGAGTCTCAGGGAGAAACTTGCTTTTGGAGGTTCGCTGACGCATGGGCGTCGCGTGATCATGTCGTTTCCGTATCTACCGCTGGTGCGGCGTGCGGCGGTGCTGTTACCCTTGCATTTGCTGTTGTCTTCGCTGTTGCCAGCTAGCTGTTGCTGCTGCTGTTCGTGGTGGAACTAGAACGAGGATGGGGTTGGGGTGCAGTATTAATAGTTGCGCACACAGGTTGAGCCTAAAGTATTGTCATAGCGGTGTGTACTGTTTGTGACTAGTGTGTATGTGCACATGTGTCGTCACGTCGTGTACCGTGAATCATTTTCTGCTAGCAATAGGTCACAGTAGTCGTGTCCCGGTTTCTGCTAGCAATAGGTCACAGTAGTCGTGTCCCGGTTTCTGCTATCTATAGGTCAGGCAGTCAGTGGTGTCGCCGTT
The DNA here is from genome assembly GCA_012845835.1 of Undaria pinnatifida. Lineage (NCBI taxonomy): Eukaryota > Phaeophyceae > Laminariales > Alariaceae > Undaria > Undaria pinnatifida. The sequence goes on from JABAKD010000013.1 coordinate 11,347,328, forward strand.
TGTTTTTTGTGGCCACGGGTGTAGTAGAAGTCTAAAAGCGCCTTGTAACAGCCAGAAACCAGTAATCACCGGTTAGGCAATACTTCCGAAATGATCCACCCATGCTGTAATTCCATGTAGTCTGTTCCCAAGAACGCAGGTGTGGTTCTAAACGGGTCAGCGAATGAACCGGTGTGTGGGTTGTCGGGTTGTCTTAACATCAAATCAATCAGTGGCATTGATATATTGATGGTATTTTTTTTTTGCGGTTTCATGCGTCTGGGAGTCATGACGAATAGTTTTGCTTGGCGGCCCCCTGTGAGAAACTGCCCGTCCGCTGTCGGAACCCGCCAAAACAAACGCACGGTTTTGTACTTTATGCACCACTACTTGCTGTACTATGGTTGTGTAAAAGCTAGCCGGTGATGGATGGGAGAGTCGTTCACCCTTTTGGGGCCCGTTTAAGCGACCAGAAAACGACGCTGATTGATTGTGTTCTTGTGTCAAGCTTCTATGGGTATTAGGCAGAGCGTACAGCAGTACGGGTATGACCATGCTGCGCGCGTGCCACACAGCTCACGACGTTGCAGGTCAGACCCCCCCTCCCCCTGGACTGCTTCCTGTGGCCGATGTGGTAATCGACATTTTTTTTCGATTGGTTTCGCCTCTCTCTGAAGTCCCCAACAGGAGGGTTCTACCCTCCTCCCAATATTGGTGGGCCACAAGTAAAATAGACACTTGCCACGGTAGAGGGTGTGCGCACCCCTCTTTTTCTGAGGCTCCTTATTTGAGGCGCTCGATGCCTTCTTGACCCAAAAAACTGATTTTGAACGTTGAGTACACAATCCGATGAACAAAACCCATGGCCTAGGTATATTGTACAAGAATAATAATATTTTTCAAAACAAAAATGACGACATTTCGACGATTTCGGGTTATAACCCTCTTAGCACCGCGCTCCCGATATGGGGACAAAACCCTTGGAATTAGACTGAGAATTAGATGAGTTGGAATGGGTTAAGCAACTCCGTCGTTCTTCAGGAAATAAATGGCCAAAAAGTGCGATGATACCTCCATTTTTGCAGAATGCGTGAATAGCGGCGGTGTATCCTGTACAACGAGTAGCTGGGAATTATGAGTGACACCACAATAATAGTAGTCGGAAAATGCCTGCCGCTCTGTCTTCACCGTTGATTTGCGGCGACGCAAGGAAATTAGAGATGGTACTTAATGTCAGTAACCATCATGCCGTTACTTGATATTTACTTGATATCACTCAAGGTCATCTGGTAGACCAGACTATACATTACAAATTGCTAGTACGACAGACATTTTTCAGTCTAGGTAGATGTCGTTTATCGATGCAGCGCAGTATTTCAAGCAGAAGTCTCAGCAGTACTATCTTAGGTATATGATACACAGTTTACAGGCTGATCATATCCGATACCTAGTTCTGGTACATGTAGTACGTACTCGTACACGCTGAGAGGGACAGTCTTCGGTATCCCTATTGGAACCGGTAGCAGGATATTGAAGATACGAGTTGTTGTTGCTGAAGTAACAACGTAGGCTACATAGGGTCATGATTACGTTCCCCGAGCGAGATAATAGTAGTTGTTCATTAAACATGGTTGCAGGGTTTTGCCTTGGGGTCTTGTTTTCTTGGGGTCATAGCTTGTTTTTTGTTATTGTTCGTACCGGATTCTGAGGGTATCTTTGTCTTTGAGCTACGAGCAGCGCATCACGCACGCACGCCCCTCACGTGGTCACTCCACATCTCCACATCAGATCTCCACATACATGGACATCTGAACCTTTCTCACGATCATGCAGCTTTCATCTGCTGAGCACAGCAAGTCAATAATCAACATATATCGGCTTGGGGTCACCGACCAACATCTTCTTCTCTTCTGTATTTGGAGCTCTTTTCTTACAGGTTGTTCACTTGACTGACCGTGACCTGCGCTCGCCTCACATCATGTAGGCTGTGTCTTCATCGGGTCATCCGAAAGCGAGCCTGTAAGCGTACACCAGCTACGAGCTGATACACGCCACGTGCCATCTCATGTAAAGAGAGGTTATAATACAGAAAAGATTGCGCGCATAGTCTAGAGTATAGTCTAGAGTGTGGTCCTTGCACACAACATAATAATATTATTAGGACATACATGACCATGACAATTAGGATTTGTTTCATGTACGAGCTGGGCCGGCCAAGAGGGTGGGGGGTGTGTTCAACCGAGGCTGCACAGCCCAATTTATGATCGTTTTCCACAAAAGTTTGACAACCTGTTCCACAGACAGACATGTACGACCATGATGATAGCTATGGTTCTTTTTCTCTTAGTTTTTTTTGGCCGTGTTATGCCCGATGAAGGATTTACGAGATTTGGATTATTGTGGAAAAATGAGGACAAGAAAAAAAAAAAGAACCACAGGTATTACACGGTATCTTCATATATATGTGTCTTGCGGACCACATGTCAAAATTTCATCAAAAACACACATGATTTGCGCCGTGTATGCGCAAATCGCTGTACGCACCAGTTTCGCTCAAATCTGCCCAAGATCTCGTCCGATATTTCCTGTTTTTGTTGAAGACAGAATACCGACCACATCCAACCAAAAGACACTCGAAAGCAACCGTGTTTGCCGAGCGAGACACAGTAATGAAATAAATGCGTTTAGAGAGCGAAGTCGACGTATTATTATAAAAAATGAAAATACACTCCAGCTGTGAGATCGAAGATTTCGTCGAAACTCATCTTTGCAAGCTGTGTGTGATACTCCGATCGCGCGTATTACGAGTTGTGTGTCCTCATGAAGGATATAGGTCGGCGACTCCCCTTACAACTACAGTGTAGCTGTCAGGGTCAACAGGGTGCTTTTAGTCAGTCTGTGCGCGGAAACGATAAAACCTGTTTCTGAGGGGGACAAAATCTGACAGCTGTGGAGGGAAATGTATCCGTTTATCAAGTGAATCTTGTAAGTCGAATAACCGGTGAGGGGGGGGGGGGAGTTTTGAAGGACGTGGGGGCCTAGTTTTGATCAAAAGCGAGCGGGGTTGGAGGGGGGGGGGGGAAGGGGGGGGGGGGGCGGACGGGCGGGCAATTTGTGCGTGTAAGCTATAAATCCTTTCAAGGGGATAAATCAGACGGTTTTGGGAAAAAGAAGAAAAAAAAAATGCACCAGTTTATCATAGGAGGGGGGGTTGGGGCGGGGGGGGGGGCGGGGGGGGGCAGCTCAATCTGTGCGTGAAAACTTTACACTATTTTGAGGGGATAAATGTGACGGTTTTGGAAAGAATGCATCAGTTCATCATGTATATCCTGGGGTAAGTCGTACAATCAGTGAGTAGAGAGAGAGCGGAGTGTTCGAGGGGGTGGTGTTGGGATGGGGTGGGGGGGTTTGGGGAGGTGGAGGGTGGGCGCGGGGTCGGGGGGGGGGGGGGGGGGGGGGAGGGTCGGGGGGGGGGGGGGGGGGGGGGGGAAGGGAGGGTTTTAGGTGAGGGGTTTATTATACGTCTGGTGCTAGGTCTAGGCGATGGTGTGGGTGGTGGGGAAGAAGGGGGCGTTCGGGGAGGGGGGGGGGGGGGGGAAGCAGTGGCATGGATGGCTTTAGAAAGATAATGAGGTGATATCCAGTGCGTCAAGTGTTTACTAATCTGGCGGATTTCGATATTAGGTGGGGCGTTTGAGCAAGGGAGAGCGAGAAGGGGGGGGGGGGGGGGGGGGGGGGGCGGGGGGGGGGGGGACGATTTTTTAGGAGGTTTAGGTTACAAATAATATTCTAATACACTCCGGCTGTGAGATCAAAAATGTAGGGGCTTGTTATACGCGTGGTGCTAGGTCTAGGCGATCGTGCGGGTGGTTGAAAAAGCGGGGGCGTTGGAGGTTTTTTTTTTGGGGGGGGTGGGGGGAAAGAATGAAAACTACGTCATGGATGGTCAGAGAGATAATGACGTGATATCAACTGCGTATAGGTGTTTATTACTCTGACCGATTTCGATTGTGAGTGGGGCGTTTGGACAAACTAGGCGGAAGGGGGGGGGGGGGGGAGGGATCGGGGGACGGGGAGGGGGGGGGAAAGGGGTGATTTTTTTTTAACAAGAGGGATCAGGGGAGGGGGAGGGGAGGGGGGGGGGGGCGGGGGCGGGACATTTCAATATGTGCGCGGAAACTATAAATCCTTAAAGGGGACATTATGTATGTACGTACGAGTTCGTGTGTTGTACGTAGCAAGACATGCTCAGGCATGTACGAGTACACTCCTGTAGTAGAGGGAAACACAAAGTTTACGTTCAACAAAAGATGCAACAGAAGCTACGTACTCGTGCAACAAACGCAGGCGCCACTTCCCGGTGCTCGTATCTTCGAATAATCTAGGCGCAGAGGTTTGCAGCCATCGCTGCTTGGTTGGCGCGCTTGGTGGCATGTTGTGTGTGAGGCAGCATCAGTGTGACCAGCGTAGCAAACCCAAACTTGAAAATTGCGCCGCAAAAAAAATGAAAAAAAACAACGGTTTCACCTTCTCTAAATCCAGTACGATTTTTTTTTTCTTTTTTTCTTCTCACACTTTTACTTTCCAGCTTCTGGACAAGCCGTGGTCACAGGTGTCGTCCCTTCTTCCCCCCGGTGCTTGCCTTCAATTTTTATCGCGCATAGGGTTCAGCAATCCCACTGCTCGTCGATTTTTAATCGAATGTTGCTAACTCACACTCTCGCGCTTTCCGCAAGTCAACTTGTGCACAAGAAAAAGTCCCAAAGAATTTATACGAGTATGCACTCGGCGGGGCTCGAACTCACGAAACTGACCTATACCAGCCTCGAGGATAACCTGATACATACGCCACCGGGGCGACCGATATGGTGCCGTGAAGTTTCTAGACGCTGGAACCTGCTCTGTAGCAAAGACACGTGGTTGTGCATACGCGCGTTGATTGGCCGATTCCAACAATGCTTTCAGTAACATTGGGCTCCCAGTGGTTCGAATTTCATGGCTGGAACACGGAATGTTAGTTTGACAGCCGGCCCAGCTCGTAGTAAACATGAGCCTGTAGAAGTTGCCCAAGCCAGACACTACTAATAGTGTAGTCTAGTCTAATATATAGTCTACATACGTGCGCGTGTGTTCTTCACATTAAAGCGACATTTCCACCCATTATCATCCAGCACAACCAGTGTCCGTGTTGATGCCTCATATCATATGAGAGAGACGAGCTCTGTGGTCAGAAACTACGAGACAGAGATCATATACATTGCGAATACAGCAATAATGAGGTGATTCGGCCATGCAATGCCAACCGCCATGAGCACGCGGGCAAACAACCAAAAAAAGCAAGCCAGCACACACCAGACAATTTGCACTACAAAATAATTAAAAGTACACCGTACGTACCGGGTTTAAATTAATAATATCATTATTAATAGTCTGTTTGAGGGTTGGGGTTAGGGCTAACCCCCCCCCCCAAAAAAAAGAACACGGGGGAGTTAGCAACAACACTAACCAGGCTTGTGTGAGTTCAAGTATCAGGGCGGCTGACTGTGGTTAGGGCAAAAACCCCTCCCTTGCTCTCCCTTTGGTCGGAGAAAATCCGACGTGCTCCGTCCCTGCATTGAAGAGTTGGGGTTGCCAAAACATTTCTGACCGACGGTGTCATACCAATCAACGAGTGATACAATAGGGGTAACGAAAGGGGTGCGAGAGTTTATTTATGGTCTTGAGAGACTATATGGCTATGCATGGGATCAGTACACCCCCCTCCCTTCGTCCCCATCGGTGCTCAGTCCCGAAAGGGGTGTTACTGAGTGCGTGTTCTATCATATGGCCGAATTACTGAGAACGCAAGCAAGAACGAGCGAGTTCTCCGCCCCCTTCGAAAATAATACGGAATACGAACAACATCAACCAGGCTCGCTCGCGTCTCAAAATGGTTGCGCCCGTTGTGGGACGTCTCCCTTCCCACTGCGATTTGTGGGACGTTCTTCATCCAACACATAATGCCGGGTAGATCTATGCGACCTAAAGCCCTTCCCCCCCCCCCCCGCCCCCCCCCCGCCACATTCCCCCTCCTCCCCCACAAGAAATATTTATAGTTTCCACGCGCAAATTGACCTGCCCCACCCGTCCCCTCCCCCCCCTCCCCTCCCCTCCCGCCCCCCTTTTGATCAAAATCAGGCCCCCACGTCCTTCAAAACTCCGCCCTCCCCTCACCGGATATTCTACTTACATACAGGATTCATATGATAAACTGATGCATTTCCCTCCACAACTAGCTGTCAGATTTTGTCCCCCTCAGAAACGGGTTTTTTTATAGTTTCCGCGTACAGACAGCCTAACATCACCCTGTTGACCCTGATAGCTACACTGTAGTTGCAAGGGGAGTCGCCGACCTATATCCTTAATGAGGACACACAGCCCGTAATACGCGCGATCGGAGTATCATACACAGCTTGCAAAGATGAGTTTAAACGAAATATTCGATCTCACAGCTGGAGTGTATTTTAATTTTTATAATAATGCCGGGTAGTACGAGGAGGGTAGTATGCAAAAGTTTACCAGGTACATACAACGCGACTTGCGTTTGTTTTCAATTTTCGCTCTGCTGACTGACGTACTATGTTCGGTGCGACACAGACAGTAGTAAGTAGTAGTCAGGGGGCAGTACGTGCGTCTTGATGCAAAAACAGAGCGTGCTTCCTGTCTGTCCCAACAAAGCTATTATTATTATGTTGGCAGCCGTATGTTGATGGTATCTGATGATGATGGTGAACGACAGAATGCAGTTAGTAGTGAAGCCTGCATGACATTTATTTGTGTATTGTGTAGACTAATCAGCGCAAACCTTTGGCAACAACAACTAACTAGTCTATTGATACAGCATTATTTATTTTTTTCATCATGTATGTAGACTACACCGCGGTAGATGAAAGTAGGAAGGAGACCGCAGACAGGGTAGCAAGGTACCAGGCCGACTAGTAGGTGGAACCTTTCTATCTATGCCACTCGTACCGCCAACTGCTGCGGCTGCTCGGAATGTGATGTCTTGGTACTTTGACTTTTCCGTGAATTTATTTATTTTATTTTATTTTATTTTTTTTCTTTCCCCTTCTTATCCTTATGAAGGGAGTCTTGCATGGTGGGTAGGTGACGAGCCTGTTTTATTTGGCCCTCCCAGTCTTCCTTCTTCTACTTGTTTCTTTTTTCCGGGGTATTTTTTCTCTTTCCCTTTCTTTCCCCCTTGCATGTCCATTTTGGCTCATGCTCGGGGTATGTTTCTATCTCCCGTGCTTTGGCTCCCCTTTTTATTTATTTATTTATTCATTTTGTCTTGGTTTCTTTCGTTGTTTCTCTCTTTTACAAGGTATTTTGGTTTAATGAGAAGAACACAAAGGGGGGAGGGGGGGAAACAGGAGGAGTAGAAGGAAAGCCGTCCAAGGGAATGGGGGCAGGGGGGGCAACAGGAGGAATAGAAGGGAGACCGCGGTGGACGAAGGCAGGAAGGAGATGGCAGACAGGGTAGCAAGGTACCAGGCCGACTAGTAGGTACATAGCACTTTTCGTCTTTCTCTGGGGTATTTTTTTCCCCTTTGTTCCCTCCTTGCGTGTCCAGGTTTTTGGCTCGTGTTCGGATTATCTTATTTTGGTTTTACTTTACTTTATTTTATTTCATTTTATAATGTTTCTTTTCCGAGCTTTGGCTCTCCTTTGCGGTTGGGTTGTTTCTTCGATTTCCCCTTCATTTTGTTTGTTTCATTTTTTGTTTTATTTTTATCTTTGTTTTTATTTGTTTTCTTATTTTGTTTTTTGTTTTTTGTTTTTTGTTTTTGTTTTTGTTTTTGTTTATTTCGTATTTCTCTCTTCCAATGTATTTCTGTTGCTGACGTATGTATGTTGTGCCTGTCGTACCCAGTACTAGGGCATGACATTGCGTTGTCGAATGCATTACGATGCATTATCTCTGTGTCGTGGCTTGTGACCACAGAGCTGATCTTTCTAGGGTGAAGAATCAGTACGGACACTGGGTGTGCTGGATGTCGACGAGTAGAAGAACGGTTTAATGTGAAGAACACACACACACACACACTGCTACGCTGAGACAACATTATTTATTTATCATCGTCAGGCCCCTTGTTGTACCGGTAGAATCCAGACTGACGAATGCGCTGGTGGTGGTGTGAAAATGCTGGTCGCTACAACATGATGACAAACTAAACACTGTTGTTGTTGCAGGCAATGTGTTGGGCGCGTGTGTGCCGTTGGGTAAGAAATAATAGCTTTCTAAAATCCAATACATAAATGTATAGACTACGCAGCGGATATAACCAGCGGACAGCTACTACGCCGTCACCGTTTTATATAGCCGGTCGCCCCGGTGGTGTATCAGGTTATTCTCGAGCCTGGTATATATCGGAGTATCACACACAGCTTGCAAAGATGAGTTTCGACGAAATCTTCGATCTCACAGCTAGCTGGAGTGTATTTTAATTTTTATAATATAGTTGCCGGTCTCCCCGGTGGCGTATCAGGTTGTCCTCGAGGCTGGTATATATATGTCAGTTTCGTGAGTTCGGATCCCTCCGAGTGCATACAAAATACCGTGGGGACTTTTTCTTGCGCACAAATTGACTTGCAGAAAGCGCGAGAGCGTGAGTTAGCAACACTCGATGAAAAATCGACGAGTAGTGGGATTGCTGAACCCTTTGCGCGATACAAAATTGAAGGCAAGAACCGGGGGGGGAGAAGGGACGACACCTGTGACCACGGCTTGTCCAGAAGCTGGAAAGTAGAAGTGTGTGCGAAAAAAAAAGAAGGTCAGTTTCGTGAGTTCGAATCCCCCCGAGTGCATACGCGTATATAAATTCGTGGGGACTTTTTCTTGCGCACAAATTGACTTGCGGAAAACGCGAGAGCGTGAGGTAGCAACAACACTCATTGCAATGATCACAGCGAGCAGTGTGGTACAACAGCAGCAGCAGCACAATTGTTAAGTTACGTCGTCACAAGAACCAAAAGGTACCAGGTAGCAAGAAACGCCCTGGCTGACATTTACAAGAATGCAACGAAGACGTTGATACCAGGTTATGCAGGTATTTGACAACGTTATAGTCTAGTCTATAGTGTAAAACGTATCCTCTCCCCGAAATAAGAAACCCAGCCTGGCCAGCAGTATTCCCGCTTCTTACTTTTGGTAATCTATTATAGTAAGTAGTGTAGTGTAGTAGTAGTAGGTGTGTCCTGTGCATAGCCCATACAACCTGGTGGTAGCACGAATGAATCCGCAAGGCGGCGGTGGAAAATTTAGTGTCCGAATCAGTTTCTTCGACGAGTCCTCATTATTATTACAAATGAATGGATGCAGCAAGGTTGCACGGCACGCGCGCACGACAATGTGAATTCTCCTATCTGATGATGCGCTCACAGCTCACAGTTCTCGCGCATCGTTGTCGTCACATACATACAATATATCACAACTACCTGTTGTGTGTGCAGCTGCATCTATATATCTTAACTAGACTATATTATAAAAAATGAAAATTCACTCCAGCTGTGAGATCGAAGATTTCGTCGAAACTCATTGTTGCAAGCTGTGTGTGATACTCCGATCGCGCGTATTACGAGTTGTGTGTCCTGATTAAGGATATAGGTCGGCGACTCCCCTTACAACTACAGAGCAGTGTAGCTATCAGGGTCAACAGGGTGCTTTTAGTCAGTCTGTGCGCGGAAACTATAAAACCCGTTTCTGAGGGGGACAAAATCTGACAGCTATGGAGGGAAATGTATTCTTTTATCAAGTGAATCCTGTAAGTCGAATAACCGGTGAGGGGGGGGGCGGAGTTTTGAAGGACGTGGGCGCCTGGTTGTGATCGAAAGCAAGCGGGGTTGGAGGGGGGGGGGGGGGGGGGAGGAGGGGGGGGGGGGGGACGGGCGGGCAATTTGTGACTATATATTTTTTTTTTTTTTTTTTTTTTTTTTAGCGCACTTTCACTTTCCAGCTTCTGGACAAGCCGTGGTCACAGGTGTCATCCCTTCTCCTCCCCGGTTCTTGCCTTCAATTTTTATCGCGCATAGGGTTCAGCAATCCCACTGCTCGTCGATTGTTCATCGAATGTTGCTAACTCACGCTCTCGCGCTTTCCGCAAGTCAATTTGTCCACAAGAAAAAGTCCCAACGAATTTATACGAGTATGCACTCGGCGGGGCTCGAACTCACGAAACTGACCTATACCAGGCTCGAGGATAACCTGATACGCCACCGGGGCGACCGGCTATATATATCATCACAGCTGGAGTGTATTTTCATTTTTTATATTATAGGGAGTATTATATATATCATCATCATTTATCTGTGTGTGCATTTGATCTTTAGTGGGTCGTTGTAACATAGTCTATTTTTGTTCTACTTGTTTTTCGAAATTCGTCGAACTCACGGCTGACGTCCTTGAAATACTTTTGTAAAATATATGCATACCGCAAAGGTGCAAGTACTCGACACGACGACTGGAACCCGTGGTGTCTGATGGAAATGGCCCGCGGGTAGAGCAGCTGCCTCATAATAATACTGATTTTAATATATTTTTTGTACAGCTTCGTTCGAAAGAGGCACAGTCTATGTATGCGCTACTTTGTACGAGAGAGCTCAACGGCAAGCTGTCTGTGCTCATCTATCTGTGTCGGGAGCAATGCCCTACACGTCAGCAGGTACTGCCGAACTACTACCTACCGCTGCTGTACCGCTTTCTTCGCGCCCAACATCTGTATAGATCATGCACGTGCGACGTCCTCTGTGCAGTGGTGGTCTTTCACCCATCATTTTCTTTCCTGCATAAAAAAATGCAACCCTAAAAACAACATCCAGGGGCTTCGGCCTGGATTTTTGTTTTTTGCTTCTTTTTGAACCATCTCTCTTTCTTTTACTTCCCAGCCTGTCTCAGCTCAACTCGTCGGGGGTTTTACCCTCTACGACTTTCTGGGCTCTGAACAAGCCGGGTGGTCACAGGTGTAATCCCTTCTTCCCCCCGGTACGCGCCTTCGATTTTAGGGCGCACAGGATTCGGCTGTTGGTCGCTTTGTTCTTTCCAACACACGACAGCGTACAACTTGGACGCAGACTAGAATAATAATGAATGGAGATCTAACTGAAGATCTGGGAAGAAGATCTTGGGAGATTTCTTGGGAGATCTGGAAAAATATCGAAACAATAAACTATTCCATGATTTTGATATTGACGTGGGAAAGAGTTAAGGGTTGTGGTTCCTTGACTTCTAATTTTCGTCAGCAAAGCAAGCTCAAGTGTTTTTGTTTTGGCTACTTGTACCACCCTTGTGTTTAGTTGCACTTTCTTTGCCATCTTCCTCGTTCTACACGTACATCCTATCTCCTTCATCTTTGCTTGCATCCACCCCTTCTTCTACAATGGCTCCTCTCAAGGTGAGGGCACGGATTGCAACCCCGATGCAATCCGCACGCGCCGTGCTATTGCTCGCTTGCGTGGTTGCTTCCCCAGGGGTGTTTGTGCTTGCCCCGCGGCATCAGAAAGCGATTTTTCATTTTTCGAACCCAATTCCGAATTCCGCACAATGTTCTGCAGTAGGAAAAAAACAAGTCAAAATTAGTGTGCCCTACGGGGCTTTTGTGTACGTGAGTGTACGTGATCTCTTATCTTTCGGGCCCGCAGGATTTGTGCACAGGTTTTTGCCGTGCTCTATGGTGGCGCTGGGCTCTCGTTTACCCTCCCCGCGGTACGACCAATGCTTTGCCACGGTGTGCTGCGGTGCCGGCTAGGTGTGCTGTTGCTGCTGCTGGCTGTCAGTGGCTCACAACTCACAAGCCCATAACAACAGCAGTAATGTTTTCACGGTGAATGTTTTCGAGGAACACCGAGAACATCAACTTTCTTCAAGTACAAGCTGAATGAATAGTCTAAATACACAGGGCAGTCTTCTTTTTGGCTTTGCCCTGCTGTTGTGATGTTTGCATGTTTTGTACCTGATACGTTATCGTTACAGCAGCAGCATGGAGTTGCTGCTGCTGTCGCTGTTGTCCTGTTTATGCCCTGAGTCCCGATTAGCTTTTGTGCAGGTTTGCCATCGTAGCACACCCACCCCCGGCAGGTCAATGGCAATGGGGCATGGGCAATGTGAAACCATGATGATAATCGTCCGTTTGCTTTCCGTCTTTGCATAGCTCATTGCATAGCGTCATAACGTAGCCCATAAATCACATTTTTTTTTTCGAGCAGAACCTTTATTGTGGACAACTACTGCTGTAGTAGTGTTTTGTTCTTTTTCTCCGTCTTTTGCAAACTCCGATGCTCCGGCCATCCAATTCTCCACCTCCCGCGAGCGGCCTTCTCCACCACGAGCTTTGCCTCTCCCCGGGATAGCCTGACCCCTAATGATGTCACCGGCAGCAGCAGCCACATCAGCAGCAGCGGTCTCGCCCTGCATGCATGCATGTCCGGAGAAAGTACACACGGCATTTTTTCAAGGGCTTTTCGCTTGTTTGACACAGGTCAAATAGCAAATTTCCAAATTTCACTGGGCGACACCTATTAATATCAATATTACTACTAGTAGTATCGGGCACGCTACGCAAGACGACAAGACGACACTTGACTTGACAGCAGCATAGCAGCAGCAACACCCTTGCATCGTATTTTCACTGCTGCTGTTGTACTCATACGGCAGTACCAGGGTATCTGGTGCTGTAGAAGTATTTTCTGTACGAACTACTGCTGTATCGGAATATCAGGGAATACTCACCCCAAGTATGACGGAGACACGTCGAGATCCCGCGTCAAACTGCCTGCGCCTCCTGGGAATGATGGATTCGCCTCCAAAAGGCCATATCTACTCGTACCCAAGACAGGAGAGAGAAAGAGTCTTGCGCTTTGCGCCCTATACGCATAGTTCATTCTGCAGTACTCCAAAAACTACTGCCCTATCCTTGCACTTGCTGCGCGTACTGCGAGCTACCGGTGCTGCTGCACTGCATACTCTGCTGCGAACCACTTAATAGTGCTGGACACACTGCACGCACCGCGCACTTACAGCCGCGCGTATATCACGTGCTTATTGAACGCCTGTTTTTTTTTTTTTTTTTTTTCACTTTTTAGGTTGTGGACAAGCCGTGGTCACAGGTGTCGTCCCTTCCCCCCGGTTCTCGCCTTTGATGTTTATCGCGCATACGAAGGGTTCAACAATCCCGCTGCTCGTCGATTTTTCATCCAGTGTTGCTAACTCACGCTCTCGTCCTTTCAGCGAGTCAATTTGCGCACGAGATAAAGTCCCTACGAATTTATACAAGCATGCTATTGCAAGTATAAGTATGCACTCGGGGGGACCCGAACTCACGAAACTGACCAATACCAGGCTCGAGGATAACCTGATACGCCACCGGGGCGACCGGCATATTATTATTATAAAAATTGAAAATATATACGGGGTACGACGTAGTTTTTTTTTTTTTTTTTTTTTTTAATCCTCCGGCGGATGGGGAAAAATAAAGCTTTAGCTCACCACACTTCCGCGTATTTTCATACGCGTCGTACGACGTAGTGTTCCCAGTTTTGTTGGGGTTGTCTCGTATGATGGCGGAAATTCCAAGTATGTCTACCTGTCTTTTCGGTAGAGCACTACAATAACTGCCATACATCGCAAGAAGATCAATTGCGAAATGGTCCTTCGATTTCGCTCTCCCTTTCCGCGTTTGTACGTAGCACACATCGTTCATCGTCCGTAGCTATTGTTGCTGAAAATAATGGCATTTGCGCTGCCGGGGTTGTAACGAAGACCACTGATAGGGACAGCTTACGCTATACCTACAATGGGACCCGAAGGGTGCGCCAGCTAGCGTTGGGCTGCGAAAGCAACTGAGTTAAATCGACACACGAAGCGTATGAAAATACGTGGAAGTGTGGTGAGCTAAAGCTTTATTTTTCCCCATCCGCCGGAGGATGAAAAAAAATTAAAATAATAATAATAATGGCAACTGTGGAAGACAGGGTCGTAGATACCTATCGTAGATCGCGTACACGCATGCGCGAGAGGACACGTCACCGGTCAGGCAATACACGATCCCGGGTCGCGAACGGCGTCACCCGTCATAGACGGCGTTGACCCGTATCCGGAAGGTCAGCCACCGAAAGATGATCCCGCCGCATGACGAAGGGCATATGCCCACCGTCACTCTAGCTCTGGCTTAGCATCTCCTTGCTACATATAAGAAAGAAAGGTTATCAGTCGCGTTCGCTGTTGAGAACGATCGTCAAGGGACCTCAGCACCGTGACGCCCTCTCCGCTTCGACTTCAGCTCTGCGACGACCCCTCCGCTCCGACTACCGACCATCCGCGACGAGTACCAGACCTCCGGGACCACCCTCTCCACTTCGACTCGGCCGTAGACGACGAGGAGCAGCGGGACGCAGCAGATGAGGCTGGTGCGCCGAGCACGACACCTGTATCATCAGCCGTTGAGGAGGGCTCGAGCCTAGCAGAGGACATCCTTGCCGCGCCAAGCGCCCTCCCGAGCCACGACCCCGTCCGCGTCGAGACCGCCGCGTTTCTTAAGAAATGCATGCTCGACGGCACCACGCCGCCGTCGTGGGTCTTGGAGATGGTGCTGCCGGACAGCCGGAAGCCTGTGAGTGGGCCTTACGCGGAAGGCCCACTCACAGGCTTCCGGCTGTCCGGCAGCACCATCTCCAAGACCCACGACGGCGGCGTGGTGCCGTCGAGCATGCATTTCTTAAGAAACGCGGCGGTCTCGACGCGGACGGGGTCGTGGCTCGGGAGGGCGCTTGGCGCGGCAAGGATGTCCTCTGCTAGGCTCGAGCCCTCCTCAACGGCTGATGATACAGGTGTCGTGCTCGGCGCACCAGCCTCATCTGCAGCGTCCCGCTGCTCCTCGCCCCCACCGACCGGTCCTGTATCTTGCATTGAGTATAGGTATCGCTGGCCCGGTGTTTCACACCCGTGTTTGCTAAACACGTCAGTTATAAGGAGTGGATGCACGCATATAACAGCTGCTGTGTCTCGATCCGGTAAATCGACACCCCGTTTCCTAAAATTGTCATCCTCCCGATGACCGCTACAAAACCATCCTTAGCTAAGATGGGCTTGCAGCGAATACAGAGGGGGGTGATGTGGAAGACAGGGTCGTAGATACCTATCGTAGATCGCGTACACGCATGCGCGAGAGGACACGTCACCGGTCAGGCAATACACGATCCCGGGTCGCGAACGGCGTCACCCGTCATAGACGGCGTTGACCCGTCCCCGGAAGGTCAGCCACCGAAAGATGATCCCGCCGCATGACGAAGGGCATATGCCCACCGTCACTCTAGCTCTGGCTTAGCATCTCCTTGCTACATATAAGAAAGAAAGGTTATCAGTCGCGTTCGCTGTTGAGAACGATCGTCAAGGGACCTCAGCACCGTGACGCCCTCTCCGCTTCGACTTCAGCTCTGCGACGACCCCTCCGCTCCGACTACCGACCATCCGCGACGAGTACCAGACCTCCGGGACCACCCTCTCCACTTCGACTCCGGGACCCCGTGAGAGACCAGGTTCCATACAACCTATTATTTTTTTTTTTTACTCACACTTCTCCTTTCCAGCTTCAGGACAACGTGTGGACATAGGTACCGTCCCTTCTGCCCCCCCGGTCCTTGCCTTCAAGTTTTATCGCGCATAGGGTTCAGCAACTCCATTGCACGTCATTTTTCATCGAGTGTTGCTAACTCACGCTCTCGCGCTTTCCGCAAGTCAAATTGTGCACAAGAAAAAGTCCCAACGGATTTTATACGAGTATGCACTCGGCGGGGCTCGAACTCACGAAACTGACCAATAACAGGCTCGAGGATAACCTGATACGCCACCGGGGCGACCGGTCGATTTTACACGCCCAACCAAATCATTTAATCAACTGACACACGACGCGTATGAAAATACGTGGAAGTGTGGTGAGCTAGAGCTTTATTTTTCCCCATCCGCCGGAGGATGAAAAAAAAAAAAAAAAAAATTAATCAATTTTTTGGGGGGCATCTTCTCCGGCTGCCGAGATTTTTTTCTCGTGCTTTCGGCTGCGGGGCAAGCCAGGTCCCGTGCATTACGACCCATGTCTGTATCCCGGCCAATCTCCGTGGCGCGTGTTCTGAGCATTCAAAGTCGCTGGACTGGTTATTTTGTCGGCGGATTGCGTTCCGCCTCGCTGAGCCGAGTATGTGCACGGAAAACCCCATATTTTTTTATTAATAGTATTTTCCAAGGCGAAGTAGCTCGCTCAGCTCTCGCGTTTTTTCATCCACTCCGCTCTCCCGCCCGCTGTACAACATCAGCCTAACCATGTTTACCCTCTCTGCTGTCTGCTACACGACACAGCTACATACAGCCAGCAGCAGGACAATTGTGGAACGTCATAATATGTGTGTGTTGCGCCTAGCCCTGTGACTTATGTTGTACACCTCGTACTGAACACGTAACACACCGCTCCTGACAACACTGCCTCCCTCTGTTCGTCTACCGGGAAGATTAGCACCTAGCCACTATTTCTCGAGTTGATGTGCTCCTCGCACCTGGAAGGTAGTCGCACCGACCAAGACCCACAAGTGCAAGGCCCATACTGCCGCCAGCCTGAGTTCGCCGAGCCGCGCAGGGCCCGTAGAAACCTGTATGCTTTCTCTTTCTCGCTCTGCGTCGGTGCTACTACTGCGCCACACATGGCCCTCTCGGCTCAGTAATTTAGAAGTCGCGGTACAACAGCAGCCGCGCTGTCATTTCTCTCCTTTGCGACAGTCCCAGACTCTGCTTCTGCTGTGTTGCTCTTGTTCTCACATTAACCCCTGCTGATATCAAGTCCCTGGTCACAGGACAGGCTCCAGTCACTCTATTAATAGAGTGGAAGATTACTCCAGGGAAACATTGTGTATGATATGTGAATGTGTGTGCGCGGCGTCTGCATGTACCAGGTATGTGTGAGTGGAGTGTTGCCATACTCGCAAAAACGATCAAGAAAAGCGGTGGGTTGTTTTTTTCAAAAGCAGCCGCTCAGCCTCGCCGCCACAAAATCCGTATCCAGCATCGGCGCAGCAGCAGCAGTGGCTGCAGTATTTCAAGCTTCAGCGCTTGTCCCAGCAGTCGACGGTGTATGTGTATGGTTGTTGCACAGCAGGAGATCGCACCTCGACAATGTTTTCACGTCGATTGCAACAATCAATCATACATCGCCGGACCTCATACCAGGTGTACGAAGCATCACGGTGGCGGGGCGAGCCGCCCTGATTATGGCTCACCTTGCTGCCTCCTCGAGAGTTCGTAGTATCTAGTTATACCTTCTCTGTGATGCCTCCGATTTTCAATTCGGCACATATTGATCCGAGACTTGCAACTTCCAGCGAGGTCAAGTCGTTGGGTCTCGCAAGCGCGTGAGGTCGCAGATGACAGGTGGTGCGGGTGCGGGTGCATACGAGCGAACGATGTTCATGCACACATGCGAGAACATTGGTTTGCCATTGCACTTTTAACTTTTAACGTTCCTGTCGACAATCCCGAGGCAGTCCTGACAGCCATTGAGCCAGCCTTGCTGCCGGGTTATAATTTTGAATCACGATTCGGGCCGCTAATTGGCCTATCAAATCCTTGCCACCGGCAGCTGGCTCTTTTCTAGAAGATTGGCGCTGAACAGGAATATTCCAGCCATAGGGCCATGGGAGGTTCTGCCGCACCTGGGAAGGATAGGGTCCCATCCCCGGTTCAAAAACCCCTTCATATCTCTACAACTCTCATCAACCGGGAACGAAAACGGCGATCCCTCGGGTTGACACTACCCCCAAGCGGTGTGGACGCTTCTGCCCCATTGACTGATTGCTGGGGCTCATGGAGCCAGCGGCACCCGGAGAGGATAGAGTCCCATCCCCATAACAGAAATCTTTCAACACATACACCTCGAACAACCTGGGACGAAAACAGTGACCCCCCAGGTCGATACGGCCCCACATGGTGTGGGAACCCCACCTCCATCGGCGTATTACTAAGTACTGATTAGTGATCGGCTGGGGCTCATGGACCCAGCGCTCGGCGAGAGTTTACCCCCTCGGCCCCTCGAGACAACGTGGAGGTCCCGCCATACCCGGGGAGGATAAACTCGCTCCCCCGGGTCGGAAATCCTTCCGCACATGTTGAACTCCAGCAGCCCCAGGACGCAAACGGTGACCCCCCGGGTCTATACCGCCTCGCACGTGTGGAAACGCCACCCCATCGGCTGATTGCTGATCGGCTGGGGCGCTGGGGCTCATGGAGCCAGCGCCCGGCGAGAGTTGATCTTCGGGACAACATCGAAGCCCCACGGCACCCGGGGAGGACAATGTCTTATCCCCGGGTCGGAACTCCTCCCATACATGTGCAAATCCAACACCCCGGGGACGAAGACGGTGGTCCCCCCGGGTTGATACCGCCCTGCACGGTGTGGAAACCCACTCTCATCGGCTGATTGCTGATTGGTAGACTGGGGTTCATGTAGTAGCACGCGGCGAGAGTTAGCCCTCAGGACAAGGTCGAAGCCCCGCCGCACCCGGGAAGGATAAGTTATCATTTCCGGATTAGAACTGCTTCCATATATCTGCAAATCCAACACCCCGGGGAAGAAACGGTGATCCCTGTTTTGTCAAGGAATTAGTGGGGTATTAGTCCGTTTGACCACTTGCAAAAGGTTAACCGATAGCGTACCCAAACTAAGCCTTATAACACTCTTCCCCCCTGAAAGTACGGGATAGGAGGTCGGCCGGATATACGGGCGGACCTGTCAATATCCATGCGGTTTTCTGGGGATACCGGGGGAAGAATTTTTCAAGTTCGACATGGGGAAAGTCTGAAAAGTTTATTGATGTGGATGGTGGGAATCGAACCCACGACCCCAGAAAACATGGTCTGTTGATACGGCCCCGCACGGTGTGGAAACCCCGAGCCCACTGGCTGATCGCTGATTGACTGGGACTCATGCAGCCAGTGGGCGGCGAGAGTTGCCCCTCGGGACACCGTCGAAGCTCTGCCGCATCTGGCGAGGATAGGGTCCCATCCTCGGATCAGAAACCCTTGCACACGCCTGCAATTCCCAACACTCCGGGGACAAAGAAAGTGATCCCCCGGATCGATACCGCCCCGTACGGTGTGGGATCCCATCCCCACTGGCTGGTTGGTGATTGGCCGGAATGCGTAAGGTCTGCACGCTGGGGACTGGAATATCCATAGGACGCAGCTAAAATGTGTCAGTAAGTAGTAGTTGTACTGTTGTTGTAGTACTAGTAGTACTAGTACTAGTACTAGTTGTACTAGTTGTACTAGTAGTACTAGTTGTACTAGTTGTACTAGTTGTACTAGTAGTGTTAATGGTAGTAAAGGTTCCCCGTGGCGGAGTGCTGCATTGACTACTAATGTACAGGTAGTTTCTTATGAATTCATACCATATAAAAACCACCGCTCAGTGACTACGGGCGGACATGCAAGGGCCGTGTGGTACTTTATTGTATACCTCAATGGCGGCCATTTCCGTGTCAAGAGTGGTACATCACAGCACACACTACGAGTATCATACTCCTATACTCTAGCCTACCACTACGAGCAACCCAGATTTAGCGCCACGGGCGGAACCGTGGCCGTACTAGGTATTGAAGAGTCGCATTCATCGGGGTGGAACAAAGCGAAGTACTTCCTGCTGTTGTAGAAAACGCTTGCTGTACGACAAAACTTTGATTGCTATTAATTTGTTCGTATGGCCCGCTGACTTGTTCAGTCACCATGCCTGTCCTTTGTAGGGTTGTTTTCTTGTTGTGACGGCAGACGAAAAAAACAGGCGTGGTATGTTGCTAGAAGCAGGACAACAAGGGTAAGCCAACACGATAAATGTGCCAGTGTTAACGCAAAGCAAATTGCAGGAAATAGATGCAAACACACTGCTGATGACACGCTATTACGTACCTTGTAATTTACATTGCAGTGTAGTCTAATACCATACTGCTGCTGTTTCGTGTACGTAAACATCACTTTGAAAAGTCGCAATCCAAATGCTAAGATATTGCTGCTGTTGTACGTACGCATCTCTCTACTGAAAGGTCGGAATCATCGGGGTGGGACGCATCGGCCGCTGCCACTGCGCCTCCGTGGCTTCCGTGCCCACCAAGGCCAAGGTGGTCATGATCTGCGACATCTACCAGCCGGCTTTGGACGAGGTGTCCGCCATCTTCCACGTGCCCAAGACCACGAACGACCCCATGGAGGTGCGATGTGCATGATATAATCACACGAAGTGTAGGCCCATGAATAAGATAAGCCGGTTGCCCCGGTGGCGTATCAGGTTATCCTCGAGCCTGGTATGGGTCAGTTTCGTGAGATCGAATCCCCCCGAGTGCATACTCGTATAAGTTCGTGGGGACTTTTTCTTGCGCACAAATTGACTTGCGGAAAACGCGAGAGCGTGAGTTAGCAACACTCGACGAAAAGTATGGGTTAGCAACACTCGACGAAAAATCGACGAGCTGTGGGATTGCTGAACCCTATGCGCGATAAAAAATGAAGGCAAGAACCGGGGGGGAGAAGGGACGATACCTGTGACCACAGCTTGTCCAGAAGCTGGAAAGTAGAAGCATGTGAAAAAAATACAAACATAAATCGAGTAAAATAAGAATAAGAACATCACCTCCCTTTTTTTGGACGCTAAGAAATGCAGAAAAAGAAATTGTGCTCAGCGGAGAGCGCTTCACTAAAGTCGGTATAGTAGCCTGTGCTGAAGGTTGTTCCACGTGCCCAGTGCCACCAACGACCCCCATAGAGGTGCGTTGTACATTGTCGATATAAGTGGGTCTGTGGTTCAACGAAGAAGAGCCCGACGCTCGGTAAAGCGCGATGTCTTTTTGTCGTAACTTCAGTTCACTTCAGGTAAAAATTCTCGACGATACCAGCGATGACGCTCGTCCTGCCTGTGTGTAATAGAACAGCTTGGCAAAACATTGCTAGACGTCGCGACCAGGGACAGGGAGACGAGGCACGTCGCAACCGCGAGAAGACGGACGGAGAAGTGAGCTACGGTAGATATCCAACCACGAACTCTGTACTCGCGGTTATCTGTTAGGCACGTTACACGAAGGCATGCGGTGCAGCCCGAAACAATGCAATGGAACGTAGACCAACAAGCTTCATTCAACACATTTGGATAATCTGTTGAAGCGTAAATATCCGACATGCGTTGCTTTCGTCGCGTGAGGTTGTCGTTCGGTTCGGTGGTTGCTCCGATTGTTGTGATTTCGCCCCTCTGCCCGCTTTTCGACCGAAATTTTGGCGAGATTAACGAAGTTTTAATGACGTTGAGTTGAACCAAGAATGTCTGTCGATACTTGGCAACAGCCTCCCTCACGCGGCTATGCTCGCCCACCCACCCACCCCTACAATAGGTACGATAATGCAAGTTACCGGTAATAGAAATATTACCATTGCGGATAAAAAGATATCATGTATGCGGAATTTTTATGACGTTGAGTTGAACCAAGAATGTCTGTCGATACTTTGGAACAGCCTCCCTCACGCGGCTATGCTCGCCCACCCACCCACCCACCCACCCACCCCCACAATAGGTGTGATAATACAAGTTACCGGTAATATAAACATTTACTAATACGGATAAAAACATACCATGTATACCTCCACGGAATTTCCTTAGGCTGCAGTTCGCTTATATAGAGTTTTATAGCCCATGCTTCTTAAGTGTTTTCAAAAAGTCGAAGCCCGGCACATGTGAACAGCTGTTAGCAAAGTCACCGAACAGCCCGATATTTTTAGCAGCCGTCAACGGGTAGGCTGTACGCCAGACGGCTGTGCCCTTCGCGTGTATGATTCGCCTGCAGGCATGCATGCGTGTTGCTGGAGCCGCTGCTGGTGGTGCTATCTCTGTTGCTACTATACGACGAATATCGCGATCTCCCTCTTCTGCAGCATGCTGCTGTCGTTGCTGTTGTGATACTGCTTAATACTGTTGCTGTTGTTGTTTCTGTTGCTATTGAGGTCATCTTCTCTGGTGGTGCTGCAACAAGCACAACAGCACACAACACTCACCCCTGTTTGACAAGTTAGACGTGCTTGCATCTCTCCTTGCAGCATGTTTGTGCGTGTTGTCCGTGCTGCTGCTGCTGCTGTGACGCTGCTTGCTGCTGCTGCTATGACGCTGCTTGCTGCTGCTGCGGCTGGGTCGTTGTCTATGTTGCTACGACCGCCATCGTCTCTGTTGCAGCTGCTATTGGCACTACTCAGTTGTTTGGCTCCGCGATTGATGTACCCTCATCTTGCGTACCCGTGAAACCGGTGGTCTATCCATCGGTGACTGTAAACAGGCATTGCCGGGCATGCTGCCAACGGCTGCAGCTTGCAAGTATGACTATCGACTATTCAACTGGTCGGACTCCCAGCTGACGTATGTGAAATAGTTTTACAGACCCGAAAGTCGTCGAACTCACGGCTGACGTCCTTCAACTATTTTTATAAAATACCAGCACCAAACCAATAGAGAGGAGAAAAACAATATATATATGTATTTAACAAAAAAATGGGACCCCTCCCATTGAGAAAAAACTCACCCACATAGTATATTACAAGTACCAACAACGCAGCTTGCAAAGATGAGGTATTGACCTGAAATTCGTCGAACCCCCGGCTGACGTCCTTGAAATATTTTTTATGAAGTCACGCACTCCTGTGTGTCGTACCGGTATAGTGCATTAATTGTTGGCCTTTTTTCGCTCTTTTTTGTTGCGTTGGTGTAACCTTGCGTGACCTGCTTTGAATCGCCCGGACCTACGAATATCTCCTATACGCGGAAGGGGTATCTTGTATGTCATACATAGTTGTTATATGCGGTATTGATGGCAGAAAAATGATGAACCCCCATCAGTTTCAAAATTGACCTCTCCCCCCCCGCCGCCGCCCTTCCACTTCCCACTACTCCCCTAACTTTTTTACCACTTTTCACCCCCTTGTCTCCCCACCCCCCCACCCCTCCATCACCCAGTACCTGTCAGCTCATCGGCATCTCCCTTGATCTTCCCCACCCCCCCAATAAAGAGCAGGACTCACACAGTACGAGAATGTTAAATATACAAGGAGGAACGGGATGCGTTGGAAAAGGAGATGAGGAAGTTGAACGTATGTGACATGGGAGAGTTTGGTAGACTAGAGGGTAGCGAGAAAACGATCGCTATGCTAGGAAATAGATGGTGGCCACAGACTGCGAAACAGGACGGGGATAGGAGAAGCAAACCGCTTTCATGTAATATATGGAAAATCGTAATGAGCGCCCAAATGTTGGAGGTGTCTCTATTAGGAGTAGGAACGGTGCTCCGTCTCGAAAGGGATGCGTGGTCAATGGTCAAGTGACTAAGGCAAGCAACGAATAATCACGCCTCCCCCCCCCCCCCCCCCCCCCCCACCCCCTCACGCCCCTCTGCTTCCCACCATCCCCGACCCCCCCCCTGCGTCTCAGCTCATCAACGACCCCGATGTAGAGGCCGTCGTGATCTGCTCCCCCACCGACCAGCACGCGGGACAGATCACGGCGGCGGCGAAGGCTGGCAAGGCCATCTTCTGCGAGAAGCCCATCTCCCTCAACCTCGAGATCATCGATGAGGTACGTCATCACACGACTTTTCTGCGCTTGTTTTCCCTATGGTCCCTCAAACGTGGAAATTAGTTACCTGGTACCAGTACTGCAACCAATACGTATATAAACCCAATACCCTGGTATAAAAAACTACCTGGTCTATAATAGTTTGATAGGGAGTTTATGCCATCCGGTACTGCCATAATAAACCCTGCGACCCGTTTATACTCGCATCAATCACCATGCAGGTACTGTAGATCAAAGGGTTAAAACAGCCATGGGTTGAACCGGGGATGTGTGTTTTATCATCTCGTGCATACGAACTTGGAATTTCGTACAAGTTTCAAGCATTGTTCAAATCGAGCTTGTATTTGTTGCCGGACCAGTGCATACTTCGCCCCCGCTCTGGTGCCTGTTTCGCACTCTTGTCATGCCATGTTTCTTCAAGACGGTGTTTTTTCTCGCCTTTAATTTCACTTTCTGCTGTGTCCCGCTTCCGTAGGTCTTGATATCACCGACGAGGCATTGTTCGCATTGTTATTCAAACGGCTGTCCCTCGCCGTTTGTGCCCTGTTTGCTACCCTTTTTTCGTTTTTATCACCTTTTTCATGTTCTCGACGACTTGATGTGCTTTTATATCGTCATTTTTTGGTTCTCTCCATTTTAGCCTTTGTTCGCCTATTATGTACCAGGTGTGGTTTGGTTTATTTGTTTCGTTTGGTATTAGAGGCATGGCAGCACATTGCGGGTGTCCAAAACAATCGCGTTGGACGCCAATGTCTCGCCCTCAAAGTCGAAGGTGAAGGTACCGACCTGATAGACCGTCGACTCTTGTACTTGTACTCGTTTTTTCCGCTTCTTTCCTCCTTTTTTTTTCCTTTTGTTGATGCAGTTTTGTTAAAATGTTTTCTCATTTTCCTTCTTCAAGCTCCATTTTTTCATTTTTGATAAACTGTCGACTGTTTTACTCGTTATTTCCGCTTTTTTCCCTCCTTTTTCTTCCTTTCTTACTTTTTTGTTATAAGGTTTTCTAATTTTTTTTGTTTAATTTCCATTTTTTCATTTTTTGTTTTGTCAGGTGGCGGCGGCTGTTAAGGAGGCCGGCGTGATGTGCTTCGTGGCGTTCCAGCGCCGGTTCGACGCGAACTTTATGCGCCTCAAGGAAGCGATCACCAGTGGGGAGATCGGGGACGTGCACATGGCGCACATCGTATCGAGGGATCCATCGCCGCCCCCGATCGCCTACATCAAGGTGATTTTTCTCTCCACTGACTAACCTCGGACCGGACTAACCTCGGACCGGGCAAATTTTGAGCGTGTTTCGGCTTAGCTGATTGACAAGAAAGAATCGTGGACAGCATTACCGGTGGCATAGTTGAGACATAATTCAACCTGAAGGTATGAGCATGAAAGCATGATTGGAAGTATACCAGCACGATTTAAGCACAACTAATGCTTTTAGATGTTGTAGCAGAATTTCACCTAAAACTAGCATTTTGAGCATCGTTCACCATTAACCCCTCAGGACTCCAAAAACCCTCCTTGTAGTGGAGTCAAGTAATTTTCCCCAAAAAAAGGTTTTCCAGTTATAACGGCGTTAAGGTAGCGTATTTCTCTAAAAACTAAAAACTAGCGTAAAAGAGGTAGCGTATTCGATACAGGAGCAAGCGCGTTGGCGCTTGTAGGCTTGCTTGCGAACTTGCTTGTGTAGCTTGCTGTGTGAGCTTGCTTTGCGAGCTTGCATTGTGAGCTTGCTTTGTGAGCTTGCTTTGGGGGCTTTATTTGTGGGCTTGTTTGTGAGCTTGCTTTGTAAGCTTGCTTATGAGATTGTGCTTGCCCTGAGCATGGCCGAATGAGGAACGGGACATCTCCGCAAAGTGCAGGATTTGTTGACAAGCTCATATGCCCCGCCACCAATCCCCCCCATACCTACCCCCCCCCATGTCCGTACAAACTGAACCGCTGCGGGTTTTTCACAGGTGTCGGGAGGCCTGCACAACGACATGGCCGTGCACGACTTCGACATGGCTCGCTTCCTTGTGGGTTCTGAGGTGACCGAGGTATACTGCAAGGGAAGCTGCAAGGTGAGAAGCAAGAGAGACCAGAACAAGGGCCTTCACACAAAGAACGCACTAGAAAAAAAGTTAGATACCAACCGACCTACGACTATAGGCATTCAAGGGGGAGGGAGTGGGAAAACGGCCGCCCAGAAGATTTCCGCATTTTGTTTTAGCTACAGTAGGTCAGGTTATTCCGGAGTTTTTTTTTTTTCTTACCAGGTATGCGAAAAGACACACACTGAACAAGTTTTCTTTGTTGTTGTATTTGCTGACACTCGCATATGCATGTGTTCTGTGCGGTTGCGCTTTTCCCTGGTGCGTGGTACAAGTTACCATGTAGATATTCATATTAGCTTTCATCTCCTTAGTTGTTGTTGTTGTTGTTGTTGATGTTGTGTTGATGATGATGTTGTTGTTGATGTTGTTGATGTTGATGTTGATGTTGTTGTTGTTGTTGTTGTTGTTGTTGTTGTTGTTGTTGTTGTTGTTGTTGTTTTCGTTATTGTTGTCGCCTTGTTCGGCGTTTTGTTTACGCGTTTTGAGTTGCTTGGGTGCTTGCTTGTTTGCTTGTTTTTTCAGGTGGACCCCGCGATCGGGGAGGCGGGCGACATCGACACGAGCCTAGTCATGCTCACCTTCGAGAACGGAGTGGTCGTGACCGTCGACAACAGCCGTAAGGCCACCTACGGCTACGACCAGAGGGTGGAGGTGTTCGGCTCCAAGGTGAGTTGCAAGCGATGGCGGGGTGGGAGGATATTTTCAAACTTGTACATTTCGGTGCGCTGCGCAAGATTACGGAAGGCGGGGGTGTTATTGATCTGGATGGACAAAAGGGTGGCATACTTAGAATCAAAGCCTCCGATTCTTGCACATGTGTTTTCTTGCTAAAATGTACTCGTTGTATTTGGCTGGGGTGGCGGATAATCTCTTTTCCCCTATTTCTGGGACTTATTTTATAAAAATGTTTTCAGGACGTCAGCTGTAAGTTCGACGAATTTCGGGTCAATACACGTCTTTACAAGCTGTGTTGTTGGTACTTGTAATATACTATGTGGGTGAGTTTTCTATTGGGATCTTTGTTTGCTGTCCATGTTGGTGTTCGTGTTTTTTTTTGTGTTTGTGTTGCTGCTCTTGTTATCGCTCTTGCTCCCTCTATAATTGTTTTCCTCGTATGGTGGTTGACGCGGGCACTCTCGTCGTCTCAATCGTCTCCGCCGCTGTACTTCTTGTTGTTGTGCTTGGCTCGGTCGAAAACAGGGGATGATCCAGAGCAACAACAAGCACGCCAACACTTGCGTGGTGTCCAACGACGAGTCCGTGTCCACCTGCAAGGCGATGGCCTTCTTCATGGACAGGTTCGTTGGCGTAACAGCCTGAGCGGAAACCGAAGCCGAAGCTTAGTAGTGTGGACGTAACAGTTAGCGTATCAGCGGAAGCGTAACAGCGGAAGCGTAACAGCGGAAGCGTAACAGCGGAAGCGTAACAGCGGAAGCGTAACAGCGGAAGCGTAACAGCGGAAGCGTAACAGCGGAAGCCTAGCAGCGGAAGCCTAGCAGCGGAAGCGTAACAGCGGAAGCGTAACAGCGGAAGCGTAACAGCGGAAGCGTAACAGCGGAAGCGTAACAGCGGAAACGTAACAGCGGAAGCGTAACAGCGGAAGCGTAACAGCGGAAGCGTAACAGCGGAAGCGTAACAGCGGAAGCGTATTAGTGGAAGCCTAGCAGCGGAAGCGTAACAGCGGAAGCGTAGTAGTGGAAGCCTAGCAGCGGAAGCGTAACAACGGAAGCGTAACAGCGGAAGCGTAACAGCGGAAGCGTAACAGCGGAAGCGTAACAGCGGAAGCGTAACAGCGGAAGCATAACAGCGGAAGCGTAGCAGCGGAAGCGTAGCAGCGAAAGCGTAGCAGCGAAAGCGTAACAGCGGAAGCGTAACAGCGGAAGCGTAGCAGCGGAAGCGTGACAGCGGAAGCGTAACAGCGGAAGCGTAACAGCGGAAGCGTAACAGCGGAAGCGTAACAGCGGAAGCGTAACAGCGGAAGCGTAACAGCGGAAGCGTAACAGCGGAAGCGTAACAGCGGAAGCGTAACAGCGGAAGCGTAACAGCGGAAGCGTAGCAGCGGAAGAGTAGCAGCGGAAGCGTAGCAGCGGAAGCGTAGCAGCGAAAGCGTAACAGCGGAAGCGTAGCAGCGGAAGCGTAACAGCGGAAGCGTAACAGCGGATACGTACCATCGGAGGCGTACCAGCGGAAGCGGAACAGCGGAAGCGGAACCGTGCGCCCGTACGATAGCAGCGTAGGTTCGTTAGCAGAAGGCGAACCAGACTCGTGAGCGTAATCGTGTGGATGTAGCAGTGTGGGCGTAAGCGCGTGAACGTGAGAGTGTAGACTTACCATCGTACGTGTAACAGCGTCATTGCAGCAGCGCCAGCGTAGGAGTGTCAGTGTAGCCGCGTCATAGTAGCAGCATCAGCGGAAAAACTTCGGTGGAACAGTATCGGCGTACAGCATCAGACGGAGTCAGACAGCGTCAACATGCCCTGCTGTCGATAGTTTTCGAGTTGAGTCGCGTTGAGTCGCGTACAGCTTGCACACCCCATGCGCGTTAGCATGAGCATTGAGGCTTGAGCATGAGCCTAAGCGCAAGCGCAAGCTTGAGCGTATGCACAATGCATGTGTTTTTTCCCTTCTCACCTCTTGAGCCCGCACGAACCAACACGCCTTGTTTCAGGTACGCGGACGCTTACCGCAACGAGATGGTGGCGTTTGTGGACTGCGCGCACGAGGGCAAGCCTTCCCCCGTCGGCGTTGCGGACGGGCGGGCCGCCTACCTCATCGGAAAGGCCGCCAAGGCTTCCATGGAGAGCGGCATGGTAAGCCATCACGTGTATGTTTTGTATGTTTTTGTTTGGCTCTAGTTTTTTTGTTCGTTGATTGTTATGTTTGCTTGCTCGTTTTGCATGTTGGTTTGCATGAATGTTTTGCTGTGTTTTTGTTTGGCTTTAGTTTGTTTTTATATCATCGGGAAGGCTTCCAAGTCTCCCATGGAAAGTGGCATGGTAAGCTACAATGTGCTTCAACGGGGCGCGGGGGGCAAGGGGGCGGAGGGTGGGTGGCGCACTCTTTTGTTGCTTTGCCTCAGTCATTTGACCATTGACCACGCATCCCTTTTCGAGGCGAAGCACCGTTCCTGCTCCTAATAGACACCTCCAATATTGAGGCTCTCAGGGGTGCGAGGGGGGGGACGGATTCTATTGATAGTCCTTGTCGCGTGTGTAGTTGAATTTGTTTTGTTCGTTTGCTTGTTTTTTTTCTTCACGTGCTTGTTTTTTTCGTTGCTTGTTCGTTTCCCAGTTTTCTCGTTTTCTTGCTTGTTTGATTTGTCATTTGTGTGTGTGTTTTTTACTTTTTGTTAGTTGCTAGGCCTGTCGTGCCCCACCATCCGATGCACGCGTGCCATTGTTCGGAGTCCGCAACCACACACGCACTCTCCTTTCCTCACGCCTCCTTCCCCTTCCTCAACGACAATCTTCTGGTTGGTGCCCCGTTGCTTTCTTGCGATGCAGCCCGTTAAGGTAGCAGACATGGCTTGAATCAAGACACGGAGACCCTCGCGAAGCATGCTCTAACGGGGAGAGAGAAAAGTCCTCATACCGCTTGCACCGCTAACGGCCGATCACAGGCGCCAGCAGTGTGGGCTGGGTGGGGGGCGGATTGACTCCAATCTAGTTGCGGTTTGACGACGTTTAGCTCTCTAGGCTTTTGTCTTTGGACTGGGCGGAGCGCACTGATTTGACTCTCGTCGAGCTGCTCGAGACGGTTTCTTTTTGCTTTTAGGCAGTAGTGGGTGAAAACAAAACAAGACCTTGCGAGGCTTTTTGTTAGTCAAGAGAAGAAAACAATATTATTTCGTACGCGTAGTGAATGGAAGAGAGGAACACGGTCGAAGGGAAGATATGCCTGATGGGCTTTGGTGACAGGCACTTCCTACACCCCGCCCGCTTTGTCCGCGCTGTGTCGCGTTGCTAACCGATTGGGTGATGTCTCGGTGGGTGGGCGGGCGGGCGGCGATGCGAGGGGAGTCAGCTGGCTGGCTACGTATACTCGCAGGCGCCGCTGTTCCCGTGCTGTTTTTCTTTTTTCTTTTTCGCGATGATGGTCAACGTGCATGTGCATCCAACGCTGTTTGCTCTATTGTTTAGTCGGTTCAGTTTGTTTTTGGTTCGGTTCCGGTCGGGTCGTGGTCCGATCCCGGTTTGACTCTGATTCGATCCCGAATTGATCCCGAATCGGATCCGATTCGACTCGCTTTGACCTGAATCGATATTTTTCGTTCCTTGTGGTGTGGGGTGCTCTGTGGAAGCACAATGTGTCCTTTTCCATTGCTTTTTTTGCTTTTCCTCCCCTTTTTTGGCGTCGTCCTCTACGAATGTAGTACGAATGGCCCTTGCTTTTTTGTGAAGGCGGAAAGCAGGGAGAGCCTTTTCTGTAGCGTTGGTGGCATCTTGCCCCATGCTGTCCTTTCCTCGCCTTTTTTGGGCGCTGTTGCGAGATCACCAGCTATGTAGGGAGCAAGCCCAACCCCAACGTTTGGCGGGGGGGTTTTCGACGTTTGTCAGGTCGTCCCTCACCACGGAGCCTTCACGAAACGTGTTGAGATGATCACACAAACAAGAACAACACGTCTATCGGCACGTGTTTTTTTGGGGGAGCCTCACTGAATTGCCCGCCTCCGGGTCACTTGCCGAGCTCGAAACGTGTTTATAGCCGTCGGATGGGTTGACGGACACGTTTTGAAGTCGGATGGCATAGATTCTTGGGTACCTGGTCGGCCATGACGGGAAACGTTGGCCGTTGGGTGGAATGCGGTGCTTCCGTTGGGTGGAATGCGGTGCTTCCGTTGGGTGAATGCGGTGCCTCTCTTCGTGCGCTCTCGACAACGGCTCGATCAACGCATGCACGCTGTGCTCGTGCGTCCACCGGCTGATCGACCGATAGTGATGCATACACACGCGCACGCGTGCGTGGAACGAAGTTAGTTGCTCGTGCGCCGGAGAGCTCTATCGATTGATGCGCGCACACACGCAAAACGTGACGCACACACGCACAACGTGGTTCGCAACAAATCAGCCGCCTTCATCCGATCGCGACGTGATGCAGAAACAGCGTCGTCGCAGCAAGGGCGGGACAGTATCCGTGCGAAGCGGGAACAGTATCTGCGCGGCGCGCGCCCGCTCTCTCCGGCTGGCTAGGCGAGAGGGAGAGGGGGCGAGGGTGTACTTGGTTGCTTTTTTACCGGGCGCGTGTAGGCGCCGTGTGAGATGACTCCGCGTTTTTGGCGGCCTACATGGAACCAGTTGTCCTTAGCGTTTGCTATAGCAATAGGAAAGACGAGGGGAAGTTCTGCTGGGGGGAATGGGGGGGAGGGACACCCACGCACATTAATATATAGAAACACCAACATATTACGCAGCTCAAGGTGCTGAGTTGTCGACTATTCGACCGGTGGAACTCAGCTAACATTGTTTGCCTGCTTTTTGCAATTTTCACGAGTAATACATAGAATATGAACGGCCGATGAGCCACACAGCTTGCAACGCTAGGTATCGACTACTACACTCATTCGGTCGAACTCACAGCTCCCATATGCCTTACTGTAACTACCCTATGGCGTGCAATCAATGCCTGTCCATGTCAAATTCGATAGACGCAGTCTCAAGAAGTCGGTGACGCACAGAATCGATCGATGGGCAAAAACCGCGCTGCTGTGCTCGGGAGGCTCCCAAAGAGCAGTCGCCAGCACAGTAGTGTGGCTCCCTTTAAGGGACTCCTCGGTAAGGAAAGGCAATATATGTGTGAGGTACCTGAATTTCTTCGCACATTGTTCCCGGTTTCAGGGACGTTGTCCTTCATTATTTTAGTGAACGTGACACTCACTGAGGGACCCCAGGTCTCTTGCAGGGGGCCACCACATTGTCTCACCGGAAAAAAGAAAAAGCCACCTTGCTTGCTAGAAAAACGAGTCAGGTGCGAGAGGGGGCATATCTGTTTAGGGCCTTCGGTACATAAGGGACCCAGGTCCCTTAGAAGAGGCCACCACATTGTCTCACCTGAAAAACGCCACGTTGATTGCTAGAAAATCGAGTCAGGCGCGTGAGGGGGCACATTTGTCAAGGGTCTTCGGTACATGAGGGTCCCTGCAACCCGGACGCACTAGTGTCCCTTAAAATGGGTCATCTGCTGTACGGAGCTTGTCGCCCACCCTGCACGGCTGATACTTGGTCGAGGCCGATGATGTGTCCACATACCTGGTATCGGACAGGCCATGAGCTATGTAGTCTATAGATGATCTAGATCTCCCATATCTGTCATTATTACATGCTATTTAAGGTTTTGTATCATAGCACAGATCTGATCTAACCCAAGGAAATATGCGCCAGATCATGGAGATCACCCACTCTCAATCGGCAGCACGATCAATAGGTCATAATGTTCTTACTGGCCAGCAATAAGCCTGCCCCTGGAATACATACTGTAGATCGTGTATCCAGTACCAAAAAAAATGTAGGGGCCTGATCTGTCCGACTGGTGGATGTGTGTGAGGCTGTCGAGGCGTGAACAAACATATTGTTGTCGCTTGCTGCTGCTTGCTGCATCCGGCGAACGGGCTTTTGAGGGTCGAAAAGCGAACAAACAACGGGAATTCCGCGGAGTGGGCTCATTGTTCCATTGGCCGATTTCGATGTTAAGGGTGTTCGACGGGTCATGACACGACCCCCGGGTCTTGGTCAGGAGACATTCAAAATCTCGCGGGTCGGGTCGATTCGAGTCGGGTAAGGAGGTAGTCGAGTCGAAATCTCACGGGTGGAGTCCGGTCAAGTCAGTCAGGAGGTTTTACGAAAATCAATGAGAATCGACCAGCATCAAGAGCTGAAAAGTGGGAACGCTGAACCCGATGCGCGATAAAAATGAAGGCAAGTACTGGAGAGGAGAAGCGAAGACACGTGTGACCGCGGCTTGCCCAGAAGGTCGCCGAGGGTGCAACCTTTTACAAGCAGAGCTGGAGAGTAAAGTTATCATTTGAACAAAGCATCTCACACGTCGGGTCACCAAGACCCTGACCTGACCCGACCCGCAACAAGTGACTCGACCCCTGTAAACCCCTGTCGATTTTCCGATTTTGATGCTTTGAAAACAAAAAAATGCATCTACAGCAGTACTCGTATGAACCTCCATTCCTCATTGGCCCTGGAGACTTGTGGAAATAATCCACCTCGATGTCTGCATTCCCCAAACGGCTAGTATCAGTACATACTGTAGTAGTAACGGTACGCGAAATGCATTTCATCGGGTTTACTCTAACGCCAAGTAGTTTTATACCCAAAGCGCAGGTGCAGCTGCAAAATAATCACAGCGCGCGATTGGGGAAAAACCGGGTTGACTTTGGAACACGAATTCTCCAGAGGGACTTAGCACCGAAAAAAAAATGTCGACAAGTGACACCAAGGCTACACAGCATTGTAGTATTATACCCCCATCTCCACTGCCCGTTTTTCACCAGCCGCACGCGAGTGACACTGTACCTCATGGGGACGAAAGTAAATTAGGAAGGGGATTTTTTTGGCGCAGCGTAGCTTCCCATTCCACCGCGGATTCATATCGCAAACTTAGAACAGCACGAAAGCTCAAGGTCGCAAAAGGAACAGGGGATCACTCGTGCGGGTAGGGAACAGGGGAGCCCGAGCCACTGCAAAAAAAGGCCTCAAAAGTGACCCCCCTTGCCGCAGCCTTGGCCAAGTCCTACATACTAAAATAAAACCAGTTGAACCGCTGAAATTAGTGTAGGGCCTACCCTGCCGGACAACAAAAAAAGTAATTGGCTCCGAATAAAAGCTCCCAACTGCAAGCGTCGTGTGCTTCTGTAACATGAACAACGAAACCTCCTCATTAGCGCCCCCCCCCTCTCCCCCCTGTATCGAGCAACAACGAACGCAACGCTTCGTTCTACATCGCAGCTTCGCGAGTGAGCGTGACATATCACGCCGATTCATACCGACAATGGTCCACCAAACTGGTCTATAACCCATTCACTACTGCAACTCTTCCCCACACTACATCCCACTGGTTTGACCGAATTGACCCTTGCACTACTCTTACTGCGACTTCCCCCCCACGCTAAATCCAACCAGTGTTCCCCACAAAACATGGATGCGGTTCTAAAGGGGCGAAGCAACCACGGGAACGAAGCAGGCCCGTCAAAGCTTCGCTCCTACATTCAATTTCAAAATTTCAAAATTTCAAAAACAATTTTGAAGATAAACAAAAAGCGTCAGCCTGGGCGGGCTTAGGACTGGCGACATCCCGTTTCATTTACAGCTGGTAGATCCTTAACATGTGAACCACTTACAGCCGAAACGATAAAACGAGCATCGATCCCACCCTCTACGCACCAACCCAACCAACCAAAACACAAACGCGAGTTTTCCAATTTTGACCCCCCCAAACAACAGGGAAGTTCGATTTTCCTCAAGCGTCCTCTACCACCGACACACACGAGTTGACCACAGTTACAAATACCCTGTTGCGCGATTTTCTAGCAGCAGCTACTAGTACAATCTTTAATAGCAGACCACATCGACAGCAACCGATCATAAAAACGGATGACGGCCGGACTTTCTGCCCACTCAACTAACCACCCAACTATTCGATCGCCGTGTAGCGCGGGGTATGCCTCCTCCCTATTTATGGGACCCTCTCCGTTTTTCACCGGGTAAATTCATACCCGCATATACCTGGTATATATATATCCGGTGCTCGGAGAAATACCCGGGGTACAGACTCGAAACCATTCTGGCAACTACTGCGGCACATCTTGCAAACCAAAAACTGCCACCAACACATCACAACATATTAAAAAATACACGCTCACAGCTTACCGTGACAGGGTCCAAGCCGCCTTCACCAACAAACATGGATCACACGCAACATGCATAGGAGTGGTATGGTACTCGAATGACAAACAGCGGGATAATATGTTTAACGCTCTTCACTAATCCCTGGACCGGCGTGCCCATAACGCTACCCGCGCGCTTAGCCATACAACCCTCTACGCCTTCTTGGCTACCTTAAATGTTGTCACGATTGGTCGTCTGCGCGTTCCGCGATGATTTAGTCGGCTCATACCAGCCAAGACCCAAAGATGCATGGATGGAGGGAACGGTTAGACTCTTCGAAGACTGTACTCGTACGAAATAAATAGCGAGTAGATCATCGTTCCACCGGGTAAATATTATCATACCCGCATGTAACCGGTATATACCCGGGTACTCGGGGGAAAATACCCGAGTAACCTTAAAGTACATACCCTGCTAAACACGCCTCTGCAATCCTAGACAACCTTCTTTCTTGGACAACCTTCAATCTCAATCGCCAGCCAAATACCTTTCTCTCTTGCCAACTTCAAAACGTGTGCTGTCGCTAATTCTTAGCCGGAAGAAAGAAAAACCCTTAATAACAGCGGGCATGGAAAATCATAACTCCCCGTGAAAACGAATCCCAGAACGATACTGCAACAGCGCTATCCCCCTATAGGTGATCCACCTCATATTGGGGGGGGGGGTGTCGGTTCTTGGCTCGAAAAGATAAAACAGAACCGTCACCCCATCACAACGGAAAACACACTCTAGGGCATCCAATCGCAACATCTTACGAAGCGCCACATCTCCAGGGTGTAGAGCACGTCACAAAAGAAGGTCCTCCTCATCTTGAAGGGTGTGTTCTTGTGAGGGGGACGGGGGGGGAAGGGGAGTAACCCTATCGAGATCAAGGCAAGCTTTGACCGGACACTGCTCTCTAACTGCACAACGTAGCAGAACAGACTGATATGCGCCCAGCCGCGACTATCTTCTCGTGAAAAAAAAGGTTGCATCCCCCTTGCGCCATGTTGAATGATGATTGTGAAAGTGTCACACCGTCATCTTGGTACAGCTCTTCTTCCCTCGCTAGTCGGATGGAGATATGTGGCTATCCACAGACGTCATCGCGTGGAGATATAAATCCTTGTGTCCTCACCTAAAATAATCGCCATGATTTGGGGAAGCCCGCAGGGGGGGGGAAGGGGAGGGGGTGGAGGGGGGGGGGGGGCGTACTCAATTTTTGCTTGCCTTAAACATTTGACTATTGACCACGCATTCCATTCGAGACGGGGCACCGTTCCAAACAAATGGGGGGAGGGGGTAATTTTTGGCACCATGAAATTAGTTTTCTGCGGTTGTACGTCTGCCACTGGCGACTTGTTTGTCCTTTTACCTGTTAACTATTGGCAATGGCTGTATTTTCGTTCTGAGCCGCAGGTACTGTAGCTCTCGCCAGGAATTCGTGTTGGTGGATATTGGTACTTGTCGTCAAACTAAGCCAAGCCAAGGCAAGCCAAGCCAAGGCAAGCCAAGCCAAGGCAAGCCAAGGCAACGCAATCCAAGCCAAGCCAAGCCAAGCCAACGCAAGTCCAGCCAAGCCAACGCAACCCAAGCCAAGCCAAGCCAGCGCAAGTCAAGCCAACGCAAGCCAAGCCAAGCCCGGCCAAGCCAAGCCAAGCCAAGCCAAGCCAAGCCGAGCCAAGCCAAGCCAAGCCAAGCCAAGCCAAGCCAGCCCAACGCAACCCAAGCCAAGCCATTCCATCCCAAGCCAAGGCAGCCCATCCCAAGCCAAGCCAAGCCAAGCCAGCCCAAGCCAAGTCAGGCCAAGTCAAGCCAAGCCAAGCCAAGCCAAGCCAGCCCAAGCCAAGCCAAGTCAGGCCAAGTCAAGCCAAGCCAAGCCAAGCCAAGCCAAGCCAAGCCAAACCAACCCTGCTTGGAAAGGCGCTTCTAGTTTGTTTGGCGCCATTCGTAAATTAGAAACTCGCTTCGCCAATCGTATTCTGTGATACAATTCAACCGGCGCTCCTTTGCTCATGTTAAAGGTGCGTAAATGCTGAAAGCACAACGTGCAGCACTGCGCCCTGCGCGCTGTGTGCCCATTGTGTGCGAGAGACTGCTATGACGGGGAGAGACTGCTATGGAAGGGGCGGCGTTCAAGCCAAGGCAGAATACTGAGGGAATCCTGTATACTGGCAACTGAAATCCACGATTATTTTGTACTGGCTCAAGTGCCTCGAAGGGCACACCTCAATGAGTATGCGTTCATGCGTGAACCTTACGCGAGGGAAAAACCGCGGTACGTGCCTAGCATGCCCGGGCAAGAATCACCATATTTGCACGGGATGGAGCCCTGATGACCCAATGCAGGAGGGTTTCCTGCGGCTGGCACGTATGCATAGATGGACGGGATACGAGCCGTTCAAGACAATTTTTTGTTCTGTCTTGTTATTCCTCCGGCAGATGGGTTCAAACGAAAAAAGCTTAAGCTCACCACGACGTAGGCAATACACAACCCAAGATATTGCCTATGGTAAGAGTCAATCGATCAACTCTCAAAACCGATCAACGAAAAACTCAGCACGCCCAGGAATCTACTGGAGTAAAACAGCGGTCACAGCGGTAGGTAACGGCAGTCTTACTGAACATAAATAAACCCACCTGGTTCAGGCACACCACGACGCAGCTGCAGTTGTCCGCGCCGGAGAGCTTGGCCAGGGTGTTGCACAGCTAAAAAAAAGTGACAGAATGGAGAGAGGGTGGGCGACAAATCGCTCGTCAGTCACCAACACAAGCACCTCAAGAGTGATCGTAAACTAACTCCAAGTAGCTATCACAGCAAGCGGAAGAGCGATCGATCGGGGGAAGATGCTTGCCTCACGTCTCCTTTCTCGACTTCACAAACTACACGGGGTCGACTCTCTCCAATTCTTGTCCTCCGTGACAACCACTCATGCCGCAGCACGTAGACAGCATATCAGAAATGCGGACGTACATACAGCAGAGATCCTTGCATAGTACGGGTATTTGCCAGCCGGAAACACTAGCACTCTAGCAGCAAAGCACTACTCCGCACACTAACGCTACTCGTTGTTCCCATTCGTGCCAAACGATTCCACAGGCACAGTAGCGGGCGATCGAACCAGCACTACGCGTCCGGCACTATAGAGGGACTTCCACTGCAGTCACATACCCCTACAGGACAAAGGTTTTCCCGGAGAAGATGCGTGCTGCGATAAGGAAAGCACTTTTGGGGGAAAACAGGTTCTGGCTGACAAGGGCTCTTCAATTTTTTTCTTTTTGTGCCCATCCCATCTACTATTATCTTGGCGCTTTTTCCTTCTCTTCCTCCTTTCCCAGACGTAACTCAGGTCCAGGGTAACTTAAGCAGGCTTTTCTTGCCCCTCCCCACTACTACTGCTGTACGTGCCTTCTTTTCCATCGCGAGGATACTTCAGCCCTTTCTTCCCTCGTCGACTCGCACCGAATTCAACCAACGTACTACATTATATACCCAATGTAATCGGAATCGTTTTTTTTTTGTTTTAATCCTCCGGCGGATGGGGAAAAATAAAGCTCAAGCTCACCACACTTTCACGTATTTTCATACACGTCGTGTGTCGACTCAATTCAATAGCATTCGCAATCCAGCGCTAGCTGGCGTGTCCTTCGGTTCCCACTATAGCGATAGCGCGAGCTGTCCCTACCGGCGGTCCCCGTTACTTCTCCGGTAGCGCGGCAATCGAACCACACCACTAACAGTACAAATAGTAACAATGATTCTGATCGTACGGTATAGGTGCAAAATATAGAGGTTCTACTTTCAGCTTTTGCTATAGTCAGAATCAGTTTCTGCTTCAGAAGGCCAATAGCATACATACACCTACTCAATAGCCTCAACAGGTTAAGAGCCTCGGAACAAAAACAATCGTTGGTGCAAGACAGAAGCCGATTCAGAGGAAACTGAAAGCGACAGCATGGCCCAGGTGTACACAAAAATAACATTTGCAAAAACAAGAATGACATTTTTTGACGACTTTACGAACAGGTTAAGGAGCCCCCGCCTGTCATTCAGAAAAATATGTTTGCCACTTAAAAGTGCCACCATACCTCCATCATATATAGCATGCGTCACACGTGCTTCACAATGGCATTCGCTGTTATACCTAGGTCCTAGGATTGTTCATCGGGTTCAGAGTACGATTCAAAAAAATGGTACTCGGTGTACCACTCCCTGTCTACCTCTAGGAAAAAGCTGGGTGTTGTGCGATTTCTTTTAGCGTGTTCCTGCCGTACCAGCTTTCGCTGCGAAAAAAAAAAACGCGATACACGATCTGCGCCCGGTATTGCTAAGAAACAGCTGTGATGTAGAAAATCGCTTGTGTGTACCGTACTCGTACATTCATTAGTTTTTACAATTTTTTTCGGTATCCCCACCGGAGATACCTGGTGATACTTTTGTTGCGGGCGATCGGCGAGAAAACCTTCACGTAGTTCACTCTGCGTCGGCAGCTGTCGCTACGCTGCTCTCATAAAAAAACAGCGCCGTACGAGATCTGTGCCCGATGAACACACGACAGTTGCCAACAGCGGTAAGGATGACGGGGACCTTTTGGTCACCCCTTATACCTCGTGGCTGGCCCTCTGTACATCCCGGTGATTGATTAACCTCCTATGCACGAAGGACACAGCTTGCTGGCTTGAGACAGCATCCCACACACCGTCGCATGCAAGGATAAGAAAATCGTCTTCTGGCTGAACGGGAACCTGGGGCGAAAAAAGTTCGGACCGAGGGCACGGGGGTTGGGAGCGGAGGCGCACGAGAGGGGATGGGGGGGGGTGAAGGGAGGAGGGGGGAGGGAGGTAAGGGTAAGGGGAAAGGGGAGGGGTGAGGGGTTCAGGGAAACGCATGGGGTTTTTCTCATGCCTCCGCTGTCGCACCCGCCAATTTTCGATCTCGTCTCTGCTTGCCGATTGCTCCTTCCCAGCAAGAAACAATATGCGGTCGATATTATTGCTATAAAGTCGGGAGAAAAGGCAACGGGCGTGTGGAGTAGGTCGGAGCTCGAACCTTTCGGAGCTCACGTCGAGCAACCAACAAATACACAACTATCGCGATCTCATCAAGCGTCTATACATTGGGAGGGCGTGTGGCAATGCAAGCATCACAACGCTGTACGCATGTCGCACAGCTCCGTACGTCGCAGCTCGGACGCAGCCCCCACCTCGGCGGCCCGAGCTGCTTGGTGTGGATAGATAGATGCTCGCGATGCACGTGCACGTGGGCGAGGCGCCAAATATATGTTCGCGACTCACACGGGTCTACCGCGGCGCATTGCAGCAGCACCCACTGCTTTCGATTTATCCTAAAACTGAGCCGCCTACGACAGGCGCTCCGCCTAAGTCCAAACGGCGTTCTACCTTTACCTTTCAAAAGCTGGAGTACCTACCGTGCAGCATTCCAGATAGCATACCCCCTGCGACGACTTTCGGAGAAGACTATATCCGTGACAAGGGGGTGCCCAAACAACGAAATGGGTGGCTACGAGATATTTCGATGGAAACGAGGATTGGCGTTTACGCTGGTGTTGTCTAAAAAACCCGCTTGGATGGTTTCTCCAGGGTGTGCGTTCGTCCCAGGCTGTGCGCTGCCATGCGTGTTATACGCTGCGCATTCGAAGCGCCTTCTTCGGCGCTCGGCTGAACACTCAGCAATGCACACCTTTGTTTGCCGCTGCGACAACGCAGGCACCGAATTCACGAAGCACTCAGCAGTACAGCGGTGCTTTCCCTACAGTTCCGGTTTGTGCTAGCCATCAACACTCGCAGTATTCCGGACACCGGCACTATTGGTGCATAGTACCGATACCGTTACCGCTACATAGTACACCATGGCCCACTCGTGCCAAGCGATTTTCACCGGCACTATACAGGCAACAGGCACTATTTAACCGGCACAATTGGGTGGCCTACATCGTATCACACACACTTTTGTTATGCCGCCGCGATAACGAACGCACCGAAGTCATGTCTGGCGCGGACGTCAACTGTCCTCGCCAAAGCCCCCTAATCAACCAGCATTATTGGGAAACCCCTCTTGTGACCCTTTTGTTTCGCCGCCGCGGCAAGGCACGCACCGAATTCATGTCTGGCTCGGACGTTAACTGTCCTAGCCAAAGATCCCCCTCCTTAGAGGGCGGGTAATTCTTGAATCCGATGTCACCGAAAGCACGAGTAACGCCGAGGATACCGTTGAGCCGATCTCGCGAGATGTACCCTGCCGAAGACGCACGCGGGGGGGAGCAGAGTACGGGCGGGCGGTAAGCGGGCGCCCCGGGCGACGCGATTTTGCCTGTGTGTTTACGGTTTGGTCAGTCAATCTCGGACCGGCGATACGTTAGAGCGCTCCATTCGATTCAAGCATTTGGATTGCCCTGCTCGTTGCGCTCGCTCCATGGCCGCGCACTCTAATTATATCCATAGATATATTCCCCAAGCAAAAAAAAACAAACATGAACAACCCCGCGAGGGCATGCGACAAAAAAAGAAGGTAACACCAACAAATCACACGACGAATCAAGAAAATAAGCATTTTTCATCAGGTTTTTCAACCTGATTTCAGAGTAGACCCCCCCCGGGCTGCCTACGAAAAAAATATTGTGAGCTGTCAACATTTTGTTTTCTTCGATCCTCGACTAGTACTACCGAGGCGTTTTTCGAAAGAAAAAAACGAAGAACAAAACAGGGCTTTTCACACGTCGGATCACTTCTCACGGGTCGGATCGTGCCAGGGTGACCCGACCCGACCCGACCCGTGATGTTCGAACCCCCCCCGACCCGACCCGACTCAAACTCGCGAGATTTCGAACACGACTCCACTCGACCCGCGAGTTTAAGAAAACCTCCTGGCCCGACAAGCGAGCTGGGTCGTGAGCCGTGAACAACCTTGCGAAAAAACGATCACAGAATACAACGAAGGACATTATCACGACAGGTGTTGCTTGCCCACGGCGCACAGAACGCGCACATAACGCACAGAACCCGTGCCGCCGCCCTGGGGAAAGGAAACGGAAGC
This sequence comes from Undaria pinnatifida, assembly GCA_012845835.1. NCBI lineage: Eukaryota > Phaeophyceae > Laminariales > Alariaceae > Undaria > Undaria pinnatifida. Next base: position 11,388,984 of record JABAKD010000013.1, read on the forward strand.
AATCTAACCTAACGTTCCTAAGGCTGCGAAGCCCAAGCCGAACCAAGCCAAGCAATTTGAAATCCAACCCAACCAAACCCGGCCCAGCCCAGCCCAGCCCAATCCAATCCAATCCAATCCAACCCAACCCACCCAACCCAAGCTGCGAAACGCGCATAAAAAGCAAAAGAAAACAGCACCGCCCCCGCCTTGTGCCTGTTGATTTGCGGCGTGGTCACGAACTACATTCTCGACACAGCAAAAAAAAACAGGTTCTCTTACCCCGACACGACAAAACACTAAAACCGGGTCCTCTTACCCCCCGCCGCCTTCACCCTAGCGCGCTCATCTTCTCTCTGGGGTCGGTGGTCGGACGTTAAATCGATCGCCACTCCTCCCCGGCACAGTACCGCACGGCAGTCTCCCACGTTGCCCGTGTATATAATTGTTTCCTTTGACGGCGATTGATGAAACATGCCGAAATATAGTACAGGGGGGAGACGGGATATTTAATTTAATAAACAATATCATTATGCACGAAAATAACGAATTTCCATGTTCGAGGGAGGCGGCAGGGTGATGGAATTGAATAAAATTTATACCATACAAGTATCAAGACAAGGGGAGCAAAAAAAAAAAAATTACCCGCACATTGTTTTAAGGAGCCACACAGGGGGGTAACTAAAACCAAGCAAAAACAAGTTGGAAAAGTACGCCATTTTCTCGATTCGCGCATGAATCACAACACTCCGTTTTTTTTCGTTTTGACCTTTGTAGGAGTGTGGCTCCGTTTTCTTTTTTCTGCGTGCTCCGCTGTCAAGACATGAACTAATTCCATTCCAAGTGCGAGCGAGACGATATGCAACAAGGTTAGAAAAAAAGAGAGAGCACAGGTGGCAGGGGAGAGGGCCAAGCGCGTGTCGGTACGATGTAGATCTGCATGGTACTAAAAAAAAACGGTACTCGTAAAACAATGTCAGGTGTGCAGATACGCACGTTACACAAAATAAAAAAAAGCATTCGTCTTCCACCCTATCGCGGCAAGTAGGTTCGCAAACACCAGGTAATTGCGTTACACAAATAACTGAATGCGTCTGCTATGTACGTACCCCGAGAGTGGCATGCGTGTTCTACCTTCCCAGGACCACGTAGACGATGATCTCCAAGAGACGCGAGCTACGATAGGGCCTCGTAGCACTTTTTGATCAAAATTAGTTTCCGACTAACGAGACTGACTCCTTAACGCATTTACAACTGGAAACCCTTTTTTTGGCAAATTTACTTGAAGTTAGTATAGGGAGGGGTTCGGGGGGCTCTAAAGGGGTTTAATTAGACTGCTGAACTCCCCAAATATCGCTGGAAAGCTATTACTGTTAAAAAAAAAACATTCGACCTACTGTATGTAGGCCATGAGAATGATCACCGCGTTAGCATGCGCGACTGATTCTCTACAATAGCCCCCCCGCAAAAAACAGCGATTTCCTGTAACGAACGTTTCATGACTGCTTGACACGAGGAAGGATGCTATGAACAAAATGTGTTGATAAATCTTCTTGCTTTGCAAAGAACGGTCGAACGATGACGTTGGTTGGGGTGGCAAGAAAGGCACCGTATTTCAGGAGATACGGCCGGGAGTTGGTTTCAAAACCGGCGTTTTCGTTAACCAAAAGTTGGGGGGGGGGCTACCGTAGAACGACTCACGCATCCAATTTTTCTCGAAGCCGGTTGTGTTTGGGTGAGGTTTACTGTAGAGCTCCCCGAATACGAACCACATTAGTTGTATAGCATGCCGGTCGCCCCGGTGGCGTATCAGGTTATCCTCGAGCCTAGTATAGGTTAGTTTCGTGAGTTCGAGTCCCCCCGAGTGCATACTCGTATGAATTCGTAGACTTTTTGTTTTGCACAAATCAACTCACTTGCGGAAAGCGCGAGAGCGTGAGTTAGCAACACTCGATGAAAAATCGACGAGCAGTGGAATGGCTGAGCCCTATGCGCGATAAAAATTGAACGCAAGAACTGGGGGAGAAGGGACGACACCTGTGACCACCGCTTGTCCAGAAGCTGGAAAGTAGGAGTGTGAAAATATAATAAAATAGCACTATCCACTACTTGTTAGACCACTCAAGTCACAGCAGTGCGTGCTGAAGAATATTACGAATGGTTTTATGACCGTGCGTTCCTTAGAAATTCGTCTAGAGGCAAGGGGAAGTCCCCCGGAGATCAATGCTGACGATATTGGTGCTACGGGATCCAAAGTATATATCGTGTTGGTCTACTGTACTGTAGAACTATCCACCAGACCACATATTAACTGTGACTTGAGTGGCCTACTGGATAGTGCTGCGACTAGTCCGACAATAAACATAAGCTCGACATGATCAACGGTTGAAAAATGTGCGCAACTACGAGATCTTAGGGAGGGGATGATAAATGAGCATCCCCGGGTCAACCAACGGATATTTCAATCCGTTGATCTACCTGAATGGGGATTTGATTGTCAGCAAGTCTTGGGGTTTTATGATAGCAGTACCGCACGGTCTCACTTCCATATCGTGCTTATAATTGTTTTTTATGCCGAGCTTGTATTTATGGTCGGATTGGTACACAACCTCAGACAGCAATGCATGTACCACTGCCGTATGCGTCACGAAATCGTGCCACATTTTCATACCCCGGACAGATCAGCTCAACGTAGCTCGCACTAGGTACTTTCGGAGGTAGCTCACCGGCAAGCTACCTGAGCCGCATGAGCTCCAACATATTTTCAACGCCTGAGCTATCGGAGCATAGCTCATGTGCACACGTTTACATGTTTTCAACGCTTGAGCTATCAGAGCGTAGCTCACCTGCGCACGTTCGCAAAAAAAGCTTGAACTGCAGAAACTAATTCATCTGCACAAATTTCCCCAGGGTGAATAACGAAGCACGCCAATCAAACCCGATCCATCAAAAACCAGACTCCCCCTGTTCTCACCTCCCCCACGGCCATGATCACCGCGACTACTGCCGTTGCGCCCCCAACCTTCACAGCAGTCGCTCCCGACAATCGCTTCGCGCCAGAGCTCATTCTTTTCTCGCTATCGGTGACGTTTGGACGCCGGGAAGCGCCGTCGGAAGATGACCTGTCTGCTCGCGTGTCGCCTAATTTTCCGCCGCCTTTGTCTTCGTCGTCAGCTGTTAAACCACCGACACCGTGGAGGGTCTTATACTGGACCTCGAGGCACATCTTATCCATCTCGTAGCAGGCGCGTCCGATGGCCTCAGGAACATTATCCTTGAAGCACGCCTGTTTCCACGTAAGAAACGGAGATTTTTTTGAATTGGAGGGAGGGAGGGAGGGAGGGAGGAAGGGAGGGGGGGAGGGAGGGAGTGGGGATCACACCCGAGCATAAGACGGGAAGTGGCCGAAGAGCATGGCGCCAGACGGAACAGGTTAGTCTAATCCCACGGTACGGGTTGCATTTTTTGAGCCAAAAAAAGGTATACCTGAGCGGTTGGGCTTCTCAAGTGTGGAACTATCGGCTGGTGGAATAATTGTTCGAGTACACTTGTTTTAGGACTAGCGCATAGAAATGTTGATCGGGTTGCCCGAACGAATAACGCCTTCCAAGTCATGCATAGGGTGAGATATTGAGCTCCTCATGTTGGGGGCTCAGAAGCTTCACCTGCACTCCTAGCGCGGGATAACTCATTAATGCGAGGAACACAAAACGCACACCGTTCCTCGTGGGGCGGGAGAGAAAACATGAGCCAGCGCCTGATACCGGCAAGTATGGAGTAAGTTGGAAGCACGAATCTTCAAAAAACAAACCCGGACAATTTTTTTCGTCAGCCGTGTCATGCTGAGAACTAACTTGGCGGGACGAAGTCGCAAAACTCTAACAAACACACTCGGGCGCTTTCTTGTAACAGCCGTCGCCTCATCTGCCAAAGAGGGTCCAGAGGAGAATGACTTGACGTGAGGGGTGAGAAGAAAAAAAATGCGTGCTCCTTCGGCAGTACCATGATCCCCCCTGTGGAAAGGGCCCCAAGGAGAAAAAATCGACAGGAGGGGTCAGAATAAAACAAATTGCGTGCTCCTTCGGCAGTACCATGATCTGTGTTTCCATTTTTCCGCCTCGCATATCGTTTATCGTACCAGAATCGGAACTTTTAGCGATCCGATCCGATCCGATAAATATCGGATTGCTCATCGGATATCGTTTTTCTTTTGGTCCGTATCGGATCGGAATCGATACTCGTTCCGATATGTAACACCTATCGCAACACAACGTAGATGCCGAATACAGTTAGCGCGCTGGGGGCTCATACACAGCGACACAGAGGCTAACAAGTAGTAACTCTTGGTTTTAGAAAGCGTGCTACGTACGGGAGAAGGGGTGCACCTGAATGTTCTGAGGCTCCCCGCTTCCGGAATTGTCTACCTCAAACAAGAGCTTTACTTGATTGAAACAACATGTATGCTTGACCCGATAAGCAATTCCATGGCCTACCTACAAAAACGAATAACATCGTTAACACAATGACGGTATTGGATACTTACTCGGCTGAGAAGAACCGTGAACCAGAAAAAAATTATATGATCGAAACAAAAGCCACCCCCAATCGTACCACGCGTCGCGTTCTACGATATATGTATTAAGGTATAACATTTTTTGGCTAAAAATTTTTTGAGTGACGGGGGGCTGCTCCTTAACGCCTTCACTACTGGAAACCCTTTTTGGGGACAAATTTACTTGAAATTAGTATAGGGGGGATTTCGGGGTTCTAAAGGGGTTGACCCAACATCGTCGCCATTTCATTCGTTCTTATTTTTCAATATGATCATTTTTTTGCATACATACGACCTGCTGTAGACCTAGGCCATGTTTTTTTGGTTATCGGGTTTCACTCTTCATTATTTCCAAAAAACGCAGTTTTTAGGGTCAGGCATCGTAGCGCTTCTCAATTGAAGACGAAACCTCAGGAAAAACAATCGGTGCCACCTCTGCTACCGTCGCATGTGTACGTCAGCAGTATCATACTGCACGCATGCTGTACCACGCCTTGCATTTTACTGTACTTGGGGCAAGCCCAAGTCTCTAGAAGGGGGGTTACTTTTGAGAGACTTTTCTGCAGGGGCTTGGGGTGAACCCTCGCGCGAGTGACCCCGCTGATCCTTCGCGGCCATACGCTCTCGTGCTGGTCTACTATTTTTGCGATATGAATCCGCAATGGAAGGGTAAGCCAGACAGCGCAAACAATGGCCTAATTTTTTTGGTCCGTGAGGTACAGAGTCACTCGTGCGAATGGTGGAAACCCGGGAGTAAAAAAAAAGGGGGTAGATCATAACATAACATAACATCCCCCCTGTTGCAGTCTTGGTCGCAACAAGTTTGTCACCCGCCAATGCAGCGCCCTGCATTGGACGCGTGGTACGATAGAGGTTGCACTTTTTGCCAAAAGTACTGACGCGTGCTACGATAGGGAGGTGCGCCACTTTTTTCTGAGCTTCCGCAAATTGGGAGCTTTAAGACCTCTCACCAAAACTCTTCGGAGAAAAATAAAAGTGCTACGACGTTACCGGATGACACATCCTACGTACGGCCTTGGTACACGACGAGAATCATGCAAACAAAAAAAATGGCCTATTATTTATTTATTTTCCGACGATTTTGGGTGAAGGAGCCCCATTCTTCAGAAACCTTTTCAGCCTAAAAGTGCCACCTCTATCATACCATGCGTCTATTCTCTCACTGACGGGGCTCCTTATCCCAAAAGCGTCGCCTCCTTACCCCAAAAGCGTCGAAATGCCAGAACTTGTTTCGCAATATCAACGTGTTTCATGCTCAAGACCATGGGGCTGTCCATCGAGTTGCTCTTTCAGTGTACTCAATAATCGGTTTTTTGGTGAGGAATAGAGCTCTTCAAGTAAGGAACCTCAGAAAATACCTGGTGCGCCTCTCTCGTAGCGTGCGTCATTGCTCCTTGTAACCAATGCTGCAATTCTCAGATTTTCATCCATCTTTCCCCCCTCTCGAGTCCCCAAACAGAGTTTTATAGATAGCTCCTCTAGGGTCGTTCCGAACACAACGCAAAAAATCAGGATTCCTGACAATAACAAAAAAACACGAGTTCTGACAAAAGAAGTCAAGACTCCTGACATTGTTTTCATCATTTTTCTATGTTTTTTCATCCGTCGTTTCCCTCTCTGAAGCCCCCAGAAAAGTTTATAGCCTTTGTAGCACGGCGCTCTCGACATGGGGATAAAACCTTGGAATTAAAATAATTCCTGGCAATAACAAAAAAAACACGAGTTCTGACAAAGAAGTCAAGACCTTTATTTTTCCCCATCCGCCGAAGGATAAAAAAAAGAAAAAAAAAATCAAGACTCCTGACATTGTTTTCATCATTTTTCATGTTTTTTCATCCGTTGTTTCCCTCTCTGAAGCCCCCAGAAACGTTTATAGTCCTTGTAGCACGGCACTCTCTCGACATGGGGATAAAACCTTAGAACTAGACAACAGTGCACTAGGATACTTTTAGGGGTCAATGAAGGTCTTCCAGCGACTCTACGATACCTGTTCACAAAACTAGGCTCGTGTACATTTAAGCTTTCGTATTCAGCGCGTTCGGCATTGGATGGCCGGTATCTTCTCACAGTGCTTACGATGTTTTTCTCTGTCTCGTAGTTTGTGACCGCAAATATCGTTTCTGTCTAGGATGACGCCTCGGCGGCATGGACATTGGGTGTGCTGCATGAAGACGGGTGGGCACAACAATTTCATGTGAACCTCTGTCTCTCTCGTGGTTTGTGATCACAGAGCTTGTCTCTCTCGGGGATGAATCGGCACCGACCCGGTTTCGAAACATAGAAGCAACAATTGTACGTGAACACAGATGCACACACCTGGTTGTGCGGGTATCAATCAGTCCAATAAACACACACACCTGCTTGGCCACAAGGTTGTGGAGGTCCTGACACAGCGCCGTCGACACGGCATCGCCATCGTGGCCATCGTAAACCCCAAAAAACGCGGCGGTGGGCAGCAGGTCACCTGGCCTCCTTCCTTGATTGGTTCCGGCCGAATTCAAATATTTATCAGAGCTGTACTCGAGCTCTTCTGGATGGCTAGTCTCGATCGATAACCTGCACATTTTCTCTTCTTCTCGCCCCTCGGTGCCTTCGCTTTCCGCCCACGATACCTCACGTACATCGCGACTGAAACTCCGTTCGTGAGAGAATTCGGAGGCACTACCAGCACCCCTTGCGCCGCGTGCGGCCGGGTCGGTAGCTCGAGCTGCCGCGCTCGCTCCTCCTGCTAGTTGCGTCCCGAAAACGTCAGGCGGGGCTCCGAGAGCACGGGTGTCCCCCCGCGGCGTTGTGCGTATGCCGTTTGCGTCGCTATCGTCCTCGTTTCTCTCACGACCGACATCCGTTCCACGTATCGATGTCAATGACACCGCTATCGGCATAGGTCCCGGGTCCGACAGGCGTACACAGCAGTCCTCCTCGTCGCTGACGCTTGTGGAGCTGTGAAGATCATCACCCAACAGGTCCCCATGGGAGCATACCCGGGCATATGGACGATTACCGGTCGCGAACATGTCACTCACGGTCGCGGTGCGGTCTTCCATGTCACGCCGGCCTCCAATCTCTCCTGAGTGGCCGAAGCGGATGCCCACGCTCAAGTTCGCCTGTCGATCAAATTGTTTACAGTGGGTACCCCGGTTAAGGAGCGTCCACGGTAAGAGCATTCGGGACTTTTTAAGAGACGGTCAAAAACCGGCATGCCTCGCCATGCCTGGAAGTCATATGTTGCCCACTTCAGATATTAACAGGAGCAGCAATGTGCCCCAAAACCCCTCCCTTTACTAAATTCAAGTAAATGTGTCCCCAAAAAGGTTTCCCGTTGTAAACGCGTTAAAGCGCGTGCTTCATGTTGCCACGGGGTGTTCTTAAAAATCGGGGTACCCACTGTAATGGCGACGAGGGTTTGGGGTGAGGCATAGCGCTCCTCGCGTGAGGACCATCAGACAAAACAAATCGGCTCTACCCTCCTGGCCATCGTGCGATTTTTCGCGCGTTGTAGTTTCGTTTTTGTTTTGGAGGGGGTGATATATAGACCACCTCAAGTAAGGACATGAGGAAGAATTACGTGCAACCATCCCTGCTGAAGCATGCCTCTTTTGTCGCACCGCCACAAGATTGTCCACCACGGTGGGGGGCCCCTCCATTGTGCCGGCATGTGCCAGCCGGAAATACGGGCTCTGTACCGACAACCGGCACTACTCCGCATACTGCTGCTGCTTGTTTCCGTCTGAGCCAAGCGATTGCACAAGCGATATTAGCGGGCTAACCGGCACTACTCATCCGGCGCTATAGAGGGACCACGACCGTATTCCTGCAGTAGCTCTGGTGGTGTTTTCATTACAGGCGATCGGGAAGTATGCCTTCGGGCGAGTGCTACGTATTAGGAGTAGTTATTAAAGCTATGAGTCGGCACGACACAACGCACCAACAAGTTATTAATCGGACTAATAATTGATCGTTTCCGGAAGGTGCCGACTATCCGACTTGTGTGGTTTCCATACTTGCAGGAAGGATTGTTTAACGTGGGATGCATTGTTTTCCTTTTTGGGCGGGGCCCCCGCCTGCCGGGGGAAGCTCGCTTCGCCTCGCCTGACTAGTCGGCAAGTCTTCTGGCCATCAGCTGGCTTCGCCAGCGGACTTGTCCACAAAAAGCCAGGTAGTCGCTAATGGCACCTACCAATCACTTATAGTCGCGAAACCCTGCCGACTCACAGCTCTACTAGTTCGCTATTGCAAAGCAGAAACGACATTTAATGACATTGGCCTGTTCCGTCGTCTAAGAACCTCGCCAACCAGAAATATTTTTGTCCAAAAAGTGCACACCCCAACGAGACCTCACCTGGTCAGCCCAAGTTCGAGACTGCACTGGCTCCTGCAACATTTCTTCGAATGCGAGCGGCTTTCCATCGGCAGAGCGGGGAACCAATCCACCCGAGTCAAATTAACACACAGAGCATACGAGGGAATAACTGCGGTTAGCTGAACCCCTTCAGAGGACTGCACCTACGTTTTTGTGGACAAAAAATACTTGGAATTTGCGAGTGTGTGTGTTTTGAAGCAAAGGTGAAGCTAAAATTGTACCCATCCATCCGCCGGGGAGTACAAGAACAAACAAACAACAACAACAAAATAGAGGAGTAAGCACACAGCGACCACTGGGGTGTTGATGTGAACATCAAACAGTGGGGTGGGGCGGGGTGATGCAAAACACCTAAGTTAAGGTGGAGTGAGGGTGAGGCTGGGTGGGGTAGGGTGGGGTGGGGATTGGTGCGGGGGATGGGATAGGGTGAGACGTCTTTACATTTCCATCCAAAGTGGTATCTACATATCCACGAGACTCCCACCCCAAGAACGACGTAATTTCCAACTTCACTCCATCCCACAGGCGTGACCGGAATCCTTCGGTGCGTCACCTGGAAGCTGGTTAGGCGTAGGCCTGTTGGTGAATCCGTTGCGGCAGCTGGGAGCGCAAATTCGATCGCATCGGGGTCCACCGACACCACACCTGCCCATTCATCGCCGTCCGCCTGTTTGTTTTTTATTAAAAATATTTCGAGCGACATGTAGGACATGTGGTCAGAGATGCGGGCTACGTAGCTGTTGTTATTTCACTCGTCGTAATAATCCAGTCCGTGGTCACAGGACAAGCTGCAATCGTTCTGGAGTCGAAGAACACCTCTCGGGCAAAAAAAATAACCAATGTAATGCCCAAAACTCAAGTATATCGTACGTCTCGAACACGAACCGCAAACGCGGTCAGCTAGCCGAACTTCACAGCAGCCACGACGGTGACAGCGACGGGAAAACATCAGGAAACTGCGACCAAGGTATCCGTCACTAAAACCATACAGAGGCACTAATCCAGGCTACGGCAATTTAGTCACGTTCCGGGCGTCCCTTTTCAGCGACTCAGAGCAGCCATGCGAGCGGCTACCGCTACTATGCTGTTAGGGTCGTTGACGTGTGTTTTTAGGACTCACGACATGGGCTTATAGGGTTCACAACCAGCACCGCCAAGAAATTGCTCGTTGGGGAGCGCCAACAAACTGTACATATTTAAGCCCGTTATGAATGGCCTAACTCCGGTAGTAAAACCGGGAGTAACCTCCCCCTATCGTAGCTTCTGTCCACTGGGAAAATTTGGTGCATCAGAGCGGATCACCCCTCCCCCTCTCGCACTCCCACACTCTTCGCGCGACACTTGCCCACTCCTCCGGACAACTACGACGACGGTAGCCAACGGAGGGGCTGGGCACAAATGGTAAAACAGCGCGGATCACCCTCCCCCGTCCCACCCTTCTGCCTGGTTGTTGAAAACCCAACGTGCTCCGTTCCGGCATTGTAGGGATGCGAGGGTCATACCACCATGGTCATACGGCTACGGCTGTGCATGAAATGAGTACACCCCCTCCGACCCTGCGCGAGACGCCCCCCGCTCCGCTACGATCTGCTCTGTTCCCCCCCCCCTCACCTCGCCATAGTCCTCGCTCATGTCGCTGCTATCGCTGCTGCCCTCCCCAAACCCACTGAGGTTGTGTCTGCCTTGCATGCCAAAGTCAACAGAGCGTGCACCGCCGCTAAAACGCACCCCAGGTGTTTTCCCCGCCACGCCGTTAATCTCGCGTTCCGCCGCGCGGCCAACCTCGCGTTGCGCCCCGCGGTCAGCTCGGCTAAGGTGCTCGGGGGAGGGCGGCATCTGGAACCGCCATGCGGGTGCATCCTCCTCCACCACGGCCAAGCCCTCGTCCCGCTGCTGCCTCCGGTAGGTGCTTGGCGTCCGTGCTCCAGTACGTTTGGGAGACAATCCATGCAGATTGGGGTCTCCGTACCCTCGAACGACAGCACCACTGCTGCTGCTGCCGCCGCTGCTGCTATTGCTGCCCGCGCTTCCGAAGGTGCCGCTTCCTGACCGTTGTTCGCTCCTCCATCGTGGGGACCCTAAACCAAAGCTTCGGCCACGAGGGCTCCCAGTCTCTTCTGGATTGAAGAACCTCGAGACGCGAGTTGGCGACGATGTCGAAGACATAGTTCTGCCCGGCGGCGTTCTGGATTCGCCGCTGTTAGGGTTCACGCTGGCGCGAGCAGGAAGGTTCCGGCTGGTCGAAAAATGTCCGCTACCCCTTCTTGCGGCAACAGGGCTGCCACTGGCCGCTGAGGAAGCCAAAGCAGCAGCTGCAACGGTAGTAGTCACCGGGACGTCGCCTGCGCGTTCCTTCCCTCGCTGTTCCGAGGCGAGCGGTGACAACTGGTCGACCCTGTCGCTCTCGGACCCCCCAAGCCAACCGCCTGTATCTTTACTATACTCGTCATCGCTTTTGTAGCGGCGGTGGGGGCAGGGGGGGGGGGGGGGGGGGAGGCATCATCGTAGGAAGGGGGCGATAAATCGAAGGGGAGACAGAGGCGGGGGGGGGGGGGGAGGGTGCATGCCCGCAATAAAATCTGATCGTTAGTAGGTGAATCAGGCGAGGGGGCTTACCCAAACATAAGTTGCGGGTGAAAAACAAAAGACACGGAACTGCCGAAAAAAAAAAAAAACGTAAATGAACGGCGGTTTTGAGACGTGCAGGTGGCAATTCTACAACAAACAACCGGAACTCCCAATATAATAACGTAAAAAGTAAAGCCGGAACCCGAGATCAGTGCGGCCTTTTGTGGTCGAAGCAGAAAAACGTAATCGACACCTTGCATAGCCCGGCTAGCATTCAGGGCAGGGGCCAAAACACAGGAGCATCGAAGGAGAAGGCAACGCCGAGATCACGAGGCCAGCATGGTGCCACTTACTCCTACAGTAGCGACCCCTATATAGTGCCGGTTGAGTGGTACCGGTTGCCCTCTACAGAGCCTGTGAAATCGCTTGGCACACATGGGGACAACCAGTAATGGCGGTGTGCGGAGTAGTGCCGGTTGCCGCTATAGTACCGTTATTTCCCTATATAGTGCTCATACCGGCACTATAGAAAGACCATTACTACTGTACGGGCTCGTCCTAGCAGACTAACAAGACCACAATTGTCGCCATTAGGTTGCTAAACCAGGACTCCAAAATTGTTAACAAAAAATTCAAGCGATCTTCCTAACGATACGCTCGCTCTCCACCCTGTCACGTTGTCGCTCGCCGTAGAGCCGATGAACAGAGACAAAAGCAACCTCGGAGACCCGCCATCAATTTTAGCGGGGGGCAGGGGGAGGGGGCCGCTAAGTGGGCGGAATAAGGCGCGTCACTCCCTTGCTCCCTTGAGCGCGCCAGCTAACGACGCCCTGAGCTTCCCCACGCTACAGTTTTTCTGAAAGAACTAACAGTGCACTCCTTGTACTTGTGTGGCAAAAAGAGGGATTGGAAATGGGAGTATAATCATTAGTCGTGTGATATTTCACCAAAATCGCCCAAAAGTGTTGTTGTTTACCATTTTCGGACGGTTGTTTTTGGAAATAAGTTGAAAGCAATCAGCATTTTTGCGTCGAAATTCCATTGGTGGGTTTTCCTATATCTGAACCCGAGATATACCGCACTGCACCTGCTTTCCAGGAAGGAATTAGCTGTGCCCCTCACTGGTAGTCCTCTCCAGCTTCGGTCCGTGATATTCTCCGATACCCCTGCTCTATAGTCGGCAGAATTCGCCGGACTACCCTGCGCCGATGGAGGATCAAAACTTGACGCCGCACCGGCGATTGGAGTTGGCGACTCTTCCGGTAGATCTGGCGTACCTCGGTCATCGCGGCCCGTTTCCCCCCTCATCTTGAACTCCTCTCGCAAACTGTTTCGTTGACAAAAAAACGGAGCATCACGGTCAATTCACCCCGACTGTCGAAAGGCAAGGCAGCCAGCACCGCAGTCGTTCAATTCACCCTGGGGCACGTTTCCTTCGCAGAACGTAAAAAGGTTTTCGCGACAAAAGGTTCGCATTGTTTACGGGTATTGCCGCAGAACCCAAAAACGGGTTTTCGAGAAAGGTTTAGGATGGCACTGTCTGCGGCTCTTGCCGCCACGGTTTTGAATTTCGTCGAGCCGTAAACGCGCCAGTCACATGCAAACCCGCAGCAGCACTCCCTGCATTTAACCACCCGCAACTAACCGTGATGTATAATATACCTAGCCAAATAATACCTAGTCGGATACATACTGTTAGCATAGTCAGCCACAACTAAAGTATACTACAGTTGTAGTGGTAGTGGTAGTAGTCCCGCTATAGTGTCGGTTGCCGACATGGTGCAGGTATGCGTGTGCAGGCCGGAAACACCGTCACTATAGCGGCAACCGGCACTGCTCCGCACACTGCTACTGCTCAACCAGCACTATCGAAGGACCTCTGTAATACCCAACCAACCAATATCTAGTCGGCGACTTACTATCAATTACTGTTAGTATATAGTCAGCCAACTCACAGCCCTATGGCTGTCGCTAGGAGCTCGCGCAGCCGGGTAGTAGTAACTGCCGCGAACTTGCGTGCGGTGTGGCCTAATTAATACCAGGGCATTTCACGGGTTCACGGGTGAGTCACCTCTCAGCCGGGTAGTAGCAACTGCCGCCAACTTGCGTGCGCCGTGTCATAATTAATATCAGGGCATTTCACGGGTTCACGGGTGGGTCACCTCTCGTGGGTCGGGTCGGGTCCGGTCGGGGTGGTCCGAACCGAACCGTGAGAATATAAAATCTCTTGACCCGAACCGGACCGTGAGATAAGAAAAACTCTTGGTCCGAACCGTTCGGACCCGTGTGAGTTTGAACTATTAATACCTCCTGAACCGACCCGACTCAACCCGCGAGATTCTGGGACCTTCCTGAACCGACGGGTCACAACCAGTGAAACGCCCTGATAATGTAATGCCTGGTGCCTGGTACTAGCGTGTTTGCGATTTACAACCTCGGCGGGGTTTCAAAAAACGTGAAGCAGTATAGTCAAACCTACGAATGTCATATATTAGCCCGAGGACGACCAACCTGCGAAAAAAAATAGGTTAGAGCATAAAAAAAATGGTAAATAGGAAAACGTGTTTTTGAACGTTTATTTTTCTGATTTTTCGTGTGTTGGGTTGGCCATTGATGATGATGTTCGACGGTTTCAATACTATTATTAAACGTCTTCCCACACAACTCCCACCCAACCAAAGTTGGTACATCGCAAACACCCGACTGTATACCACTATGTGCGGAAACAAACATAAGCAATCTTTGGAGATTAATATTGAAATAAATTTTAGCTTATATTTCCGGGTGGAGTGGTACGGAATAAAGGCTGTTCCCGACAGTCCAGAAAGCCAACAAGACGTACATGCAGGTGCTCGGTCTGCTGGTAATGACACCTCTGAGGGTGCATCGACGGGCCGTCCAGCAAAGTTAACTCGCGTACGCCCACCCGCAACGTGGGCAGAAGATGTTAGCATTGCATGCCAAGGAAAACCTTACGAGGTAGCCATGGCATCAATAGTACTTTAGGCAGAAAAAAGCCTGACTGAGCTTCTCTGAGGGGAGAGACGTGCCCACTAAGGGCCGGTCCTAACGGACGAAAAAAATAACGATTCCTGACAAAAATAACGATTCCTGACATTTGAAATTCTGAACTGTCACGATTAAATAAATCAAAAACACGTTGTTTTTGTCAGGGATCCGGACATCATTTTTTATGATATTTTTGAAAATCTTTAAACTATTCAAAATCAGGGCACCTGACAAAAAAAAACACCATTCGCGAAGAACTCACGTTTTTATTGTCAGTATTCCTGACATTTTTCTGTTGTTGGTTAGGAACGACCCTAACGCGCTACGGCGTGAGCAGTTGCGCCCTTGAGTGCATTCAGTCAAAGCCAGAGAGCGGCCAAAAACCACAATGGCAGAAAAATGCGTACAGTAAAATATAGAGTGCACCTCGCGCACCCTTTTACTGGCTTTTTTTTTAGTCATCGTTTTTACTCTTCAGTTCAATTCGTAAGAGATTTTACTCTCAGCGACCTTTTGGACAAGCTGTGGTCAAATGTGTCTTCCCTTTCCTCCCCCGATACTCGTTTACTGCGTAAGCTAAACAACCAGGGTACCGTTTCTTTTTTTCTTTTTTTTGGCGGTCTCCATGATGGTTATCGAGTAGATTATATTGTACGGGGTGGAGAACCCTAACTCCGCACAAGGGGAGTGATCGCATCACGTAGTGTGAAAATGGTAAGGCACCCACGAGGCAGTTACATAGTAGTACCTATTGCTGTCCCTGGGGAGCGGTCACACCAGGAAACAAAGTATAACTCATTGGCGCTGTCATCCATACGCAAGAAAGTAGGCACAAGGTGCCGAAGTCCGTCTTACGAGCGGTTCTTGGAAGGATGCAGTTCACTCTTCATGCGACTCGTTGAACACCTCACGGCGCTTCGCGCTTGGTGCAAGAAATGTTTGTCTGGTTGGTGAAAACCCGACGTGCTCCGTCCCGGCATAGTAGGGATGCGAGGGTCTATGGCCATACGGCTACGGCCATGCACAAACTGAGTACACCCCCGGTATTTTCTTAATTTTTATCGCGCATAGGGTTCAGCATTCCCACTTTTTAGTTTTTGATACCCATCCATTTGTATCGAACGTTATACTAGTCTAACTCAAAGTGCTTTGTCCGCACGTCGGGAGTGCGGTGGTGAAAGGTTCAACGCGAGCAAACAAACTCAAAACGCTGAGGGGGCGGGCAGCTTTTCCAATTGCACGCCCTCTCAGCCGGCGAGAGACGCGAGATGCACCCTGCATACAAGTATGCGTATACAGCAGTACAGGACGCCTACTACTGCTGTAGTAAGAACAGGAAACAGAGTAATAAGAAAAAACAAACATGATATTTGCAGGAAATACAATAAATCCGGGAGCCGTTGTACTGGAGTTACAATTGACAGCGCCCTATTCCAAACAAGAAGCCCAGCCTTGGTCGCATTTACGTTCATTGTCAGGTGTCCTGTAGACACAGGTTACGGTAGAGATGGACCACTTTTTTGTCTGAGGCTCTTCACTCGAGGAGCTCCGTACCGCCACCGAAAAACTGACCTGGGAGACAAAACCGAAAATGCAACCCTTGTGATGAACAAACCCCATGGTCTAGGTACACACAAAAAAAAGCTTGTTGCGAAACAAGAACGAAATTTCCGACGATTTTGGGTTAAGGGGCCCCATCGTTCAGAAAACACTTTCGCCAAAAAGAGGTACAGTACCTCTAACGTAGCACGCGCCTATACCGTACAGTACGTATCGGCTTACAAAATTCATCGAGTACGTACTTGCTGACCGGCGTTGGACGCAAAAGGCTGAAGCTTGACGTGGCCGATCGTGTTGTACAAAGCTGAGCCTTTACGTTCGTCTCCCCTTGGGCATCTCGCGCCAGAGTGGAGGACACCTACAGGGTTTGCAAGTCAAGTTTGGCGAGCAACCTATCATTTGTCGCCCGGCATTCACTTAGGTGCGGCGAGCAGCATGTCATGTGTCGCCGGTCATTCAGTTAGGTGTGGCGAGAAACGTGTTACTCTCACGAGGAATGTCAGTTAGGCAAGGTGAGCGGGGCATTCAGTTAGGTGTGGCGAGAAACGTGTTACTCTGACGAGGAATGTCAGTTAGGTAAGGCGAGCAGCATGTCAATGTCACGTGCGTGCACGGACAAGGCAAGAATACGCCACAACAGTTATCTTTGACGCAGCAGCATTCTGGTCGCTGCGTGCTCACAGACACACAGGGTAAGGAATAACGGAAGGCAGTGAACGAGCGAAGAAAGTCACGAGGAGAGCGCGCTACGACTGGGGCAGCACTTTGAGGCCAAAGTACGGATGATTGGCGGGGGCTCCCAAACCAAAAACGTTTGAAAAGCATTTGGCAAGCGTTTGTACTGCATTTTCGGATACATACCTAGGCTATCGGATTGATTATGGAGCTGCACACATTCCCGTTTTCTCAAAGGGGGGTTGTGGGGCAAGGCATAAGGGCTGGCTCCTGAAGTAATTCGCCTCAGAAAAGTCAAGCGCACCTTTATTATGTCGTGCGTCTATAAAAAATGACAAGCAAACACTACATACGAACCCCGCCCCCCCGTAAAATTACTCACCACTCCCTCTCCTACATACCGCAACAACAAAGACAACCAAAAGCCCCGAAACACCGTAAAACACGCAAGACAACACATCGCCTCAGACGAATTCCCGAGCTGATTCTCTCGACAACGTCGGGGGAGTTGCAAACAAACGCCGACGGATGCGTCTACGGCAATATCTCGACGACATATTTCCCAGGCCGTCATTTTCATTGGGGTGCATCCCCCGGCCCCCTCTGGTTGGGAGAATTTTCCACGAAAAAAATCACCCCCGGGGTGTGAGTAAACTTGCGTGATACCCACATCAAAAATACCGCATAACACCCAAAATTAACACACACCCACGAACGAACTCCCGAGTTCATTTCCTTTCTCAGCAACGGCGCGAGGGGGGGGGTGTACTCGATATTCATGCATGGCCGTAGTCGTATGACCATAGCTATTAGACCCTCGCATCCCTACAATGCAGGCACGGAGCATGTCGGGTTTTCAACAACCAGGCAGACATTGCTCACCAAGCGGGGGGCGGGGGGTAGCAAACAAACGCCGAGCGATACGTGTATCTTTCCCAAAACCATAATTTTCGTTGTGTGTGCCCCCCTTGCTTTCATAGGGAGGAAAAAAACCGGCACCGAAATTCCTCCCAAGCGGTGCGCATGTTTTCTTGAGCGTTTTCTTGGGAAAAAATCCGCGCGGAGACTCAACACAGGGAGTATATTATCTTGCGTGTTTCATACGGGTACGCACCATCATAAAGTCGTTCCTCCTCGAAAATTTTGCCCTCTCGAGCGCCGCCTGTTCCGCCCCCTGCCTCGCAGAGAGCTGGACGTTCCGGTACCGGTTCGGACTCACGATGCCGCCTCTCTCGTCCGCCGACTCGATTACGCCTGGCCCCGAATTTCGTCTTCGCATCGTATGCCCGGGAGAAAGAGGCAGTTGTTCCGCCAAGTTCCCGTCTCCTCCGGTCGCCGCCGACGCCGCCGACGAAGGAGAGGCCTCGGCTACTGGCGGTGTCTGCGATGGCGCCGGCCAACGTAACTCCCTCGGCTGGGGAGACCAGTGGCGGGGTGGGCTGCTGAACACCATGGAAGATGGAGACTGCGCCTCTTGCATAGTGCTGGAAGCCGCGGAGGAGCAGGAGAGAGGAGATATGGGTTGCTGGGGGCTGCCGGGGGTGCCGGGGGCGAACCTGCGAGAGTAACCGGAAGCAGCGTCGGGGATTAAATTCAACAACGCTCGCGGGTCGGGTCACTTCTCGTGGGCCGGGTCAGGTCAAGGTGGCCCGGCTCAACCCGTGATATTGGAAAAACTCATAACCGACCCGACCCGACCCGATCCGACCCGCGAGATTTCCAAGACCTCATGACGACCCAACCGAACTCGACCCGCCATGTTTGAAAAAGTCCTGACCCGTGCAAATGCCTCATTTCATCGGCCTTTAGACTGCACAATACTAATACACTGCAAAAACGCACACACAGTAATGTGACCCCGGACCCCTTTAACGCGATCAGCACCCCACACTAACGTGACTCCGGACCAACTCTTATGTAGCCCTGGACCACTCTAGTGTGACCCAGGTCTGGTTTGAGTTATCAAAAAGAAAGCCATGTCCAACTCTATGGCCAAAAACATCATCGGCTACGACCAACACATATACCATGATAAACATCGCGGTCATTCTTGGGCCTTACAAATCATGACCACAGCATCCGATGAAGAAAAAAAATGCACGGGACGGGGTATACAGTAAAAAGAGCCGCTCTAATTTCTTTCCCGGCGCGCACTCTGGCGGTTACTCGGACAGGAATTACAGTACCAGCCCCGCAACAAGAAACCGAGACATGAGCTTTAGGCTAGATGTTCGTATATAAAAAAGACTATGTCATGTGACCAACATATTTTATCTTCAAACGAACACCTGTAGAGCAGCTGTCGAATTTCTTATTGATATCTCACTGATTTTCAAGCCACGTTTCTTGTGCGGTGCCTTCTTATAAGAGGGCCGACAGTGTACACCCATTTCTTATTTCCCGGCGATGTATAAGCTATGTTTCTGGTAAGAAGGCCGGTAGTGCATTGATTCCCCACATCCAGACGCGCTGACTCACTTCCGTGCTTGAAAGGACAACAGAGTCTCAGTCGATCGGCCCCTGGCCATCTTAGCGCCGCCGCGTCGGCTTCCGTCATTCCTCAAGCCCTGAACCACGCGGTCGGGGTGGCGAGGGGGAGTATTCGGTCTCGCCACCTGTCAAGGGTTGGGGTGGGGGGAGAGAGGGAGCAACACACCGTATGAGAAAATGTTTGCTGGGATATCATAGGTACTCATGCTCTAGAGTGATCGGAGCCTGTTCCGTGACCGCCATCTAAATTATGGGGATGAGTTATTATGAGAACAAACACAGCAACAACAACAACAACAACAGCTAGAAAACCCGACCACCAAATCGCTAAACGACAATCTACACGATGGGGCACTGGCACAAAACGAACAAAAACAGAAAAAAAGCAGCTGAACGGGGCAGAGCAAAAAACGGGGCGCAAACACAACGCGCGGGGGTTGTTATCTGCAGGCTGAAGAAAAATCTAGCGGTGAGTGTAAGCTTTCGTGCAATGCGTTATTGACGGACGTATCATGTTAGTACAGGAGGGGGGCCATTGCCGCAAGGCGTGTCTCCTATAAAAACAGGCCACCCGTGCTCTAGAAATAGTATCGCTGCTGCTGAAAAGACAAATTTTACAGAAAGCGGTACTCATAAAAAACAAGAAAAAACGTTCCATTGGCGTTCGTGCTCAAGCTAATTGGCAGCTGTGAGTCGGCAGGAATAAACGACTATTTCGTAACTGTTAATAATCGGTAGGTACCTTTATTCTAACTAACTGACCTTAGTCGGAAAAATTGGCAGGTGAAGCCAAGCGATGGCCAGCCGACTTCCCGACTGAAAAATGAGCGAAATCAACCCCCCCGGCCGAGTGGGCCCCGCCCAAAAGGGAAAAAATGCATCTCGCATTAAGCGACAATTCCAGATAGTATGGAAAACCAGCAAGTCGCATGCAGGTAGTTATTAATAGCACCTACGGGAAGCGACTAAGTGTTAGTCCGACTAATACCTAGTTGGTGACTTAAGTCGTGCCGACTCAACACCTCCAGTTGTTAACCCTTCTGGGATTTCAGAGAAAAAAAAAAGACGAGACAAAAACATGGCCAACACACAGCAACGGCAGCAATTACAGCCCTTTCGGGGCCCATATACACTGCCAAGAAAAAAAAGAGGACTGCGACATGTTTAAGCGTCTGCGAGTGGCGTGAGCGCGCGCGCAGCAGTACGAGTGTATAGGATTATGCCGCACCCGTGCTATACGACCCTTCCTTGCGTTGTTGCACGTCGAACACCAAATTTTATAAACCCCCTGATTGGTGAGAGCCCGACGTGCTCCGTCCCGGCACAGTACGGATGCGAGGGTCTATGGTCATGCGACTACGGGCATGCACAAACTGGGTAAAGCTCCCTATCAGCAGTGCCGGATGCTTTAGTAATCAGTTTTCATCGTCAGTGTTCTTCTCTGGAGCCCCATGGGGGTCAATAAACTCGTGCGGGACGCGCGCTGCGACAGAGCTGCACCACGTTTTTTCTGGGGTTTCCTCTAGAAGCTGAGCGAGGCTACGGCATGGGGGTACCCCCCCTTTTATCACTGCCGGATCAGAGCCAGTCGCACGAGTGACTCTGTACCTCACTGACAAAAACACGTTAGGTTGGTAGCTTGGCGCAACGTAGCCAACCATCTCGCTAATTATTCATGTGTCGAAACATTTTTAAACAGCACGAAAGAAAGCCTATGACCGCAAGGAACAGGGGGCTCACTCTCGCGAGTGACCCCGAGCCATTGGAAAAAAAAGTTCAAAAGGGATCCCCCTACCGTAGCTTTGGTCAGCTTAAGACCTCTCCCTAAAACTGATTTGGAGAAGTATAAAACTGCTACCGGATGAAAACTCCCATGGCCTCCGTACACCGCGAGAATCACGCAAAAAAAAATGACCTAGACTAACCCCTTTAGAACTGCCCCTACGTTGCCGGGGGACAACAGCTTGGAATTAGTGCGGAGTAATTTTAGCAGTACAGTCGTGGTCCCTCATTAGCGGGGTGCCTTGCTAGATTATAACAACCGCACAACGGTGGAACCCCTAATTATACTCTCGCGAATTAGTGTACTAGTCTGTAAGACGAGGTCGTGACAAAGCGACTTCCACCACACTATTCTGGCATATACCGCAATAAGCGGCACCGCCATAACGTGGGACCCACGATCACATTAAGAAACCCTGCAATTCTGCACGAAAAACAGCACTCACCGGTCCACTCCGCTCTGGCGTTCCCGCCCTAAACTGCCTCCCACGGACTCCCGCCCCCGCCCCCCCATCCGACGTCGATCCCCGTCCCCTCCCCAAGGCACTCCCCCTCCTTCCGCTCATCTCGCCGACGGCTGGAGAGCTGGCGCCCCTTAACATCCTTCTCGGCGAGGGTGTTGACGCCATGGGAATCGGGCGTTTGATCATGACTTCCCTCGTCTGATGCAGAGGTTTCCGCGAGAAAGAGGCGGACGAGCGGGTCGGGTCGGGGGGGGGGGGGGGGGGGGCGTACTGATTTGTTGCTTGCCTTAGTCATTTTACCATCAATCACGCATCCCTTTGGAGACGGAAGACGCGTGGGGGAGGGGGGATTCATTGCCATGCATGGCCGAAGCCCCTAAGACCATAGCCATTCGCGTTCCTCGAATGCCGGGACGAGCTACGTCGGGTTTCACCGACCAGGCAGACATTGCTTGCGCCAAGTGCGCGCGCCGGGGGGTGGGTATAATCATTGTCATACATGGCCGCAGCCTTAGTACCATACCTGGTAGACATTTCCCGACATGGCGGGATATAGCACGCCTGATTTTCACCGACTAGGAACACGTCGCTTGCACCGAGCGCGCGGGCGAGGGGGTGGGGGGGGGGGGTACGTACTTATATTGCTTACCTTGGTAATTTGACCATTGACCACGCATTCCTTCCAAGACAGGGCGAGGAAGGGGGGTGGGGGGCCATAGTCGTATTATGTATGGCTGTAGTATGTCACACTATAGACCCCCCACATCCCTATACCGCCGGGACGAACCAGGCCGGGTTTTCACCGACCAAGCAGACGCTGCTTGCACCAAGCGCGAACCGCCGTGAGGCGTACGGCGAGTCGCTTGAAGGGTAAGCAGCATCCCACAAAGGAGCGCTTTTGTGAGGCGGAAATCGGCACCTTGTGCGTACTTTCTTGCACACGGATTACAGCATCGAATCATGTAATATCTTTTCAAGTGTGGCCACTTCCAGGAGGGCGTAGGGGGTTGATGCAGGGGTTTCCGTGGGAGGGAGCGGGGGGGGAGGGGGGGGGGGCGTACTCATTTGTTGCTTGCCTCAGCCATTTGACCATTGACCATGCATCCCTTTCGATACGGAGAACCTTTATTATTCCTAACAGAGACACCTTCCTCCCACAAAGGAGCGCTTTTGTGAGGCGGAAATCGGCACCTTGTGCGTACTTTCTTGCACACGGATTACAGCATCGAATCATGTAATATCTTTTCAAGTGTGGCCACTTCCAGGAGGGCGTAGGGGGTTGATGCAGGGGTTTCCGTGGGAGGGAGCGGGGGGGAAGGGGGGGGGGGCGTACTCATTTGTTGCTTGCCTCAGCCATTTGACTATTGACCATGCATCCCTTTCGATACGGAGAACCTTTCTTATTCCTAACAGAGACACCTTCAACATTCAGGGTGTGTGGGGGGGAGCATATATGATTATAGCCAATATGCTGGCATTTACGAAGCCATACGCGGGGCGATTTTTAGGAGAATTCACAGATAGAATCAACTTACAAAGTTCGAAATACCGGCGCCCTCTCGCCTTCCGAAAAACGAAAAATAGCATATTTATTTTTTGGTTTTAGCATAGCGAGTATAATTGGAGAAGAATGTGGTAGCGTAATCTATATTCTTATGCTCGTTTTACACCGAAATGCGTAAAAAGTTGGGAAAAAAACGGAACAGATTTACGTCTTCTTTAAACCGATCGGTGTCAATCAATCAAGAGCAGTTAATGAATCAGTCGAATAATCATCCATCCAACAAACCTACAAGTCTCAATTAAAATAATCAAATCAATCCATCGAATATTAACAATACCTTCCTACGCCTTGATCAGCTATCCAACCAACCTACTAGTTCCAATCAAATCAATCAAATCAATCCATCAATCCATCATAATAACATTACCTTCCCATGCTTTGATCAGTTATCCAACCAACCTACCAGCATCGATAAAATCAAAATAACCAATCCATCAACCCACCAAATATTAATATTGCCTTTCCATGGTTTGGTCGGCTACGCAACCAACCTATCAGTATCAATCAAATCAGCCAAATCAATCAATCTATCAATCCATCAAATATTATTGCTTCCTTCT
This sequence comes from Undaria pinnatifida, assembly GCA_012845835.1. Lineage (NCBI taxonomy): Eukaryota > Phaeophyceae > Laminariales > Alariaceae > Undaria > Undaria pinnatifida. The sequence goes on from JABAKD010000013.1 coordinate 11,412,568, forward strand.
CATTTGATTCGCTATCCAACCAACCTGCCAGTATCAATAAAGTCTATCGATTCAAATCAACCCGTAAATGTTAATGCTACCTTCCCGTGCTTGACCGGTATTCAACAAACCTACCAGTATATCTCTAATCCATCAATAAATCCGTCATTCGCTCAAATCATAATTTTACACTGACCAGCTATCTAACCAAGCTACCGGAGTCAATCAAATCAATCAACCGACCAATCAATCAAGCACCCAATCAAACAATCAATCAAACAATCAATCAATCAATCAATCAGCAGTCAATAAGCAATCAATCAAACAGTCAATCCATCAACTCCATCTATCAAATTTGTCCATTCACCATTTCATCAATCCATCAACTAATTCAATCAATCAATGAACCAATCAACAAATCAATCAATCAATCGATCAAAGCTTACCTCCGTCAGTCGCGTTGCCTCAGGGGGCATTGTTCCTTTGGCGACGAGGTCTCCTTTGCACACACCGGGATCGGTATTGAACACCCCCCGGGATTCTTCGAACTCGTTTCTGCGAGACGAACGAAAAAATGAGCAAAAAACAAACCAGTTTGTAATTTTAAAAAATACACACGTAATACACGAAAATATGAAAGAACCTTAAACGAAGATACACAAATTCAAGGTTCCCTTCGCCCTTCGGGTCCCTTCGGGGTGTGGTTGGCTTGAAATTCCGGAGGGTGTCTCAAGTGAAAAAGGCAACACAGGCGTTACCATGAGCGACACCAGGGATAATATTAAAAAAAAAACTCTTGAAAACTGACAAGTGCAAAAACAAAAAGCAAATGTAAAGAACTACCAGTATACTCGTTTGGGCTGGTCTGTCTTACTTGTCCAGTAGCTTGCCCGGTGGCTATTTGTTTTCGCTCGTTTTTATAAGAGTTTTGTCCCCCTTTTCAACTTGCGAGGCTCCCGCGATTTCAAGCAAACATTACCTCCGAAGGGGAACTTTGTAAAACATATACCAGATAAATATATATATCCAGTATGTGACAAACGAACAGATAAAAAAAACGAAAAAACGAAAAAACGAAAAAAACAACTATACATCTATGAAAAATATGCACTTTTTGTTTTGACATGCTGTTCTCCGGCGGCCGAGGATCGTTTTCTCGCGCTTTCGGCTGCGGGGCAACAAGGCGCCCATCGGTACATTACGATGCATGTCTCGATCCCGGCAGAGCTCCGTGGTGGTGCTCTGAGCATCCTACGTCGCTGACTGGCTCTCTTTTTCAAGGGCTTGCGCTCCGCCTCGCTGCTCAAGCCGAGTAGGCGCATGGGAAAGCCAACATTCGATTTTAATAGCCCGCTACCCTCTCGCAGTTTTGTATTCGCTCCGCTGTCCCGCCCGCTGTACCACCTCATCAGTCCAATTGCTTATCCTCTCTGGTGTCAGCCACGACGCAGTAGCAGCACCAGCAGCACTTCTTTGTGAAAGCCACGGACGGCGCTTCTGTGTGTATGCGTGTGCGCTTCTGTGTATGGGTGGGTGGGGTGTGTGCTGTCATCTAAGTGGGAAGCTGGAAAGTCCCAACGTAACGTAACGTAACGTAACGTAACCTGACCTAACCTAACCAAAGCGAACTCAGCTCAGCTCAACTCAACTCAACCCAACCCAACCCAACCCAATCCAACCCAACCCAACCCAACCCAACCCAACCCAACCCAACCCAACCCAACCCAACCCAACCCAACCCAACCCAACCCAACCCAACCCAACCCAACCCAACCCAACCCAACCCAACCCAACCCAACCCAACCCAACCCAACCCAACCCAACCCAACCCAACCCAACCCAACCCAACCCAACCCAACCCAACCCAACCCAACCCAACCCAACCCAACCCAACCCAACCCAACCCAACCCAACCCAACCTTGACTGAATTGCTTTGCTGTGATTGCGCGTTGGTGTGTGTGCATCCCAACGCAACTCTACAGGTTATGAACGAATATTCCATGCTATCACTATTTTTATTGACGAATTATCCGATATACCACGCCTCAGATAGATCACATCCTTAGTCATGATGGGTGTCTTCTTTTAGGGGAGACAGATCCCTGACCTATGTGGTCTACACGGCCTATGATCACGTCGCTGGGCAAGAGCCCGATATTCTGATTGGCTTACTACGTCTCTCTTTGGTTTGCTCCGTACTATACAGATCCTGTGCGATACATCGTAACGACAGACAACGGATCAATTAATACACTATCTCGATCGTGGTCTATCCGACGTGCGAAACACGAGTATGTCCGGTCATCTCACCTGAGCCTCGAGGACACACGCCGCACGAGCGGTTTCTGTGCGGCCCGCTGCTGCGTTCTCCTCTGCGCCATTCTCAGCTGCTCTCTTGGCGACTGCCGCTCGTGCTGTTGCCTCCAACTCTCGCCGTTAACGCCGGAAAAGGGCGATGCGCACTCGGCAACAACTCGTCCCGACCGACCTGCTCACGAACGCACACCCAAACAAACGCAAGCGCGGCGCTGAGTCAATTATGGAGGCATGTATCAATTTTGCAGGGTAGTCCTCGGGAAAATTCCCGAGGTAATTTTCCCGTGCTGTACGTCGGTCCCGGTACTCGGCGGAATACCGTCATATTTGGGCAAACCGTGTACCGCCGAAGGCGGTACCGTCAAAAATCGAAAAACCGTCAACCGTTTAAAAAGTACCGTCATTTTGCAGCACCGCCATAAAAGTACCGTCAAATAAGCGAAGTACCGTTTCCCGTTTAGAAAAACCATCATATTCAGAACCGTCAAAGATTGTAGGGTGATGGTTTTCATTGAATGTTTTCATGTTTTAGGTTTTATTGTTTACAGTAGTAGTATTGTTTTATTGTCTTATTTTGGTGCTAAATGTCTAAATGTTGTTTCGCGTGAGGCTGGTGAGTTTGTCAGCTTGACGGTTCGACGATTAGTCTAGCCTCTATTCGTCCGTTCTATATAGGTATGCAGGAACATCAGCGGGGTGGTGCCGGCATGCTTGATCGCCGCCCGGCAGGTACTGTCAAGTATTTCGTCATTCGTAATTCTGTATTTCTCAGTGGCGGAACCGTCATATTTCAGTACCCTCAAAAAAGTACCGTCAAATTTGGCAGTACCGGGACCGGTACCGTCGTTTTGCAGTACCGCCAAAAAAGTACCGTCAAATATCGAAAAACCGTCTACCGTCTAGAAATATCGTCACTTTTCGATACCGCCGAAAAAGTACCGTCAAATTCGGCGATACCGTGTACCGCCAAAAGTGGTACCGTGAGAAATCGAAATACCGTCAACCGTTTGAAAAGTACCGTCATTTCGCAATACCGTCCGATCTGGTACCGTAAAAAAAAACGGTACCGAGGACTACCCTGCAATTTTGCTAGAACATATTCAGTCAAACAAGGGAGCATTTTCAAATGCACAAACGTTATGAAGAGCACAATTTAAGAGCACAAAAAAAAAACGCAGCAACATTGCCTTTTATTTTTCGACCATAACGAGCACGACATAAAAGTACGGAACATGTATATAATATACATATTTTGACTATACTAGCCATACTGTTGGGGGGGGGTATATGGTAACACATTGTTTACGATCCTGCTTAACGAAACACATGGATATTGCAAGAGCAAAAAAATACAAGGCACGCTACGTTAAAGTTGCAACCAAGAAGTATGAGGCTATCCACTTCGGGAGCTCAACATGTAAAAAACTACTTGGAATTCGTGTGGGGTACATTTCGCCGTTTTCTAGCACATCTGCACCCACGAGTTTGGAGACGAAACTCTTTCGAATTAGTGTAAGATACATTTTATAAATCGAAGTATTTTAAATACGTCATCTGTGAGTTCACTCAAATTAAGGGCCGATACTCATCTTTGCAAGCTGCGTGATACACTGGTCGCCCGTTTTTACGGACGTTTTTTTTTTTTTTTTGCTTGCATATGACTGTTTGCTAAAGTAAATCTGCGCCTACATGTTGTAGAGGCAAACTACTTGGACATAGTGTCAAACACTTTCCGCCGATTTCTGCAGCAAATCTGCACCCATCCTGGAGGCAAACTACTTGCAATCAGCGTAGGATGCTTTTTCGTGTCAGATTTTTTTTTCTTGTGTGGGTCATTTATTTTGTTTCAAACTCTAAAAGACACAAGGCGTGACGCCGAGCGTACCTTCCAAGTCCGAAGAGATGCGCGAAAGCATCGAAACTCCCTGGGCGCCGCAAAAGAACCCCCCGTCGCTCGTCGCGCTGTTTGTTTCGTTTCAGTGATTTGCGACAGGACGATGGGAAGGAGCGCAAGGAACAATGGATAAGACGAATAAGGGAGTCGAGAGTTGGTGCCAGGATAGAAAGGGGTGGAAGCAGGCCGCGAGAGGAAGGAGGGTTGAAAAAGGCCGGCGCTCGGGCGCCCCACAAACAGAATATCAATATTTGAGGTAAAAAAACGGAAGGCACGCCTCAAAACGGCCACGAACAGAAAACCTAAAATATTCAAGCTAAAAAAACGGAAGGCACGGTATACACGGGTAGAAAAAAGCATAAACAGGTGATGACGCCACCGTGGATGACGTCGCGCGCCAACTAGGGAATTGCCACCAATAAAAGAAGTTGTCTACTGCACAGTAAAACAATCAACCAACCAAAAAATTCCTGGCATATTTTTGGGTTGTTCGATTGCTTTCCCAGGGGTATTATTTCACTCCAAAGTGATCGGAGCCTGTCCTCCGGCGACGGGCTACAGTATGGCGATAAATTCATGGGAAAACAACAACAGCAACAACAACAACGCCAGCAATGACACCTACAATGCCAGCAACAACAATAACAACAACAACAACGCAGGTAGCAGCAACAACAACAACAACAAACCGCTACAAGGGACGACAGTAGCGACGTACATGGATGTTTCCCGATAAACTTTCACAATTTTAATAAACCAGCGCATCAGCAACATCCTGAGCCCCTGCGTATACAAATATCTAACCGCATGCCAATTCGGATGTAAATGTAAGGAACGTTTGGATATTCACATAAATATGTCAACGATCCATACATATTCGTCCAGAGTGGTACCCTGCTGCAAATTCCAAGCACAGCGCGCGCACACTGGCGCAGATGGTGCGAACCACAAACGACCTTGCCCACAAACAATAACGTCCAGAAAAAAAGGTTCGCGGCAAGGACGCACGCAAGACATCCGTGAAAGACTAAATTTTTCAGCGGTGGATGCAAGGAAGACGTCCGAAAAAACGATTTCGCAACGTGCACGCAAGCAACGTCCGTAGAACAAAAGTTATCCGCGTGGATGCAAGCAAGACGTCCGTAAATAGAAAAAAATGCGGCGTGGACGCAAGCAATACCCCGAAAAAAATAAAGTTATCAACGTGGATGCAAGCAAGACGTCCGAAAAAAAAAGGCTATCATCGCGGACGCAAGCAAGACGTCTGTAAAATAAAAAGATTTTCAGCGCGGGCGCATGCACAACGCCTGTAAAAAAGAAAGCTTTGGGCTGAGTGGACGCAAGCAAGACGTCCATAACAACAACAAAAATTTCGCCCCATGGACGCAAGCTCGACTAACTTACGTTCCGGGTGTAGACGCCTCCGCTGAGGAATAATTCGATGGCAGACCTTCTTCATTTCCCCACGCCTCTTCGCCCCCCCCGGCCAAGCTCTGGTCCACCTCTATGCTAAGGGCCGAACCCACCTGCGCCTGACTGGCCATACCGGCGTGTTGCGACCGTCCCCATGCAACCCGCGGGTGACCCCCGCCCGGTGAACCGCCTCCTCCTCCTGCCACGCATTCGTTTGGTCGCTGTTCTAACCTTGGGCTAACGCCAAACGCACCGGCGGGACCTCCGCTTCCGCGATCCTCTGACGCTGAAGGCGCCGAACAATGGCGCCTGGGTGAAACCCCCCACCCCCCCGCCCTGCCCGACCTCCTGTGGTGTTGCGGGGACGATTCCAAGCCGGTGATGTTTCTCATTTTGGAAGGCGTTACGGCGGTCGTGTTTGGAGGCCCGGTGGGGGACGACATCGGGGAGGAGGTCGAGCGGAGGAGAGTCGTCTGGGCAGGCGTGCCGTGCAACGGCGACGCACTGTTCCTCCCCCGTGCGCGGTGGTGTTGATTTAGACGGCGATTTAACACGACGAGAGGAAAGGTGGGGTGAGGAAAGGAGGGAGGGCGGGAGAGAGGGAGGGGGAGGTAGAACACGCAACGAGAGAAGCAAACGTAAGTGACCACACATCAGCATCTCTTGTGCGGTGGAAAAGTTCCCAAGTCACCCAAGAAAGTCAAACGGCGGTCCAGCCCGGCCTGGTTGGCCGCAAATAAAATACGATGTGACTGAAACTGTAACAAAAACATTTTTTTTCGTAGAGTAACCTAAACGAAGGAAGCAGCCGGTAACTAACGCTGCGTCTCTTTGACGCAAGTTGACGCGCGTCGGGAGTAGTACTCAAAGTGGTGCAAAAGAAAACAGTATTGCAGTTTAGGTCAAGGGGGAAGAAGATAGTTGCCTTGAGATCCAACCTGCCCCGAGTATGCACGTATGGCATTGGTATCTAACTTCAGCGCAATATAAGGTTTTTGTGAGCTACTAAATTTGTTGGATAGGAACAACCTATAACTATAATATTAACAACAACAAACATAATGTGGCTAATTACCCTAGCCCAACCCAACCCAATCCAACCCAACCCAAGGAAAAAACGGTTAGAAGTGCCATTTTGATCCGTTTTGGCTCGTTTTTTGTGTTGAATGTCCTTGGGTTATGGCGTTTGTCGGTATCGTAGACGTTGGCCTACCCAAACGAATTAGGTACTAGGTATATCGCAAACACCCTAGAATGGTCTTCTAACGCTTCGCGCTAGTCCAGCCAAAACTTCCTACTTCCCAATTCCTGAAGTGTTCATAAATCCAAAACGAAACTGAATGAAGAAAAGGAGATCAGACAAAAAGAACGAACCGAAAACGCAACGCCAAAAAACCCGGGAGGCTTAATCAACCGATCGAACGTCGTGTAATAGGCACTATAGGCAGCCCAAACTGGTCAAAACGGGAGGCTCAACCAATCACTTGAAACGCCAAACAATACACACCTGCCTGGCCAACCGCCAGCGGCGGCCTGATCTTGCTGAGGGAAGAACTCTCTTGTCTTGACCGGATAGCACGGCGACCTATGGGGCGACGGCATTGCACTAGGGTTGAAAAGCCCGACCGACAGGGGGGGGGGGGCACGTGCGATAACGTACCGACGAAAACCCCGAACCGGCAGGGCGCCGCGCGTGGAATAGTACCGACGTTTCGCAGACGGTAAGTGGCGTGTACGGACCAAGAAAAAATAACGCATGAGCACGGGAGGCGCGGGAGGGGAGGAGGGGAGAGTGGGAGGGACGGTGAGGCACGGGGGCAGGCGTACTCGTTTCATGCATAGCCATACTCGTAAGACCGTAGACCCTCTCATCCCTACAATGCCGGGACGGGGGACATCGGCGTTCCACCGACCAGGCAGCCGGGGGAGGCGGGGGAGGCGGTGGGGGCTGGAGCTGGGCTGTCAGAGCAACCACTAAATGTGCTTCACCTGGTTAGAATGAGGACTTACATCGTTCATAAGCGCAACGCAAGTTTCTAATTCCCGGCGGCGCAAAAAAAAAAGGGCTCATTCCAGCCCCGCGTGCCCGATATTTCATGTCCCGTGTCCTACCCGCAAGCGGATTTCACCAAAATAATAAAGCTGTTTTGGGACGCACATCCATCAATGCCCAATGGCAGCAAAGCAATTTCGCTGGGTTGGGTTGGGTTTGGTTTGGTTGGGTTGGGTTGGGTTGGGTTGGGTTGGGTTGGGTTGGGTTGGGTTGGGTTGGGTTGGGTTGGGTTGGGTTGGGTTGGGTTGGGTTGGGTTGGGTTGGGTTGGGTTGGGTTGGGTTGGGTTGGGTTGGGTTGGGTTGGGTTGGGTTGGTTTGGGTTGGGTTGGTTTGGGTTGGGTTGGGTTGGGTTGGGTTGGGTTGGGTTGGGGTTGGTTGGGTTGGATTGGGTTGGGTTGGGACTATCCTGCCTGCCAACAACGCACGCAGCTGACTACAGTTATAGATAAATTTCACCAGTGCGAGTTCCTAGTGCAAGACACAGTATACAAAAAGCATTGTACAAACTAAACCACTAGTACTTGTTTTTGGAAGCAACGATGAAGAGAAAAGTTACTTAAAAACAGGCATCGGCAAGTCTTCAAGAACGGATAAGGTCGACCAAAACTTTTAGGCTGAGCTAACCTAAAAAACAAATCCATGTCCGCCACCCGGCCAGTGGCAGCGGCAGCCTACCAAAGCAAGGCGGCAGTCGCCTCAAACGCGTGCTACGGAGGGAGTATTATACCGGGTAGTACCTAAAAATCACGACGCTCCTTGCTTGAGGAGTTCTACGAATCCCTCTATATCGCTCATTCAACAACAACCGACTTTGATAAAAATTGCAAGGCAAGCCCGATGTACAATGTCCCATGGGCTACCAGGTACAAGTCTAACGTATAATATTCCAAGGTCGTGTTCTGTAGGGTACGTACAAACCATACCCGGGGTATTTACCCCGGGTATTACCCTACAAAGAACTTCTGTGAGTTCTGTAGAACATTCATACCCGTACCCGCAACTTCTGGAAGTTCTGTATGACATTCATACCGGTACCCGGAAATTCTGGAAGTTCTGTACGCCAGTGCCACAAATACCCGGGGTACGGGTATATCATTTTCATAACGTTTGTGAGTTCTGTACGCCCGTGCCACAATACCCGGAACTTCTGTGAGTTTTGTAACACTTCCGTACCGTACCCGGAATTTCTGTAAGTTCTGTAAGATCCCCATACCCTAACCCGGAACTTCTGTGACTTCTGTAAGACTGTCGCACAAACAATACCCGGAGTACGGGTATACCTTTGTTACAATACCCGGGGAGTCCACATGCATTAATTCAGGCTTAATAACCCAAAGAGTGTATTATGCACTCTATTTTGATGTCATAAACTTGTCGTCAGTAGAACCAACCGAACACCGAATGTGCAGCAGTAGCAGTACGTATCGTATATGATAATAGCACCTGCTGTAGGTCCTATCCATGTTTCTTTCGTTTCTAACCGTGGGCACGTATTATATCAACGAAGGACACTTACGAAAAAAAATATTCATTTTTTATTAATCGAATTGAAATTCGATTCGATCTGGTGGAAACATACCTGGAACGAATTTGGCGCCTATCGGGAAACCACGTATTGCGTATTGTCAATGGTTTTTCCGATCGGAATAATACATAGATCTGCCGTGACGGCGATGCAGCAACCATCGACGTCTAGAAGTATCTTCTGTGTTTTCGGTATTTGCGCTTTTTCTTTGTCACGGCACATGGCTTATCGAGCTGTGGTGGCAAATATGGGCTTGCGACCGCCATTATTTGTTTTGAAGCGCCACAGCCGGGGTACGGTATGGTGCGATCATAGCGCAGTATAGCCGTGAGCGCGGCTGTTGCCCCGGTCGCCACTCATTGAGGTTCACGATATATATCACCTGTGGGTGGTGGTTTTGTCGATAATTCATAATTCCCTTAAAGCTTCGACAGATTGCCTCGGGGACATTGGCCCAGTGAGAAAATGCCATCCATGCAAGTTGGATTAAATCCTCCACTTCAAATCGAACTCTCCCCAGAGGGGGTGTGCATTTACCCGGGTCTTACCCGTACCCGGAACTTCTGTAAGTTCTGTAGGGCATTCATACCCGTACCCGGAACTTCTGTAAGTTCTGTACGCCCGTGCCACAATACCCGGAACTTCTGGAAGTGCTGTAAGACTTTCATACGCGTACCCGAACTTCTGGAAGTTCTGTAGGACATTCATACCCGTACCCGGAACTTCCGTGAGTTCTGTACACCCCGTGCCACAATACCCGGGGTACGGGTACAGCACCTTTCGTACCCGCCCGGAACTTCTGTGAGTTCTGTACGCCCGTGCCACAATACCCGCAACTTCTGGAAGTTCTGTAACACTTTCATACCCGTACCCGAAACTTCAGGAAATTCTGTAAGACTCCCATACCCGTACCCGGAATCCACAAACCCTACAGAGCATAACCTTGAAAAATTCTAAATAATACACATCAGGTCCAAATTCATTCGATTACATAATGGGTGCGACCAACTTCATGGCACTTTTGTCATTTTTTGGGCTCTTCTTTTTTCAGCAACTCAGAGCTACTGGCGCGCGTAGCTACCCACCGTATGTGTTCATCGAGTATTGCCTTGGGCATTGCCATCGAAATTAGTTTACACCCAGAGTCAACAACGCATGTGTAATATTTCAGTGGCGCAGGGTACACTCGCGCGAACTTATTCGTGCTGTTTGCAAGTCAGGAGCTCGCGTTCTTCTTTATTTCGCTTGTTAACCCTTTTAGAGCCCCAAAGTCCCTCCCTACACTAACTTCAAGTAAATTTGTCCCCCAAAACGGTTTCCAGTAGTGAAGGCGTTACGCTACCCTAACATATTTTTTTCTCATGTGTGCTGCAGCCACGGCAGTGGTAGCGCTTTTCGTCACAAAAAGAAAAAAACCTTTTTCCGACTCACAGGGAGTCCTCAACGGATAGATTAACCATTGTCGCCGAATGTTTACTATAACAACATTTGTCACCTTAGGCCATGCGGTTGGTTATCTGGTTTTGCACTTGCGGTTTTTTGTCACAATCAGATTTTGCGGGCTCGGTACGGATCTCCTCAAATGGGGAGCCTGAGAATATTTCACGGCTTTTCACGGGTCGGGCTACTGTTCACGGGCCGGAACGGGCCAAGGTGACCTGACCCGACCCGCGAGATAATCAAAACTTCCTGATCCGACTCGTTCCGACGCGTGAGGTCTCGAGCACCTCCCGACCCGACCCCACTCTACCCGCGCGAGGTTGTGAAACCATTCTGACCCGATCCGCGGGCCGAGTCCTGACCTGTGAACAGCCCTAGAAATGTTTTAGGTTGCGCCCCAAGTGCAGCACACCTCTTTTGATAAGATTGATGTGTGTTCAAGGCCGCTGGCGCTTGTGACACAAAACGATGTGGTGAAAGTGGGGGCAATACCCCCACCGTAGCGCCGGTCTGCAAGTGCTTACTTTAACCTCGTAGATGAATGGGCGGGTAATAATTTTCAGGTAAACGCTTACTCGAAGTACATACTCTTCGCAGGGTTTCGTAGTGAGAACAATTGGTAAGTCTCGGGATTGGTACTCGTCACTGCTGTTCGTGGGGTTTCGCGGTGAGTAAAAATTATACCTGGCTGAAGAGGCTCGAGCCTTTGGGGTGGCTGTAAAAGCTCGAGCCATTGGGGTGGCCGGATAGACAGCCCATGCAGCCTGCAGCTCGCCCTCCGTCACCTGGGAGAGGGGAAAGGTCAAGGGAAAATCTCATCCTCTTTAGAACTACACTCTGGTTTATTCGCGACAAAGCACCTGGAAACTGGCGGGGTAAACGTTTAGCAGCACTAAACCCCTTCATAACTGCACGCCCTCGTTTTTGGCAAAACACTCGGAATCAGAGTGGGAAGAAATCGCAGTATCAAAAAAGGTTTTACCCGCTTTAGACTCTACAGCCTCGTTTTTTCCGACGAAATATGTGGAACAACATTGGGGGAAGTTTAGCAGGATTCAAAAGGTGAACGATTTGGAAGGCGTCTTGTCCTAGGGGGGGCGCGTAACATGAGGGTCCAGCCTATGGCTATGGAAGGGATCTCCGTCGTGGTGAGTAAGGCGAGCGGACGATACGGCTTTCTGCACGAGGCCGGTAGGAAACCAACAAGCATGTAACATGAGTTGCACACACTCGCAAGATAGATAGAAAAACAGAGACGGAGGGAGAGAGAGGGGGGGGGAAGAGACAGGAAGGGAGAGAGGGGGGCAGAAAGAGTGAGGGAGAGAGAGGGAGAGAGAGGGGGGGGGGGGAGGCAGAGATAGAAAGATATATTATTAGATACATAGATAGATACCTGTCCATAAACACCTCGGTCGGCGTTTGCGTTCTCCCCGTTGTTGACAAAGAAGAAAGAAAATCCTCAAAGAGAGAGGATGTGGTATCTCTTGCGTGTTACCAGTTTACGGCAATATAATAAAACTTGAAGTGCACACACCCTATCTTAGCAAGCGTCCGCTGTGACAAAACCGACCGGCCGATCGACCTACCGACCGTCCGTTCAATGGACCAAAGTATGCATATACTACGATACGGGTAAGATAAAGCATTTGTTTGGCCAAAATATATATGAATCGTCCGGGACTCTTCATCTGAGGAGCTACCCAATACCAAGGGAACACTACACAAATACTTGCATACGTCAGACAGATCATCTATCACCACGTGATGATCTACAGATTTCAGGGAAGCTCTGTATGGCCTAGCTCAAAATACCCGGTGGGAGCCGTACGCTCTGCATGAGCTAGCAAAATATTCCAGCGTTGGATCCGTGCTCTCTGCACATACAGATCCTGCACACTATATCACAACGGCAGACACAGGATCTGCTGTGGTCGATCTAGATCGTGGTCTTTCCCGAGGTGTGTTTTTTTGTCGTCATTTACGTGGGCCATGGGATTGTCCACCGGGTTGTAAATGAGCCATTTATCGTAATCAGTGTTTGGACGAAGTAGAGTGCTCCTCAACGCCTCCACAGCTGGAAACTCGTTCTTGGGACAAACTTAGTTAGAACTAGTACAGGGGGGGGTTGAGGCTCTAAAGGGGTTAAGTCAGGGGCCTCGTTCAAATTAGGCGCATCCTCTGCCATAGGATGCGACAAAAAACACACACCTCCAGATCGCTCAATTCGTCCGATTCGCCCAAGCCGCGGTGAACGACGGAGCCCTCCAGTGTCACCCACGGGTGGTTTATTGCTTCGCGGAGTTCAATGCGTTTCCCCGGGTCCTTTTCCAGCATTCTTTGCAAAAGATTCTGCGATAAAACAGCCACGTCGTGTACGTGTAAGGGCGGAAAAAAGTGAAAAACATAACTACAGGACGAAAAACAAATCCGTTGGTGTTGGGGAAAAAAACAAGAAAAGGGAAAAAGTGGTGGTTTGGGGAGAACGAGAAAATGACATAGACCAAAACATAGCCTAGTTATGCGGAGTTTGATTAGTGTTGCGAGGGATTGGCACTTCGGGGGTGAAGGGGTCGGGTTGGAAGGAGGGTGGCAAATAAAGTACTCAACATTGGTAGTTCTATCGCTAGGCACACGTGGCACTAGCGGGGTGATAATTTCACTATACAATGTATGCTGGTATGTAAATAGTACCAGATATGCCAGGGCATGCGACACGAATCCGTGTATTTCCGCAAGGTACACAGAAACAACGTGCATGTCATCTAAGGGTGTAAGAAACGCGCGCGGAGTAAAAAATGTGTCACCGCAAAATAATATCACAACCGCGGTGGGCAGATGTGGCTTTTTTCTCGAAAAATACGAGACAAACCCCGCGAAAAGAGGGGACACAAATACCAACACCCCCGTATGAAGTGCGTTCCTATCGCCCGGCAACACGGAGACTTACCAAAAACAAACCGTCGCCTCATACGGACGTGATTCGTTCGACCATTCCACTTCCAAAGGGTGAACAAGCCACAGCGGGGGAGGGGTGGAAGTTGTCAGGATATAGGTCAAAAACTCAACACTCGTATTGTACGAGTACGATATTTGGATTCTTGGTTTGTACGGTAAAATGCGGTTTACTTGGATACGAAATCGTTGGTGCAGGCAGCTTGGACGTTTGTGCCACGAAAGGTCAACCCATATGATACAAAATAAAGATACTTTATTGCCAAACAGTTTATTCCCAAAACGCAGGAGCGGTTCCAAGGGAACTAACGAATCACTTCTTTTTTGCGGCACCCGAACTTCTACTCAGCGCCAGCTTTCTGCATGCCCTCGTACTGCTGCAGCGCCGCCAGGAGCCAATGCAGAGAAAAATCCTACGAACATGGGTCCGGGATGAAACGAAGCACACAGCTTTTACATACTTCTCGTGCGCACGGGCAAACCGGGGGAGGAAGCATCGAACAACAAACAAGCCCAAATCGCACGCGAGGCGCTACCATAACGAGCCATTCAACGCGAGTAACCCCTCCCCATCTCCTCATTCAGATTTTTTAAAAACTCAAATCAAGCACATGAGCATCACACCATCTACGGTCCATACGTACCTAATGCCTACAAGCAACATCTCCAGGATACAGGGCGTTTGCGATTTTGAAACCTCTTTTGCGTTGGAAAAAATGTTCATCGTATTGAAACCGACGAACGTCATAGTACCCAAAGACCAACCAACCAACCAACCCACGGAACATTAGGTTAAAAATGCAAAATATGGTAGGCAAAACATATTTTTAGCCGATTTTTCCGCTGATGTTTCGTGGGTTGGGTTGGATTGGGTTGGCATTCTTGGATCGTGACTTTTGGATGGCGACGTTCGATGGTTTCAATACCATACATAATACATTTTCCTACCCAATTTTTACCCAAACCAGAGTTAAGATATCGCACACACGCTTATATATCTGTGTCTACTATGGGGCTCTACCTCGGGTGCAGCATATAGACTACACTCACAGAAATATACAGTCGCCGTAGGACCTCGTTAGTGCATCGCGTAGTCAGACAATACCCGCACGCTACAGTAGGATCCCGAAACCCGAGAAAGCGAGGCAGAGGTACTACTCTGCAGGACGAGGCCGTGACAAGCAATTTTCATCGCACCAAACTGCCCCCCCCCGAACCCCCCCCCCCCCCCCCTGGCATTTAAGGGCGCCGCACTAGCGCGAGAGCACGACTTTACTCGAAGCAAGCCATACATTGGCTTAAGCACCACATTCTCACCAACAGTAACACAAGCTCAGAGGACAAAAGCATTCAGCCCGCCAGACTAACAACTCCGCTCTCACCTTCAAGTAGCCAACCATAGGATCGTGTCCTTCCAGCGTCTTCGAGATTCCGCTGTTAGTTCGTCGTCCCTCTCCGCCCGCCCGCACCTCGGAATGTTTGCTCGGCGAAGCCGGGAAAAACAGCTTTCCGTGGGTGATAAGGATCGAAAGCTTGTTGCGGTTGCCGGAGGAGTTCCAAAACGGAAGGGTCCCGTACACCATTTGGTAGAGGGTAATGCCCATGGCCCACACGTCGGTCGCCGGGCTGTGCGTGCAAAAGCATGCGTGCAAAGCGCGCGCGTTCGAGCGTGCGTGCGTGTATGAGCACATGCGTTGCGTTACGTACACGTTTGAGTGATGCGTGCAACACAACTTGTATCACAGCGTGGCCATGTTCGCAGTGAACGTGCACGCCAGAACTAAACAGTACCAGGATAGAGTAACTGTCCCTAGGAACTCTCGAAGCAGGGTATTTATGACTGTCGTCAACTTTTGTGCGTTGATGGATGGTGGACGGTAGTTTTTGCTTGTTAGGGAGAGAGGGACTCGTACGTTTCGTAGGAATATGACGTTGCGCCGCTTGCAAAATCAACTTTTTCATCGAATAAAGAAAAGCTTCAGTTCAGCCATATCGAAAAGGGTCGGGTGCTGTTTTGGTGCTATGTTCATTAGAAGCTCGCGTAGTCATGAGGCGTACAGAATAACCAAGGAAGGAAAGGCAAGGTTACAGCGAAAAAGTCAAATAAGAAAGAGGCAGTCCTACAGAACGAACGAGGGGGAGATAGGGTTGGTCGATTTTAAAAACAGCCGAGCCAAGCAAGGTTCAGATCACAAACGTCAACACCGAGGCCGGGACAACGCTAAGCGGTGGCGACCGACGCAAACAACATAGACACGTAAAACATGCGTCAATTTTTGACGAGTACCGCAGAACTTTCAATCCTACAGAGCCCGCTGCATCAGTTATCGATATTGGAATTACATTATCGTCATAATCTAGCTCGCAGCCACGAAGCAGCAAAACAAATCCAAAGAAACTGCAATGGGGGTACTAATGACAAGATGGCAGCCTATTCCACGACTTACGAGCGTTCAGCACGGTACCTCCGATAAGGCGGTCTGAATAAGGCGGTATCCCCATAAAAGGCCGTCAAAAGCCCTCGACGCGACTAGGGAATTGCACTCATAGCCCGGAATGAGGTGATTCCGGAAGCCAGTCTGGGTCGAGAGGATGTGCAAGTGGCGTGTACGCTGTTCAACCTGGGTGTGTGTGTTTGCGAAAGGCAGGACGACCGGTGGAGGCTGGGGAGACTTTGAGGCGCTGTCTGGCGATTTTTGAGACCACGCTGGGCCAAAGGGATGTACAGGTGTCGAACGCGCTATACGATTTGAGCGTTCTTGCTCAGGAGGCAGAGCGGTTGGATGAAGCCGAGGACTTTTCGAAACGCTGTCTTGTGATTCGGGAGGCCAAGCTCCCCCAAGAAGGCGGCCATGTTGCTCTGGCACACCATCGTTTTATTAAGCCATCACCGCTATAAACCCAAATACAATTTAGGTCTTGCTGGTATAGTGTACAACGCAAAAAGAGGCACACACGTCACGTGCGGCACATCATATATACCAAACTACAAATTTGTTTGGGCTGGTAGGATTTACTTGGTTGCTAGCCCGGTGGCTTACAAGTACCTGGTACGAGGGGCGAACGCCTGAGTCCTCCCTTTTAAGCTTGCGACATCCCCGAGATTTCAAGTAAACCACAATCCCGAAGGGGAACTTCGTGGAAATATGATACGCTATACTACAACACGAGCGCGCGACATGCAGTGCCAGCCCTTAGATAAGAAACCGAGATACTGGTGTTAGGTTAGATTTCGTATTCGAGAAAGGGCCTGTCCTACACCAGCTTCAGTACAACAGCCGTCGAATTTTCTTGTTTCCCCCGTGGTTATGAAGCTAAGTTTCTCGTCTGGACCTTCCATATTATGAGGGGGCCGGTAGTGCAGGTAAACAGGTTCTGCCCGCAGCTACTGCTTGCTACTGGCAACGCATTGCCTCCCGCCAACATGATGCCCAACCGCCTGGTGGAGGACCAGCACATGGGTCGACAACGGGAGTGCATACCCCCCTCCCCTGTTAGCCACAGACGGCCAAACAGGAAGGAGATAAGACGCTAAAACAGTTTGACGGAACAAATGGAAAATAGCGCAATGAGCGCCCAAGAGTTGGAGGTGTCTCCATTGGGAGTACGAGCGGTGCTCCGCCTCGAAAGGGATGCGTGGTCAATGGACACAAGACTAAGACAGGCAACACATGAGTGCGCCGCCTCCGTCCCCCCGTTCACGCAAAATGCAAGTTGGTCCAGCGACCCCACGTGCTTCATTCCCGGCGGAAGAGAGCTTTCGCGAGCACACAAGATTCCCCTACAACGAGGTCACGTCATACAACTCCGTCGGGAAAAACGATATCAAACGCTCAGCCCTCCATGGGATGAGGGGTGCAACAGTCAAGCCGCCCCCCCCCGCTCAACGCCCGTTTCACGCACCTCACAGCCATCGACGCTCCGTGTAGCTCGGGCGCCGCGAAGGCTGGGGTAGTAATTCTTGTCCCCGCCCCGTGCACCAGTTTCTCATCGTCGGACTCCCCCCGCTAACATGTACCGCCATTTCCACGTAAGAAACAGGCGGTGAGGGTGCAACAGGAAGAAGATTCAGCGGAAAGAACAAACACAAATGGGGCGCCGACGAGGGTAAAGACACACGGACGGCATGCTTGAGGTGGTGTGCTAGCGAACAACCTGCAGAGCACCTTAAAAATTGGTGGAACCGCTGTTGCCCGAGCTGCGCCGCTGTTTGACGGCCAGGGCCTCGAGATACCGGCACCCATTAGTGAAATCGAAGCGCGCAACAAACTCCACCGCCTCCATTCGTTGTCGTGAGCTACATGCACAAACGCCATAAACCCCTGCCACCGTCATTCTACGTACCTCAAGACAAAACACCCCCAAGAGCGCAGGTGTTCGCGATTAACAGTGACGGGCAACTTTACGAACTAACTCGACGAAACTGGATCGAAACCGGAACCGCAACCGAAACTGGAACCAAAACCGAAGTCGAAACTGAAACGGGAACATAAACCAGTACCAAAAACTGAATTCAAAACCATCACTGAAATCAGAACCGAAAGCGATACCGGAACTGGAACCGAGGCTTGATCAGTACCATAAATCGAAGCCGACGCCGAAACCGAAACCGAAACCGAAACCGACATAGGAGCCGCAAACGACACTAGAACCGGAACTAGATTCGAAACCAGCACCAAAATCGGAACTGCATCTGGAACCGTAGCTGGAATCGAAAACCGGAACCGAAGCCAGCACTGAAACCGGAACTGACAGTGATGCCGTGACTAGAACCGAGACTTAACCGAAAACCACAGCATGAGCCAAACTCGTAACCGGAACCAGCACCGAAATTGGAAATGCACCCCAAGTCGAAACTGGAACGAAACCAGAAACCAGCACCGAAATTGGAACCGAAACCGGAACCGACATAGGAATCAAAATCGGAACGGGAACCGAACAGGGGTCCGAAACCAGAACCGAAACCAGAAACCAGCACCGAAATTGAAACCGAAGTCAGAACCAAAACCGAAATCGGAACCGGGGCCAGTTGGAACCGTATCCGAGCAAAAACCGAACCCGGAATCGGATCGAAATCGGAATTGAAGGCGAAACCTGAACTGTAACCGAGACTTGGTCAGAAACCGAAGCCGACGCCGGTATCGAAACCGAACCCGAAATCGGATCCGAAAACGAAAGCGAAACCCGAAACAAAACCAAAAACGAAACCGGGACCAAAATCGGCACGGAAAGCAAATTCGAAGCTGGAACCGAGACTTGATCCGAAGCTGAAGCCAAACCTGGAATCGAACCGAAAGCCGGACCGAAAACCGGAACCGAAATCGTAGCATAAATCCGAATTGGAACAACACCGCAACCGAATCCAGCACCAAAATCAGAACTGCACTTGCAACCGTAACTAGAACCGTACTAGATTCAACATCGGCACCGAAATCGGAACCGAAATTAAAACCTCAACAGGAGCCGAGGTTGGTCAGTGATCAGAAAACGAAGCCGAAACCGGAATCGAAACCGAAACCGAAACCGTAACAGTAACCCAAATCGAAACCAACGCTGGAACCGAACCGGAACTGAAAAAGCACCGAAATCGGCACTTCAACTGAAATCGAAACTGAAACCAAAACCAGATTCGAAACCAAGGAAAGAGAGACAGTAACTGGAACCGAGGTTTGATCAGACACCCAAGCAGAAACCGAAATCGAAACCGAAACCAAAATAAAAAACGGGACCGCAATCAGAACCCAATCGGAACGGGAACCGAAATCGGAACCGAAGATGCAAGCGAAACCAAAAATGAGATCGGAACTGAAAAAGAAACCGAATCCGAACGCGGAACTGAATCCGAAAAAAGCTGAATCGAATCCGCAACCGAAACTTAGACGTGATTATAAACCGATGCGTATCAGAAACCGAAGCCGAACACGGTCAGGCACCATACCGCATCACGTACAAGTTCACCCGTACCTCATGCTGAAGCATTACTGCGGCGCCAAAATCGGAAATTTTGATTGTTCCATTCTTGGCGACGAGAATATTCTGCGGCTTGATGTCGCCATGGATCACACCATGTTGGTGCAGGTAGTAAAGACCCCTAATGCACCCGACGAATTTCACGCGGGCCTCCTCTGTGGGAAGGGGCTTGACCACCAACCCCTCAGGAAGTAGCGGCCCGTGTTCGACGAGCTCCTGCGTTGATGGGTCAGAACGAATTTAGGGACGTCGCAGAAAAGCGTGGGCGTTGTTGTTGTCTCGCATTAACTCATCGCCAAAATCTATTATTAGTTCGTGGTTACAGGACAGGCTCCAATAACTCTGGAGCCGAAAACGACCTCTCAGGAAAAATAACATAAAACATTGAATAGACGACCATTTAAATATTTCTATGTAAGATAGTTGGCAGGCAGAGCTGACACTTTCTAATCTGCGGAGCTCGCCCGTCTCTGACCGCATTTTCGCGCGGTTTTTTCGCCGAGTGTGTCCCCGCCTTGGCTGCACCGGCTGGCGTCACGGATTCGCCCACTCTGCGCCGAAGCGCCCGCGCGCGGCCTCGACGTCGGTTTCTACGAAAAACCTTGCTCTGTCAGTCATGTAGACCGCCCCTCGCATGGAGTAGGCGGAGCTATAGCAGCAGCAACAGTAGATATATGTATGAGCAGGAGTCACAAAACATGTACGTTGTGTACGCATGATATGCGCCCAGGATCGACGTGCTGCACTGCAGATGTCACTCTTACTCTCCGTGGGCAATATGTAGAGCACTCTCAAACGTGGGATTAAGTCTGATGTACATCCCTCGCCACAACGCTGCTAAACATTAGGACATCGCCCGAGTCGGCGACCGGCGGCCGCCCAAGCGAATTCCTCTTGTAATACTAGTAGGATCTACATTCGCCATAACGCTGCTAAATACTAGGGCACCACGCGAGCTGGCGACCGGCGGCCACCATGGTCGCCGGCAAAGCCCCCTTGTAATAGAGTAGTAGTAATACGTACCTGGTATGATACTAACATTTTTTACCTTTGTAGGTTTTCATGGATTGTAAGCGGAGGATGGCAGAGGATTTTGGTGGTTTGCTTGTAGCGTGATGACACGGAACATGGGTCGGCTGTAACTGGGGGTATGATGTCTGGCGTTTGGAATATTAGCATATTTGATTAATTACATATACTTGTATCGTATGTCAGCTGTGAGTTCGACCGATTGATTGGTGAATACTCAGCTGTGCAAGCTGCGTGATACGTCGGCCGGGTGTGTTATACATTTCTCATGTAGTTTTACATAGCGCAACCGCCCCCGGTCCGATTTAGGGTTCCAGAACCGGCTTATGCCAGGTGTTACGACGACTGGCGTCGTCGCGATTCAACAACAATTAGGCCTGAGGGCAAAGTTGCAACAACATGTTGACGACCAGGAGCACGGCATGGGTCACCACCCCCAAGTCACCAAGCGACGGCTCTACCCCCTGTTTCTCTAGTCAGGCCGCGGGTCACCAACAGCCTCGTGTACCTTCTTTCACGCCGTCTGCGACTTTTATCCGACCGTGTTCGAGTGTGTGGTGCACACCTGTATCATGTAGAGCTGCCTCGCTTTGGGGTCGTCGATTACTTCCCGTAGCGTGACGATGTTGGGGTGCCGGAGCTTCTTCATGATTGCCACTTCCCGCCGCAGCGTCTCCGCTACGCGGTCGTCGCCCTGGCCTAGCCACGGTCTAAAAACTCGCTTTTTGTTAGGCATTACTTTCATGGCGTACTCCTGCTCAGCAATAACACGGTACATGTTGGCACGGAGGAGCGGCGCATCGGGGGAGGGGTTTGCGGTATCAATTAGTGGTGTTGATGTTACCGGTGTGAGGACGTGGGACTGGGAGTATGATTCGCAGCGGTTTCGAGGGTTCGCGGCCTGGGCAAAACAGCGTTCAGCTTTGCCGTAGACTCAACAACTATGGGACAGGCAGCACAATTAAAATCGAAGCTACACAAACTGTGCGCAGCAGGCAGAACAAGACCCACGGGGTACACCAACAGGGCCAGGCAACTAAACCTTTGTTCACACGAAGGAAAAATAAAAACACGATTCGTTACGAGAGAAAATAACGTATCACGTGTGCACTACCAGAGCCAACAGCCTTTCGCGCTGTGAAAACTTGATATGGAGAGCTTTAAAAACAAATGCCCTCACACACACAAGTACAACGTTTCAGCATTGTTGTAAAAAATAAAAATACACTCCAGCTGTGAGATCGAAAATTTCGCCGAAACTCATCTTTGCAAGCTGTGTGGGTTACTCCGATCGCGCGTACTACTGGGCGTTTGTCCTCATTGAGGACATAGGTCGGCGACTCCCGTTACAACTAGTTTGTACCAGGGTCAACAGGGTGATGTTAATCAATCTGTGCACGGAAGCTATAAAACCCGTTGTTGAGGGGGGGCAAATCTGACGGCTGTGGTATTGGAGCAAGTCTGTGCGGCCACGGACTATTAGCAGATTATTACCACGAATTCATGTGAAAACAGCACTGACAACGCCGCCAGTACCCAGTGAATTTGCAGTGGCCATCGAGGGACCCGTTCCGCAGCATGGTTTCGTTTGGTTATTCAAATTCTTAGTGGATTTTTTTGTTTTGTCTTATTTTGTGGACTGGTTTGTTTTGTTGTTTCCGTACCCGGTACGCTAGCATTTCACTTGCTTTACCATGATGAATTGCGATGTGTGGTTTACTCTGTTTCACAATCTGTGACCACATAATTTGTGTCTCTGTAGGATGAAGAATCAGCACGAACACTGGGTGTACTGATGTCGTTGGGTAAAAAGAATGGTTTATTGTGAAGACAACACACACATAAAAACAAAGCAACGCAACGTGTCAGCTTGTATGGCACGGACGCGTTTGCTTCTATGTTAGCACGACCCAGCAAACTCCCCAACTGATGTTCGTCGACTTACAACGCCGTCATCCTCGTTCCGGCAAAGGTACACTGCGCCGTACGAACCCCGCCCAAGCTCGCGCAAGATACGGTACTTGTTGATGACGATAGTACCATTGTCCAGCCTGCGCTTTACCACTTTAGCCGTCTCTCGGACGCTCTGGCGACGCAACGACTGCGGTATAGCGACTCCAGCACCGCCTTCGTTAAAGAAGTCGCTGCGCGAACTCGAGGCCGAGTTCGCTCGAGGGATACTGAGTTGTTGTAAGCGCAAACGCTGAAGGACGCGGGAAAGGGTGTCAGCAGCGGCGGGGGGGGGCGGGGGGGGGGGGGGGGTGGCGTGGGTTGGTTTCACTTGTGATTATAAATACCGTATAATACGCAAGATGACCGTTACTCCGGGATGAATTTTTAGACGGTTTCCTACAAAAAAAGGGGGACACGCAGCGAAAAAAATATGGTATTGGGAAAAGATTTCGACGAGATCGTTCCATAGACGATTTGCTCGGCGTTTACGCTCCCCCTTTGTCGAGAAATTCAGCTCGAAACACCGTCGGATGGGGGCTGCTTTCTTGCGTGATGCATACGGTAATCGAGTCGGCTAGCAGGGCGGCCTAGCGGAGGGTTGGAAGGTGCAGAAGGAGAGCAGGGATACCCTTCCTTTCCTCGCCAACGGGCATGGAGGTATCTTGGTTAAATTTAGACTGCACGCGGCCTGATGAGGAGTGCTCGTAGGCTGGACGCGTATGAAAAAACACCACCCTGATTCCGGTCGGCTCCCGGTGGTGCTTTCTTCATTTCCGCCCAAGGCGCCTTTTATTGGCGCTCAGAATTTTCTCAGTTCCATCGGGTTATCCGGAAAAAATACTCCGAAACCACACTCCTATTTCCGAGATGTCGACAGGGGGGGGAATACTTTAACCACGTAAAACAATCATGGAAACAAAACACATTTAAAAAAAATGCACAAAAAATCCCAACTCTGGTTTGCTTTTCATTCTACCCCACTTAGACGAGAGGTGTTGTTTTATCTTCTTTATTCTCCGGCGGATGGGAAAAAATAGAGCTTAAGCTTACCACACTTTTTTTATTTTCATACATGTGTTAATTACACTAAATTGCATTCGCAATCCAGCGCTAGCTGGCATATTCTCCGGTTCCCGAGGTAATGCCGTATTTTTCTTTCATCATTTACGTACCCTTAATTTCATCGTTGTTCGTCGAAGCAAACACCATGTATTTTTGAGTTGACCCTTTCATTAATGCCTTGCAGCTGTACGTCCCCCTGCCACATTATATCCTTGCCCATCCCAAACACAATAGTGGCTTGATTCAGCGACTGAACGGCTGTGTTGCCGACGTGTTGCACCAATCCCCAAGAACGCGTCAACAACCTCATGCCTTCGATAGAGCACAATCTCGCCCAACTACAAACACTTGCCAAATATGCATTTTCATGCCGTACAGCTTTGGGAGCATTCTGAGAAGAATCGTAGAAAGATACACTACTGTAAAAGAACGGGTAGTGAGAAGAGGACCGGGCACGATGGCAGGTGGCTTTTGTGTCGTCTGGACTCAGCGAGCACAACAAACCACCACATCTCCACCCCTGATCTAAGCGGGAGCCCGGGGTCGGCATCGTTGCTCACCCGGCTCGGTATATATGGGCCCAGTTCACTATCATTAACAAACAAACAGACAGCGTGTCACTAAAGGCGTCATAGTCGGTACATTCCTCAGGTCTCTATGTCGGTTACACGTTAGGGCTCTAGGAACACCATGCATCCCTACGCAATGCCATGCATTCCTACGCATCAGTAGCAAAACTTGAGGATGTGCCAGTATGCCTCACACTCCACAAGGCGATGAGCATGACCATCATGTCACGTTGACCTCCTTGTCGCAAGCGACGCCAGCCAGAAATGACGCTACAACAGAGTATCTGAATGTGTTGAACCCAAATGGCCAGGGTTGAACCGCATTCGGCTCAGGCTGCACCGCATTTCGTTGAAGCTCACCCTTTGTTCGTGTTTCATGGCGCGCTGTTCTCGGTAAAATGCTCGCTGGAAGGCGACCACCTCCAGCGCTTCTTTGAAGCGTTTCTCCTTCATACACGATCGAAAATCCTCCTTCATGATGCACATGCAGCACACCTGGTTCGCGGAAGTTTGAGTAAAACATCAACATTACAAACATCCTGCAACTTCTTTGAAGTGTTTCTCATTCATACACGATCACAAACCCTCCTTCATGACGCACATGCGGCACACCTGGTTCGAGGAATTTGAGTTAAAAAGACAAACAATGCGTAAAAAAACAGCTTCGGGTGCGTCGTACCGGTACTCATTTAGTAAACGCAACATACTCAAAACCTCTTGTTCCTTCTACTTCACAATGATGATCGTGTCGTATTCATCATCTCATGCAAATTACCATGTTGGTCGATGCAATAACACATAGTTCGGCACACATAGAATCTCAGCTGTCCCAAGCCCTGCTCGAACGTCGACGTCGAGCATCGGCGTTTCAAACCGCGTGTGCAGGCATACTTCCAACGGAAAAACACGTGATAGCGGGTAATTCCACGACTACAAATGTCAGTGCTTGGCCGGGAAAACAATTCGAAAGGCACCCTATTGACCCTTTTGGGACTTCAGAGGAGATCGCTTTGCCGGTCTCAACCCCCAAACATATCAGATAAAGCACCAAAAATGTTATGCTTCATAAAGGTGTTTAGACTGGTTTTTGTATTTTCGCACGTGCTTTTTTTTGCAGATGACATGAAGACGTAGGTAGACGCAACCCAACCCTAACCCAAGCCCTCACCTTGACCCCCACGTTAACCCAGGCCAAGGCTAATATCCTTCGCGCAGCATGCGACTTGGATACTCTGAAAAAACACGTACGGTTCACTTGAAAAAACGCAACCATTTTCGTGCCTTGTCTGGTTGTTTGGGGGTTTGAGAACCGGTATAGTCTACTGCTTCAGCGGGAAAAAATGAAGAACGAAAGTGACGACCGTAGCAGCAGCAGCCAAACAAAGCAATGCGGGTCGCCAGGTTAGGGGACGGCAATTTTAGTGTTGGACTCCCATGCAAGTAGCTATAGGACACACGCGGACCTTGCGCTAATGTTTGCTGATCTTAGGGTAATAACGCGCGTCTAATTTCACAAAAATTACTTAAAATACGTCAGCTGTGAATTCGACCAATTAAGTCGTGGATACTCATCTTTGCAAGCTGCGTGATAGGTCGGCCGCGCGTTTTTAAACGGTGCATTTTTCTTTGAGGACATAGGTCAATGACTCCCCTAGGGTCAACAGAACAATTCACCAAGGGAGAATTTCGGTCCATACCCTTTTTCTCGTTTAGTTTATCGCTGTACACGAACCCAAAAGGATTTGACCCCTAGGGCGACTAGATACACATTACACGACCTTCCAGACACGGTGTCGCACGCGCCAAAAAAAACATCATTGATACGCGGGCAAACCACAATGCGCTACATTTTGTTTTTTCAATCGCCAGTTTTACCCTCCAGTTCAACTTGTAGGAGGTTTTACCTTCGGCGACCTTCTGGACGAGCCGTGGTCACAGCTCTCTTCCCTTCATCCCCTCGGTATTCACCCTAATTTTTATCGCGCATAAAATTCAGCATTCCAACTGCTCGTCGCTTCGCATCGAATTTTGCCAACTCTCGATCTCGTACTTTCGGCACAGCATTTTTTAGTAAAACGCACCTACCACTTCTAAGGAAGAAACAAACACAGAATCATTATCACCTCCCCGGCAGCCCTGATGCTGGCGTTTCTCGGTTCTCCGTAGATAAGCGCCAGCTCTCCGAAGTAGTGTCCGGCGAACATCTGCACCACCACCTTTTCTAGTTCATCCCCTGCCGGTTGCGAAACAGTAACATCATGTTGCTCGATGGGTCAATTGCATTGCAGCCATTTCGGTCCGCATCTACCTTCTTGCAGCGCCCGCTGAAAACTCTACTAAGAACATGTTTTGAAGCTTTTTAGAACTGAATACCGTGTTCCACACTATTTTCAAGCAGTTCATTCCCAACCACAGTTCCAATGGGGTTAATATGCCACGGGGTTAAGATGCCCGACAATATTTCAGGGCATTTCACGGGCCAGATCACATCTCGCGGATCGGATCGTGTCAGGTTGGCCCGGCCCGACCCATGATGTTTCGAAACCTCCCGACCCTACCCGACTCGACCCATGAGATTTCCAACACTTTTTGACCCGACCCAACTCGACCCGCGGGTTTTTGAAATGCGTCCTAATCCGACCCGCGGGTCGGGTCATGACCCGTGAAAGCCTTGCAATATTTCAGGATTCGTCGTATAACTCAACGTGAATAGCAGACGTAAAGGATTTACTCTGGGATACCCGGGTATACACTCAACTACAGTGAGGCACCCGGGTACAAACTCGGGTAAGGTGGGCTACCCGATTTAAGGGTCCCTCGGAACCGGCCAGCATACCGCTCATATCTCGATGCCGCTCTTAAATATGCTTGGGTATAATGAACCTGACAAATTTAATAATAGGCGTTACAGTTTAGGCATCACAAGGCGTGCCAGGCCGATTTCACCGCTCTTAAGTCCCTTTTCTTTATCTTGGACGCTCTTAAATCGGGTACCCTACTGCTATCATCAAGAACAATCTGAAGCGATACCCCGATACCCTAGAGTTTCATACGGAGTACCTTGATAAACAAATCCTTCAAGTTGTCACTGTTTCTCCTCTCGTCTTGTCTCCGCGCAACAAACGTGAGCATCCTTTTGAGACCTCCCACCAAAACCAAACGAAACACCGAAAAACACACCCCAACAAGAAGAATCGAAATCCCAACAAACTTTGATTTCAAAGCGCTCAGGTTGTTCGACATCGTGGAAAGGACCAACACCCCCTTCTCTCCGCGAGAAAAAAGGCGCCCGTCCAACCCACCCGTGCGTGCAAAAACGCGCGTGAAATAACTCTGGGCCAAGAAAAGGAAGGAAGACAACACCGCACGAAAATCTCCATACCAATGCGCGAGAAAATATTATCGAAGGCGGACCAAGAATACAAACCACAACACCACACAAAGAAATCTATACCAACGCCGAGAAATCATAACGCCAAGCCCCACCCCAAAAAAATAAAAACAGTGCATGCACCACAATAATAATATTACCAAGCCCGCGCCCCCAACAAAACACGGCACATGCCCGTACAACATAGGAGGAGCACACAATCGAACACACACGGTTGCATTCCCAACGAACCGGTTTCAATATCGATGAATCTGTCCAGAACGTCCACAGTACCCTCCACGATCATGTAGAAGACGTCTCCCATTTCCCCTTCCCGCACGATGTACTGTCGTTGTTGGTTTTTTGTATATTTGCGCGTAGGAGAGAGAGAAAGCAGGGCCGGCGGCAGTGCAAGACAGGGTGTGATGATTTTTTATCGCTGCGTAAATTTCTGTAGGACGGTATAACTATCGCTAGGAACGCGAGCAGCAGAATACCCACCATTTGTAGCTGTCGCAGCCAACTTGACGTTCAGGTGTGTGACGCTACAAAACCCGGATTTTCTACGATGTCCTGTCTAAAACGACGTTCAGGTGCGCGACACAGGACAGAAAGCGACGCGGCGGCGCACTTCTTCTCCTTGTGTCACATATCTAACCTCCCATCTTTCATGGGAATCCACGTGGAAGGTGACAGACGCTTTCGCAACCTCGACCTTCTACTTGGGCCACGTCTCTCTTTGAAGGCAAGCATCAAAACTAGCGCAATAGCAGAGCCGAAATCGACTCATTGAGCGCTAACTGCGTTAGCAACAGTAATATCCTCGAGCCGCCCTCCTCGATCCCTCGGCAAGGACAGTGAACAAATTGTAGCAGGCACGC
This sequence comes from Undaria pinnatifida, assembly GCA_012845835.1. NCBI lineage: Eukaryota > Phaeophyceae > Laminariales > Alariaceae > Undaria > Undaria pinnatifida. The sequence continues at coordinate 11,440,975 of JABAKD010000013.1, forward strand.
AGACGGGCGCTATATACGATAGGAGTGGCATTTTTTGGGGTACTTTTTTCCCTGACTAGCGGGGGTCCTCAACTGAGGACGTGCTACGATTCGAGTAGCATGTCTTGGGGCAAAAAGCAATTTGACCATTCATATCCGTCATTCCTAACAAACAAAAAAGAGTAAACTTCAGACAGACCATTGATCCCTACTGCGTGATCTAGATCTTTCAGAGAAGATCTGTATGGTCTAATTCACGTCACTCGGTGGGAGCCGCTCGATCTGCATGATCTAGCTCATGTTTCCAGGGTTGGATCCGTAATCGATACATACAGATCCAGCATAGCATCTCATGACGGCAGATACAGGATGCACTGCTGTACATGATCTACATTATATATGTCATGATCTGTCCGAGTTGTGAAAAAATGTCCGGAAAAAAAATTCATGTATTTTTGCGAATCGTGACTTTTTGCCAGGAACGCTGACGTTGAATATATATATGAGTTTCATGGAAAAATTATGACAGGATTCCCGACCAAAAAAGCGTGATTTTGTTTTCTTGAAAACGTGACGTTTCAGAATTTCAAAATTGTCAAGAATCGTGAATTTTAGCGTTCGCTAGGAACGACCCAACGGGGTTCCTCAACTGAAGCGTTATCCAATGCGTAAAGAGTCAGTTTATTGAGCGCTAACCACGTTAGATAACCACGATAGCGCCAACACCGGTACAGTAGTGATCTCTCTGTAGCGGCACTATAGCGGCCATCGGCACTGCTCTTCGAACTGCAACCACTGGTTGTTTCCATCTTGTGCCAAGCGATTGCACAGGCGCTGTAGCGGGCAAACGTCACTATTGACCCGGCACCATAGAGAAACCACCACTGTAGCGCCAATCGCGACAGCTTCGCGGTCAACGGAAAAATAACAAAAACCATCACCCCACCTCTCCAGGAGCGAATATCTGATGCCGTAACGCCTTCTTGAGTTTGTTCAGAGAGGGCAGAGAGAGGCTCGCCAGGAGCGGGATCTGCCAGGGTTTCCGCGAACAAACCGGGAGCGGGGGACGGAAGAAGTGACTAGGATTATGCCCATTAAACTAACATTTATTTTTGCATAATTGTGCATTTTCAAGAGCGAAATAACTAGAATAGCTTGCTTTTTTCTCGAGCATAACCAGCACAATAAAAAGCCGAAGCATGCTAGCATAGTCTACACCTGGTCGTTTTTACGCTCCTTATCCTGCAAAAGGGATAAAACTCAGGGAAAAACGAGCAGAACGGATAGGCTACTCGTACAAGCCTAGCAACGATGACCCCTTTGGGGACTTCAGCGGGAAATAATAACATAAAGCAACTCTTTTAATTAGTGTTTCTTCGGTCGTGGACAAGGGGCAGCTATGATACGGATATTATTCGATTGTATGCCAGGTGCCACCTACGCTACGCAGGGCCGAGCAGTGGCATGTTATCCCGCCGCCATTGGTTCGGGCGTAGTTTACCTTGGGTTATGACGGTCGCCAGTTTCAATTATAAAATTATAGTTTCTCCAACCCAAAAGAATTTGGAAATCGCAAACACCCAATTGTATCGCTTATACGTTGTTTCCAACAGGATAAATGGTGGCCAGCGGCCCTCAGACGCGTGGGCCGACGCCTAAAAAAACAAAATCGAATAATTCGCTCACCTCAACGCACCAATCTCAAACATTGGTGAAGCAAAACATAACAACAGCAACAACACGAGCGCAAACCCGGTGAAGCTTCTCCCGATACTAGCATATTTAAGTTCGTCATACTATACTTCGCATGTTTATGCCGGTCACATATTTACGCCTGTCGTATATAAGCCTGTCATACGTTTACGTGCTTGTGCCTGTCACAAATTGCCTGTCGTTTATTAATGCCGGGTCACATATTATATATTCAAGCCTGTCATGTATTTACGCCTATCATACATATATGCGTGCCATCTATTTATGCCTGTCACAACGACAAAACCAAACACATCAATCAACGCGACACTTCATCGGACAAGGTCTGCCACACCATGACCGCTCTCGCGCACAATGTGATTTTTTGCACGGAGCAAAAAGCTGCCGTACCCAATGTTAACACATTCACAGGGGACGCGTGCTACGATATGGGTAACAACTTTTCACGCGTCGGACAGATCACGATTAATAGATAATACAGATAATACTCCAGTATTAGTCATGTAGATCATATGGATCATATAGATCATGTAGATAATATAAATCATATGGATCATGTAGATCATATAGATCATATAGATCCTAAATCTGTCGTTATGACATGTTGTGCAAGATCTGTGCGGTACAGATCAACTCAGGAAACATGCGCTAGACCAGTCGATCATCCTGCTCTCACCCGGCGATAATTATCTATACGCGATGCAGGTCCTATATAGACCAGGGATCCGTCTGCCCTCAAAGGCACATATCACCTACCAGGTATATATCATGTATAGGGATCTGATCTGTCCCGTGCTACGATAGGGGCACGGGACCTCTTTTGTTGCCAAAACGTTTGTAACAGAAGAGGATCCTCAACCGCGGAAAACACCCAATGGAATCCCATTAACCCGTGTTTTACAATATTCCACACGCCCGGCAGATCACCGATCCTCACTTGATGATCTAGATCCTTCAGGAAAGATCTTAACGGTCTAGCCCATGTTGCAGGTGGGAGACGTACGATCTTATGATCTAGCAAATGCTTCCAGGGATGGACCTGTACTCTCTAGGTACAGATCCAGCACAGCATCGATATCTCAGAACGGCACACATACAGGATCTGCTGTAGATGATGTACTTCCAAGTAGATGATCTAGATCGTGATCTGTTTTGCCGGGTGAGAATGACGCGTGCTGCGATAGAGGTCGCACGTTTCGGCAAACGAATTTTCTGAATAACGGGGGCTCCTTACCCCAGTTTCGTCGGAACGTCATTCTTCGTTTTGCATATTTTCTGTTTAATTGTATTGCGTCGTACATAGGCCATGGGTTTGTTCATATGCTTTCTCTTTCAATTCAGTTCACTAAAAAAAACTTTTTTTTCAAAACCTAGGTATGGAGCTACGCAAGCAAGGAGCTTAGAAAATCACTGGTGCATGTCTACCAGAGCATGTGCCAGGCACGGAGCGCCTCAACTGAGGAGGCCTGAAAAAAAAGGTGCTACGCCTGCCGTAGCATCCCTCAGGCACAAACTAGGCTTATATCCGATCTGCTTTTCCCCTAAGTGTTGCGCTTTCTTTGGATGCACAAGTACGCTTCGTATCATACCATGGTCCCTCCAATTGTGCGATTTTTTGTGCTTTTTTGTTGGATAATAAGCGTAAAAAATGTACATGTACTCTTCGTAGCACACCATGCCCTACCCCCCCTCCGCCCCCCAATTGTGCTCGGTATCATATGCTTGAAACCAAAAGCCCCCATTATGCCACGCTTGTGCTCTCGGTAACGCACAAAAACTACCAATATAATAGCATCAGACAAACGCGTGCCACGATAGGGGATGGTACTTTTAGGTGGCACTTTTTGTGTCAAATTTGACTGACGGAGCTCCCCTCCTCAACCGAAGCAGCACCCAACAGCGTTAGCATGTACCGTTTGTGTAAACCCTCTTAGAGCCCCAAAAGCCCTTCCTATACTAAATCCAAACAATCTTGTCCCCGAAACGGGTTTCCAGCTGTGAAGGCGTAAAGGAGCTCCAACCGAAGCAGCACCCTACAACGTTGGAATGTGCTGTTTGTATTACATACCAAATACATTACTGTTCCTTACCAGGTGCACGTTTATTACGGAGGAACAAGGTAAGCAGGACAAAACATGGTTGGAAAAAAATTGTCAACACATGGGCTTTCGTGTATGTCGTAGGTCCCCATCGCTATGGTCCCGCGTAATGGGCCGTGTGCTTGTTCATCAGGTGGCATTTGCATTGTCTTCTCAAGTGGTTAAGGGTCGCCTCAAGAAGGAGCCCCAGAAAACGAACGTGTGTATAATGCCCTTACTCCAGCATGCGTCATAACGGATACCTGGTACAGTACAAAACCTAGCAAGACTAACGCACCTCTTTAGTAAGTAAAAACGATCGGAACGGTTCCCATAGATCCATGTCGACGACTTCCATGCTGGCAACGTCCACCACCGTCGACGCCGCCACGATGGTGGTCAACGTCGTACCCTGCCAAACATGCGGAGGTTGAGCAAGGTGGACGGCGTCAGGACATTTGTAGTGCAAAAACGACAACAATACAAGCAGTACAATGCTGGCAACGTCCACCACCGTCGACGCCGCCACGATGGTGGTCAACGTCGTACCCTGCCAAACATGCGGAGGTTGAGCAAGGTGGACGGCGTTAGGACATTTGTAGGGCAAAATCGACAACAATACAAGCAGTACAAACAAGAGACAAAATATGAACGGGAACACTGGCCAAGGCTGGGTTTCTTACTTAGAATAGGATGCGTTCTACATTAACTTCATATTAATAACAACCCACGAATTTCTTATATTCCTGAAAACATCACCCTGCGAGTTGTTGTTTTTCGCCTTGTTTCTTACGATGTGTCGTATAATGTACAGGCTGGTTCACGTAAAAGAAACAAATTTATTCCCCGGCGAATATCCACGCCGTTTTTTCGATTCAGACCGTGAAATTTTGCGCACGTCTTCTATGTGCCATCGCGAAGACCTCACCAGTCGGGGTCTTTTTTTCTTGTCTGACTTTTCGTCAGTAAAATTTATTTTCGAAAATGTGGCCCAACTTAGACCAAACCTTTTCGGCGAAAAAAAAGAAGAGAAAAAAAACAACAAAAAAACGGAGGCCAGGCCTCGGGATGGGCATTTAGAACATGTGTGCAAAATTTCAGCGTCTCTCTCTCAAAAACGGCGTGGACATTTGACCTTCTGTGCGTAACAATGAGTAAGATACGTTATTTCCTTCAAGTTACTTGGTTTTAGTGTGGGATCCATTATTTTCGCCAGATTCTGCTTAATGTTGAACACAGGACGGTCACATCTTCGATTTTTGCGCGAAAAATTCTGTAGACATGCCTTGGAGTACCTCCAACCGGTTCGTGCAAAATGCGGCGCAATTTTTTTCTCGCCTCCGCTTGGAGAAGGCCTGTATATTATTGAAGAATATGAAGTCCTGTCCTTGGTCGATTCGAGTTTTGCTCCTAGAGACAGCCCGAGGCCGTTAAAAATAATATATCCATGTCACCCTCTTACCCTCTTACATTGGTCATGGGGGTCAGCATGATACCAAATATTAATATCACATTTGACTGGATATTGCGAGCGGCATTCGCCAGGGAGAGAGTTTGGGTTTTATTACGTGAACCAGCCTGTATCATACTTGGGTTTTAATAAAAAATAGACAAAAACGGCGAGATCGAGGATTTCGTCAAAAGTCATCTTTGAAATGCTTGGGTTTTGTACTGGATGGTAAGGCAGGTTGCTTGGATACTAAACCGGCTTGGTCGTCTGTGCTTTGAGAGGTTGAATTCATTCATTCCGTTTTCATTCTACCCGAACCTGGACTCAGCGTCAGCTACTGCATGCTCTACTGCTGCAAGCACTGCTGTCGGACGACATAACAAAGCTTGTCACAGAACACGTGCTAGATGAGAAGAGCAAAGGGAAAGCGCGGAATATACACAGAGCAAGCTGCACGTACTCGCTAATGAAAGCAAGCTGCGAGAACCGAGGAAGTTACACCGAGCAAACTGCTCGTGCGCGCTTTCTACAGAAAAACGACTCTGTAAGATGATAAAATCACGGACCACCAGAGAGGTAGCCGAAGCAGAATATACTGCTTTCTACTCAAAACTTCCGCCATTGAAACGGTCCCTCTACTTCCGTCGCGAGTGATGCAGTCCAATTGAAGCTTAGGACCGAGTACCTCCCACGACCTCTCTGCGAATACATCTCCTCCGTTCCCCTCCCCACGCCCATACATACAGCAGTTGCCGGGCTCAGAGAAGCTTGCCTTGGCCTCTTCTCCACGCGCAACAAAACTCGGCGAGCTGCCGCCGTAAGCTACGGATGCTGCCCCGTTCGCTGAGCTCCCAGATGTCTTTACAAAGGATGCTTTGCGGTAACATTAACCAATGCGACCGTGGCGAAAAAAAAAACAAAAACAATAACGTCGCTCTCGCTAGGAACTCGCGCTGGTTGGGCTTTGGACTATCGTCAACTGTGCGCGTTGGTGGGAAACAGAAAAGTCGACCATGACGCAAGCCGTAGTCACACAACATCTATTTTTATTATCTGCTATTTTTGGAAGCTTCCGGCGGTTGGACTGGACAGAGAGCTTCGGGCAAGTGATTAAGGAAAGGAAGCCCTATTTCTTTTGGAGCTCCCACAAATTGGAAACGTGCTTCGTTTGAAATAAGAAGTTGTCTCGTAACAGTCGGGGGCGCCTGGATCACGAGAAAGTTGTCCAGCATGTCTGTCCAGCACGTCACCCACCTGCACGTTCGGAAGCAATGCTTTTTCCCCGAAATACTGCCCCGCATGCAAGCGTATACCCTCTACAGATGCCGTCAGCTCCTCATTCATTGCCAATTTTGTCCCCGAGACACCCGCGATTTCTCCATATGCCAGGAGCTTGGGCGGAGCCCCGAGCACGACGTAGAACCGCCGACATTCCTCGCCCGCCGTGACGATCACCTCTCCCTGACAAGGTTTCGCGACGAGGACAAGAACAACGCGTGTTAAAAACCAACTCATAATGTCTGGGCGTAGTTACGATGTATCACATTGAGAGGGGAGAGGAGAGGATATCATATTGAGGGGAGAGGAGAGAAGAGGTTCAGGTATTTGGTTGTGTATCAGGTATTGCGTTGAACAAAAATCAACGCCCTGCTCGCCGAAGAAAGCGCCCAAAGACACAATCGAGAACGGTTCAATAAGTGCGTCAGGGCACGGAATCGAGCAGCGCAGTGCGCCCCCCCCCCGAAGCTCGATTCACGGAGCACGAGTCCGATGCGCTTTACCCTTCGCCAGCTCCAAAAAACCAAACGGTTCTCCGTCTCCCAAAATCGCACTTTTGGAAACATATCTTCTGGGGTCTCAAAAACGTAACCATCGCTTGAAAATGGGCGGGCATCGTTTCTAACGTCGCTGCATCATCACAACCTGGGTCGCCAGAAGGTACTACTACAATTCCAAGCGTTTAGTCGTCACACCGGCACAGCGCTAAAATGATTTAACTGGCAAGTCTCGCCTTTTTATGCCTCGTCGTGGTCATCGCGTTCATCATCTTCAGCTGGCGCTCCACAGGCATGTCGTCGAAGTTCAGACCCACCACAGCCGCGAGGCCAGCTCTGAGCGCCAGGTTGTCCTGCACGTACCTGAAAAGGTTGGTTAGTTGGCTCTGGTCAATTCTTAGCTCCGTTATCGCCACGATTGTTTCGAAACGCAAACATTGAAGGTAGTACAGCTATCGATAGGGGATCGCGCAGAAGGAACTTTTCTTAACTGTCGTCAAGTTCTGTGCGTTGCCTTCGATCAGCGGCGGCGGACGTATAAGCCAAGAGTTTTCACGGGTCCGAAATTTTCACGGGTCATGACCCGGCCCGCGGGTCGGGTAAGGAGGTTCCTCAAAAGTCCGCGGATCGAGCCCGGTCGGGCTAGGAGGTGTTGGAAATCCCAAGGGTCGAGTGGAGTCAGGTCAGGAGGTCTTAAAATATTACGGGTCGGCCAGGGTCACCCTGACCCGATCCGACCTGCGAGGAGAGATCCGACCCGTGCAAGGCCCAGGTATAAACCGGCTTCAGCAATCTCCAAAGGGATCCCTGATATTTTGCTATATTCGCCAGCGACAGCTAGCTGGTGCTAGTAACCCGTGCAGCAGAATACTTTCACTGCCGTCAACTTATGCGCGTTATCTCCGTTAACTTATGCGCGTTATCTTCGATTGACGGCGGCGGACATAGTCATATTCTGGATTCAGCGGTCTCGAAAGGGGTCGCTGTTGCTGGCGATGCGCAAAGGACAAACTCGCACCCACTAAGCAACAAAGGCGTCGGTTAACGTCACTCTTGACTTTAGGCGGACAAACGTCAAGGACGGACAGCCGTCAAGAACCGCATCATACTAAAACCAGTACATTACGTCTAAAGAGGCCTTCCACGGGACAAAACTAGATCGTCCACCGACATCTTCGCTAAGCACTATGACTCCGACCTAATCGGCAGTGGGTAAAACACACCACGGGAGACAACACCTTACAGGGCACCACCCCAAAAAGGCTTAGGTCTTGGGTGCCACAATAAAAAAGGAAATCATCCGCACGGACCATGCAACAAAGCGCAAGTAAATCGTTGGCGTTGAACAGCAGGAGTCCTCCACACCGCTGAAACCGTGGGTCTTGCCATATTAGCGACACAAAAATCAACAATGCGTTGAGCCAAAACCGTTATTCTCCGCGCCACGATCATATTGCAAGCAGGCACAAGGGAGACTGCTCGTTGGGTCTTGTGTAGAAAGTGGGAACATACACGCAACAGCATGCTCGCGAGAGTAGAAACCGGGGGAGAAACACACGCAACAGCATGCTGGCGTGAGTACAAAGCGGGGGAAAACAAGCAACAGCAATGACTCGCGCGAGGGTCCTTCCCCGGCACGCTTCGGAGAGACCCCCTGGGCTATACTGCTAGTACACTTACCGTAGGTTTCATTGCCATCACTTGAGAGGATATCGAGAAATTTCATGCGGTCGCGGGGCGGCAGGCGAGCGAGATACGGGAAGCGATCTAACCATGTCCTATAGAGTGCGGGCGGCTAAGGAGGAGTGTGTCGCGCTGCGCTTCCCCTCTGGCATACCAGCTACGTGCTGAGAGAGCGATTCGTTCCACGCAAGTGCAGAACACACAAGGCACAGTGAACAGCATCCCCTCGAAATAAAGCACAAACAACGATCGGTTTCGCCGATGGGCTGAGGCCTAAATGGACACCCTTCCACATCAGACCACAATAAACAGCGAAACGGGTGGGTCAATGGGTTCATGGCCAAATAGCAAGCGCTCTTGGTCGATCACTCGTATAACCTCTACGCACAGTTCAACGTGTTTATGGCCGAAACGCGAGCGCTCTTACATGATCACGCGTATGACCTCTACGCACAGTTCCTAACCTTAACCATTTACTTGGCCACGCATACACACTCTGCGCACAGTCCCGACCGCTACGATACAATCAGTCAAAGCCAAAGCAGAAAAACATAGCAAATCAGAAACACAAGACCAAAAAATATCAAACGAGATACACCCTTTCGCGCGGTGGGGGTCACCAGCACTATATCTAGCGCAAGCGTTTGTGCCCCGGACATATCCTCACCTCAGGTCTGCCGTAGGCAGCGACAGCAGATCAGTGGGAAGCGAAGGTCTTCGTCGCCGTCGGCGCCCCTGGGAGCTCCGCTCCTCCATATCCCCCACGCGCCCGTGCTCAACACTGTCTCCGCCCGGCTCATCCCCCCTCCCGTTCGCGTTCGAGGAGCAAGAGGACGACGACGACGCATTAGACTCAGAGGAGGTGCGCAAAAAATCGGCGATCTCCTGCTCCGTATCAGCGAGGTGCCTACCGCCTTCTCCTTCTTCCCGCTCATCTTCCGGATCGCTGCCGTCGCCCGTGCACTCCAAGAGAAAGTCTTTCACCTGTAGCGCGAGGTCGGACATTATTGTTTTAACATATTCTCTACGTGTATTGAAGCTCATTGGCTGAGGTTGCGCCGCAATGTCGCAGATCGCACCGCACTGTCTCACGTTGCGCCGCATTTATTCGTGTGGTGTACCTGACCCAGGCTACGGTAAGGGGGTCCCTTTTTGGGCCTTGAATTTCAGTGGCTAGGGGTCACTCGCGCGAGTAACCCCTTTGTTATTTAGCGATCTTACGTTTTCTTCATGTTTTATGTTGAAATAAATCCGCAATGCAACGGTAATCTAAGCTGCTCCAAAACAACTGCCTAAACCATTATCATCCGTGAGGTACAGAGTCACTCGTGCGACTTGCTCAAACTCATCAGTGAAAACGGGGGTACCCCCCCAACCGTAGCCTTGGTCACCTACCAGATATTTACGAGCACACAGTTCTTGGTTGGATACCGATCAGTTCTTCGTCTGCCTTTCCCGCGATTGCTACATGCTTCGTCAACAAGGCACCATACAAATCAACATTATATCGGCAAGCGGGAGCCGAGAGGCGGGAGGAGGGGAGGGAACTCGGCGGTCCCCACCACATATTTGGTGAAGTTCTGCACACAAACGATCCACTGTAGATCGTTTACAGTGGATCCTATATCTGCCGTTATGACATGTTGTGCAGGATCTGTCTTAACAGAGTACAGATCCTGTGCAGCAAACAGGCGCTAGATCACGCAGATCGTACGGCTCCGCCTGGCAAACATGGGCTGTAGATCATGCAGATCTTCCCTGAAAAGTCTACTCGTAGATCGTCAAGTGGGGATCGGTGATCTGTTCGACGTGTGGAAGGTTGGCACCTTGGGTCTCCTCTATGTTACCAAGCTTGCCCTGACAGCAGTGTTAGTGGGTGCACCGAAACTGCGGCGTGCGAGATGGTCCGTTTGAGCGGGGACTAGATTTTTCATGGTGGCGTCACGGGCCAGACCAGCCTGCCCAAAACCCAAGCATGAATCGACAGCCGCAGATTCGAGCCAAGCATTCACAGTGGGCCGACCCCACCCTTAAAAGTCAGCCAACCGTGGTGAACGACCGACGTTCCCGACGACATCCCTCGAATCAACCTGCTCCGTCACGAAAGGGACGCGTGGTTAATGATTAAATAAATTAGGCAAGCAACAAATGAGTACGCCTCCCTCCTCCCGGCCCGCCGGATCAACCCAGCAGAGCGGGATGGACACGGTACGGAAAAAACTGTTGTGCCGCACGTAGCTTGGTGATCCTGAAACAAACAAACCTACTTTTGCAGCCTTACTTCCTCTAGACAAACCGGTAATAAAAACTCGAACCCCCCAACCTTCCCCTCCCGGCCTCGCTTCACCCTCGAGGAAGCAGGCAAACTCCCCACCTCGGGTTCTTCAGAGCTACTGAGGCTGATGCCCGAGGCAAAAGTAAGATGAGTTTCCGTCCTAGCATCCTCATCCTCAGCATCATCACGTGTTTGGGGAAGGCATCGCGCCAAGTCAGCCAGATCTCGATTATCCAGCAACAGCGAAGGGAACCTTCCAAAGAGAGGAGGGGCAATCTTGACCTGCACCAGTTCGGGTTGGGGGTCGACCGGGGGAGCGGTAGGGGGTGCGGGGAGCGGCGACGGCGGTGGCAGTTCGTCTCACTCTCGTGACTGTAAGCACGGCATCGATCGCCTTCGTCGCCGAATGCTACGGCTCAGGGGAGCCGTGCGAAAACGTTCGGGACGCCAACATTAGCGCGCGTTTTTTAATGCACCAATACACACAGTTTAAGATAAATGCCCACAAACAAAATAAACAACAAAACATCTACCATACATATGATAGAGCAGCATAGTGGAAACTACGATAATAAATTTATAAAATAGATATGATGTTAGATCTAGCTCAAAATTTCCCACCTACAGTAAAAAGACCAACACTAATCATTATAGTGGACAAAAAATAGGACCCCTCCCAATAAAAAACTCACCCATATAGTATATTACAAGTACCAACAACGCAGCTTGCAAAGATGAGTATTGACCCGATATTCGTCGAACTCACGGCTGACGTCCTTAATTTTTTTTTTGTAAAATAAACCAATACATGCACCAACAACCTGACGAACACGTGGGATCGCGGTTCGCGCTTCGTTCTCACGGCCTCCGGCGGCTCCTGCCTGGAGGGCTGAATATGTCTCTGCACCACTAAGTGAGACCAGGTCCGGGTGGAATCAGACCCGGGTAGGATCAGGGGGTGGGTGTTGCTTATTGATACTCATATCGTGTCCCGTAAAATGATCGACAAGCGTGTGAACACTACTGCAAGTAACGTACCCGGTAGGTATGAACGACGTCAGCAGACACCCTTCCCTATATAACACACCACGTTAAGACGTACTGCCGTATATTTCTGTTCATCGTCACTTCTGCCGTGGCTGCAGTACGGCAGCAGTGGTCCCCGAACAAGGCGGTCGACTTTACTTGGCACGACTAGCACCCGCAACACGGCAGTGACCACCTTATCCACGGCTGGTCCTTCAATAGAGCCGTCTACCGCCCTATCCAGGGCAGTCGAGGCCTCCACATATGTACAGATACCCTCAGCCGGTATCTAACAAACCCAACACCGTAATGCGTTGTCGGCCCTATCAGCGAATAAGGCGATATCCCCGAATAAGGCGGTAACAGGGGTCTTGCACACCGCTGGCTTATTCGGGCACCACTACTGCAGATTTCACAACGACATTCGATAGGTGTAATCTTCAGGAATTTTTCCTCCCTACTGTTAGTCGGGAGGCAAAAGTCGGGGTTCGCAGTTCGGAAAACAAAAAAAAAATAAAGCAGTCCAGCTGCATTTTAAGCCCGTCTCTGGCCCGTTTTGAGTTCGAGCTGGGATCAGGGCTAGGATTCGGGTTAGTGGTTGGGTCTTGTTCGTATGACCCTAAATCTTTGTTCAGGACTTATGTAGAGGAGCGGAGGAGAGGTGCAGAGGCTTGGAAGTTTCTTGGCATAAACAATATATAAAATATATACGGAGTACTATTTTGACGTCGAGCAACCCATTGGCATCGGCATGGAAGGGCATACACAAAACAAGAGAATGTCGGGAGATGGTATTCATCGTACATCCCGACATCCCTCTACTAAACATCCCATTTCCCATCGAACTCCCGAATCTACCAGGATTTACTCGCGTCCGTACATTGATCCAACACAATCGCCTAAGGTGTTGTTAAGTAGACTCCGTGCGTAACGACTCTACTCGGAAACAAAGAAAGTTGTGATTCGCTTCAGGAAAAAATATGTTCGATTACCCCAAAGCGTTGACGAGGCTTAGACGAAAGGACAGTGCTGAGGAGTGAAGTTCTCAGTAGATATGCAGATGATGTAATTGCTACGTTGACATAGAGCAGCGCATCGACACGCTCCGCACGACGGAAGGAACTCACAGCAGGATTCGGGGGGACAACATTCACATTGAAAACCCCAATCCCGCTACTAGACACCCCAATTCCCATAGAACTCTCGAACGTACTTCGCGTCCATATCTTGCTACAAGCACCATCAACTTTTTTTTTTTTAACGGCTGCTTTAGACGGTGCGTGATGCTGCCTTTGAGCGAATACAAACCGCCAGTAATTGGATTCCACCACCGTCATCAATGTTACGGAGGAAAAAATCGAATCGGCATTATTGACGAAGCGTGTCCACCCACAAGCAGTACACATAAGTCGGCGAACGAAGACACGCATCAGCTCTCTGCCCGGTTCGCGCGGCGGTGCGCACACGCCTGCCAGTCTTGCTCGCGGCGCAGTCCCCTTTCCGGCAAACACGAGGGGCGAGCCAAACACGTTATCCTTGGGGCGAATGAGGGATGAGCCCCCTTTGGCTCCGCGTCAAACATAAACAGAACACGTGTGACACTTACGCAACGAGACAGTTTCTTGGGAATACAGGATCTCACTAGCGATACACAAAGCTCACCTCCACCTCCCTGTCTGGTACCATCTCCTTCTCGAGCCCCCGCGAGGTGTCCTTCTGGATCTTGGCCATTTTCGGAGCCATCTGAAAAACCGCCTTCTTCTCCTCTACCGGCTGCAGTGGGTTCGGCGATGCACGGAGCCTGCTTGGCGACGGGCAGCGTGACACTACGGGTGACCGTCCCTGACGCGTCGCCGGCATGTCAGCCGTCGTCGTCATCGTCGTCGTCGTCGTCTCACGTATCACCCTAACCGGTCGTCGACTGATCCGCGGCTCATCGTTTCCATCGCTGTCAACGCTTTCGCCGCCGCCGTCTGGTTCCAGGCCAACGAGATTCTCTTGGACGGAAGCGCTCGACGGTGGCACGGATCCTTCGGTCGGAGTCGCTCTTAAACCGATACCTCCTGTCCCCCCGTCCGTCATCGCCGCCGGCCCCACCGCCGTTGTTACCCCAGCCCCTCGTCGACCGATCCACGGCGCATCGATTTTGGCGGAGTTCACCAAGTCCGCTACATCCACCGCGCCCTGCGGCGGCGGCGGCAGTGCTGCCGTTGCCACCTTAGCCCCTCGTCGAGCGATCCACGTCGCATTGTCTTGATCGGAATCCCCCGTGCCTTGCGGCGGCGGTGGCGGCGGTGGTACCTCCACCGTTGTCAGGTTAGGCCCTCGTCGAGCGATCCACGCCGCAGCGCTTTCATCGTAACTCCCCAAGTCCGCGGCACCCGCAGCGACCTGGTCAGGCTCTCGCTGATCAACCGTCCTACCACCCACCTCCGGCAGTTCCCTACTCTCCCCCCCCCTTGGACCTCTGTCTCCCGTCTCCCCGACCGTCATCGCCGCCGCCATCCCTGCCGACGTTGTCACCCCAGCTTCCCGTCGACCGATCCACGGTGCATCGTTTCCATCGGAGTTCCCCAAGTCCGCCACCGTCGTTGTCACCTTAGCCGCTCGTCGACCAACCCACGGTGCAGCGTCTTCATCGGAATCCCCCGAGTCCGCGGCACCCGCCGTGCCCTCGTCAGGTTCTCGCCGATCAACCATCCTACCACCCACCTCTCGCTGTTCCTCCCTTGCCCGCCTCCCCTCAGCCGAGTCGGCGGGAACAGACAAACCGGGAGGGTCGGCGATTTTTCCCCCGAGAACGGCGAGCCTGGCGAACTCCGGTCGATCAGTCTCATCGTCTGCGTCGGAACCGTGCACACAATCTTCCGCTACGTCAGTGATGTTGTTCTGACTGCGACTGCTCCGCCTGCTGGAACGGCTACGCTGCCGGCGAGCCCCCGACTGCCGTCGGAGGTGCTCCGCCTCGCTAGTTTTAACGTTGTCGTGGACAAAATCTCGGAGAACTGTGCCCTCGGGGAACTGCTGAGACTTCTGCCGCCATTGCCGAGGGAAACAGGCGTCGGGATGGCATGGTAGGAGCGCACGTGCCAGAAACAAGGGCGTGCAAAGCAATCAGGCAACACACCAGGGTTTTTAACAAATAAAAAGGTTTGCGAACGGCGGGCGCTGCGGTAGAGTCTACCGCGTCGAAGGAAAACAATCACATCATTTTGCAGCAGTAGACACAACAGCACGGGAGTGCTTTGATCGCGTCCACATAAGGTCAACCACGTTGAGATAAAGACAACGATTTCAGAGGTGCCGTCAGTTACCAATAGTACCAGCGAGTTCCAGTCATATAAACTCTTTGTACTCCGGGGACTCGCGAGTACTCAGTCATTCTAGCTTTTCGTACTCTGCGGACTCACGAGTACTCAATCATTTCAGCTCCTCATACTCTGGGGACTCGCGAGTACTCATTCGTTTCAGCTCCTTGTACTGTTGGGGCTGAGTCGTTCAAACGACCGGTACTCGCGAGTAATTGGAAGAGTACCAATGACTGGCACTGGCACTGGCACCTTAACGACCTTTGAAACGGTTTATCTTCGCACAACACCGGGAGAAAAAAACACTATTTTGCTCCACACCAACGAGCTCGTAGCAATGCCATGTTCGTCTGTTTGTTGGTCGACGCTGACAACACAGCGACATTTCACGACGGATTAGGAGTGACGGCTAATGAATTCGGTCGTCTGCCACGTTGATTTTCCAAAAACGATGTATCTTGTTGAACAAATCTAGCAACGCCTACAGTCTATTCGTACTTTGTGGCCTACTAGTTGATTTGTAGACCCTCGCGCCGGCGTTTCACCGCAAAGACCGGTACAGCAGTGGTACCCCGATTTAATAGCGCCCAGGATAAGAGCATTCGGGAGTTGAGAGCGGTAAAACCAGCATGTATCGCCATACTAAAAGCCATATATTTCCACTCATACAAGAGCAATGTGTAAGTCAAGAGCACTTGTTTCAGCTTGTCACGGGGTGCTGTTGAATCGGGGTACCCATTGCATGAAAGACGTGTGTACTCCCCTCAACTCTCCGGGTTTCAACACCCGCGCCGCCTTAATTCACCGCACAGAACGCCGTTCGTACTGGTCCGTTAGGCTTTTTCTTACACAGTCGGATTTGTCAGTCGAAAACGGCGTTTTGCGACTGAAGCCCAAATTGGGCTTTCTCACAGTCGAAAAAGAGCAAATTTTTTCGACTGAGTTCTCCGACCGGAGGATCCAGTCGAAAAACCTGACTTTTTCGACTGAATCAATCTGTCGGTCGAAAAACTCAGTCGAAAAAGTTTTACACGTGTTTTTTTAACCCCATCGCATCGCTCATCCCACAACAACTAACCAAGCACGCACCCAAGCACCCATACCAGGTACCACACAGCAGTATCATACAACATCGCCGACGCTGGCTTGGCTATCACTGCTGTTGCTTCTCGCCGTAGGTCGGCGTGGCGCACTCCTCCCTCCGCTCGCCAGCAGCGTGTATCATACGACGGAAGCAGCGCGCGGTATCGATGTCATTTTGCCAACAACGGCTATGCCTGCTGTAGCTTTGGCGACTCTCGGCTGAGTGCAACGCCACGAACGTAGCTTTGGCAGCTTTCGGCTAAAGTCCAACGCCACCAACCCGCCTGGACGAGGGTTCGTCGCGCGCGAAAGTACGCGTTGCTCGCGGGGAACGCGCGAAGCACAGGGCTGCCACCCGATTTTCGGCTGCCTTGCAGCAAGCAGTACAGCAGTACCCCCTCGCACCAACAGCATCAAGGACGAGCAAAAAAACTATAAAATCGACTCGACTGACGATAAAAAGAATTACCGAAATAATCCAGTCAAAACAAAGTCCAGTCGAAAAGGGCCGTTTTCGACTGGCGGAATCCGACTGTGTAAGAAATGGCCTTAGGCGAACCATTATTTCGCAGCAGGGCGCATGCTAGCTAGCGCATACGAGTACACCGTTTGTACTGGTCCGTCAGTTGAACCATTATTCCTAAGCAGTGTGCTATCACCGCTTATACTCGTCCGTCAGGTGAACCATTATCCCACAGCAGTGGGCTCACCTGCTGCCACTGCGGTTTCTTCGGGCTCCGTGCAATATCGACCATAATTGGAGCTGGTCTTCTTCTTTGCGTGGTCGTGCTGGCGCGCTTCGGCGGGTTCGCCGGGTCCCATCTGAGCGTGCACCACAAGAAGAAGGCCCGCGCAAGCGAAATAGGATTAGAGGTCCTCTAGAGCCCGAAAACCCCTTCTTGTACTAATCCCAAGTAATTTTTGACCCAAAACGGGTTTCCAGGTGTAAAACGGGTTAAGGGCTCGACCTTACGCGCTACATTAGAGCTACTTGTAGCACTTTTTTGCCAAAACAAAACTGACTGACTGGGCTCCTCAACTGAGGTACCGACGGGGCTCCTCAACTGAGGTACCGACGGGGTTCCTCAAATGAGGCACCGTGGAGTATCGACGGGTCTCCTCAACTCAGGTACCGACGGGTCTCCTCAACTGAGATACCGACGGGTCTCCTCAACTGAGGTATCGAAGGATCTCCTCAACTGAGGTACCGACGGGGCTCCTCAACTGATTACTACTACTACTACTACACTACTACTACTACTACTACTACGACTACTACTACTACCACTACTACTACTACTACTACTACTACTACTACTACTACCACTACTACTACTACTACTACTAACAATAAGAATGACATCAAAATTAGTCCATAACTCCATGGTGTATCCACAAACTCACATTTCCGCCGCATCAGCGGTACCCGTAGAACTAGCTACTGGCACCGAGAGGCTCCCCGATTTGCGCTCCTGCCCACTCCCTCCGTCGCTGGCACCCCCGTCGCTGTCGTCACACAGCCAGCGTTGCATGTCGACCGCATCCGACATGGCCTTTGCAGTTTTGATGACGTCATCGTCCGTTTGATTCGCAGTCGGTTTGCTGCCGCCCCCGACCAAGTGACCAGTTTCTTTACACGAAGCAGCCGGAAACGCTGGAGCAGCACTACTGTAGCGATAGCAGAAGAAAGCAACAGTAGCGGCAGCAGACGTATTAATATAAACCCTTGTGGGGGTCAATCATGAACGCACGATACAAATAATTGAGGATTGCGGTCTTACCCAGATGTCGAATTACCGACAAAATAACTTGTGCTTGCGCGAATTACCACAAAAACCAAAATACGAGCTGCTTACGGGTAACTACCGAAGTCCAAACATGGCAATGTGATAGCCAGCGAAGCTGCCCGCGGGAGAAAATGCAGGGGTTCCCTACGTAAATATGTGGTTTTAGGGAACAGGGGACAGCGGGTGTTACATCATTACGGCGGCCCAGATCAACATGTTACCGCAACGTAAACTGACTTCGCCGTAATTCCGTAATGCGGCAATCCGACATCTTTCTTTGGTCTTACCTACCTGATCGTATCAGCGTGCAGCATATATGGTAGTTCGCGCACGCTCATGTCGTATAACTCCTTGAATTAGAGTTCGACATCCAAAACACATCCCAGAAGCCGATCTTGCTTCGTATCGCCGATGCCTTATATACCCGTCATTGCTATTCGTCTTTTGTTTTCCCTCCCAGTCCTGAAATTGTGTGCTTATTCGTCGTGTTTTGCGCTCTCAAGTTCCAAAAGGGCTAAACTCCTTTTTGATACCTCAGCGGCAAAAGGTGTACACAAAAAGTGACGATTACAGCGGCAATTCCTGTATCTGTCACTCGAAACAACTCGGCCCCATCCTCTGAAAATCTGACGGACCGGAACGGGCCGCGGCCCACCCTCTGAAAAATTGATGGGCGTGGCCGGGCTGCGGCCCATCCTCTCAAAGTCGATGGGCCGGGCCCGGCCGCGGCGTACAAACAAAAAAAATGATGAACCGAGCCGGGTCGCGGCCCACTACATGAACAAATGATGGGCCGGCCCACCAGCGTCGGCCCATGACAAGCTCTGATAAATGCCAACGCAGAAACCTGGATGTACAAGTACGGTTATGCTGCGCCCGTTTCCTACGGGCCCTTGTACCACAGTACGGACACGAGATCTATCACCCTCAGCCACGCCGTGGCCGATGCTGCAATCGTCATTTGTTAAGGTTCGGCACTGGCACAGTATGTACTGGCACTACGTTATCTACTGGCGGTGCACAATTCGATGCGAGTTGAGGAAGGAAGAAAATGCTGAATTTTTCTTGCGATAAAAATGAAGGCACGTACCGTAATGGGGAGGGGGGACAAGGGCCCGCAATGTGACCCCGGGTCTGAGTTACTACAGGGAGGGAGCGCGCGAGAGTAGTGCGACGATAATAAATGGGATGGACAAGAAAAAGAAGAAGAAAAAAACGTGCTAGCTATTCACAATGACTGTATTAGTCTCCGGGCTCTGCCGCGGAGTTCTGTCACAATGCCCAAATCTCCTGCTTTTGAACGCTATTTTAGGTCTAATTCCATCTTTTTTTCGCCACCCCTTACCCCTCCTTAGACCAGGTCAAAAAACGGTTTGGCTCTGTAGCTCATCAATCATCTACTCCGCAACACAAGTCACCTGACTTGCAGAATTAGGCTCTGTAGCTTCTCGGTCCCCCAGGACTCACCGATTCCATACTTGGTCTGGCTGATTTAATATTAAGTTCAGGTCGTGGGTCGCGTCAATCGTTTTAATTTCGTGTATGTGACCATGTGTGTGCCCTTCACATAAAACTGACATTTCCATCCATCTACATCCAGCACTACCAGTGTCCGTGCCGATGCCTCTTATTAATATAGAAAATAATTATGTGGTCACCAACTATTACCAGAGAGAGATGAACTACTATTCAATCACAATACGGTGCGCCAGCTAGCGTTGGGCTGCGAAAGCAACTGAGTTAAATCGACACACGACGCGGATGAAAATACGCGGAAGTGTGGTGAGCTAAAGCTTTATTTTTCCCCATCCGCCGGAGGATAAAAAAAAAAAAAAAAAAAAAAAACGGTACTCGTAAGGTGGTTTGGCCGTGCAATGTGTGTTCTTCACATTAAATGGATTTTTCTATTCCACCCATCTACATCCAGCACAACCAGTGTCCGTGCCGATGCCTCTTTATTTGTTTTTCTCAACCATGGAACCAACCCTAACGCTACCCCTAACCCTTACGAGATACCGGTCGAAGTGTCCCCCTAATGACGTCACTGGGGTGAAATGGCTGAAAATACAATAACGCGCATCACTGCTCCCAGAGGGGCGAGCTCTGTGATCACAAATTATGAGACAGCAGAGATACACATTGCAAATGTATACATACAGCAAGGTGAAAATGAACGGCATGAACACGCAGGGACAAAAAGATGCAAGCCGGTACGCCAGACTACTTGCAACGAAAAAGAAAAAGATGATAATAATAAGAAAAAAGAAAAAACGAAACACAGGAAAACACAATTGGAAACAAGAAGGAGACAGAGGACCGTCAAAACAGGACGGCACGAGAAAAAATGGAAAAAATGCACAACAGACAGCCAGCAATTACAATGTATTCATAGCAACAAAGCAGATGAAGCCATCCAACCAACGTCGGGGGCAGCAACCATAATGGGTTTTGAATGGCCCTTCTGTGTAGGAGTAGGAGCATTGCCGCATGGCTTATCACCTGCGCACTGCTGTATGGAGGATGCCCCGTTTATGTTAAAGGTGCGCCTGCTAAAGACCGAGGTGATGGAGACCCTGCTGTACGGGTGTGTGACTTGGGCTCTCGGCCTGGAGCACTTCGCAAAACTCCGAACGGCACACCACAACCTCCTCCTAAGGATCATCGGTTTTCAGGGCCGAAGGCGCGCCAACCACCGCATGTCGTACGCCAAGGCTCTCAAAGAAGGCACAATGTGAGAGCGTTGAGACGCCTATCCGCCAACGACGCCTCCACTTTGCGGGAGCCGTACAACGGATGACCAATGAGCAACTGACCCATCGCGAGATGTTCGGGACGATGGCTGGTGGGGTGAACCCGGGACGAGGCCGATCAAAAAAGAACTGGGCCCAGTGTCTGGTAGACGACATCATCAGGGTATCCGAAGCAACCGAGCAAGGGGTCCACGGATAGCTCCCCTTTTTTACTGTTCGAAGAAGAGACTGTGCGATATGGCCGAGGGCGGCCAAGAAGAGTGTGGACTGGTACCGGGGGATCGTCGACGCGGTGGACCGCTTCATGACGAGATGGCACAGGGGCAAGGAGGAGAAGAGCTGGCAACACCTCACAGCAGAGGACGCCAAGAGCAGCAACCAAGGGAAACCGGGGGGGCGGGGGGGGGGGGGAGCAGCCATACTGATACAGCTGTAGATGAATGCAGAAACGAAATGGCAGATCGTGTGGCAAGGTACCAGTTCCACTAATTAAGTGGAGCGTGTGCTACTATAACCCTGAACTCTCTACAGCGAGTGGTAGTTTCTGCTTTGTTTGTTTTCGTTGAGTTCAATGGGGGGAGCGCGAAAGCGACAGCAGTAATGACTTGCTGTCGTCCTTTTCTTTTTTTCTTTTTTTTTTTTTCTCTTTGTTTGCTCCCTTAGTTCCCTCCCCACCGGCCTCATGCCGGTATCTTCTTCCTCTTCTGTGGAGGACAGGGTACGTAGATTCCGTCAATCTCCGATCACACATGCCAACCTTGAAGATACGTTGACCAACGTCGGATCTACAAGATCCGCCACCCATGATGGGCCTCCATAATAATGGCTGACGGTCGGGAATATAAAACCCGACTGAACCTGGGAGTGAAGGGCCCTCTACGAGAGCGACCCCACATCCCAAATTCTCACTTATAGATCTCTCCTTGCACCCAGCAAGGGAGGTTTTTGTGAAGGCACCTCCATGCCACATATCAAAACATATCAAAAGAACAAGCGAGTCAACCCAAAGAACAAAAAAACAAACACAATGGGCCTTGGTGTATATCAATTTTAGCATCGATAAACTCTGAAAAATAATGAACAAAACAAAATCACCACACGTCCGCCGCGGTTAGAAGAACTACAGTAGAACCACCAGTCCGACAACGGAGCACAGCGATAGTTGCAGTGATTAGAAAAAAAGCATCCAACGTAGGGGTTGTACACAAGCCAGGCAACCCGACCCAAAGTGTTGCATTTTACATACTATACACACCCTGATCCCACCCCCTATAATTGTACGGCTTGGCTAAGGGTTACTACTGTAGGCTTCTGGCCAGGGTGGGGCCTAGTACTAGGTATATCGATATGCTACCAGAGTAGTATATTAAGTGGAGTTGAAAGCGCGGTTGCTGAAAGCCGAGGTGATCTAGACACTACGCTACGGTTGCATGACGTGGAGCCCGAACAAGCCTGACACATGCATGACAGGCTACGACGGGTTCACCACTCCATGCTCCCCCGATGCCTCGGTTGGCGGGAACGGAAGCGCGACGCCCACACCCTACCGCACGCCGACGCGCTTGCCAAGACAGCTTCCGAGAGTCTGGAGGCGAAAGTGCGCAAACGGAGGGTAATGTTTTGGTTTGCGGCATTCGTAGCACGTGTGGGAGAGGAGCGTCTGCCGCAGAGGGTGATGTTTGGGGAGCTTATTGGGGGTAAGGGCTACTCAGGGGGGCAAGAGAAGGACTGGATGGTTCACCTGAAGAAGGATATTTCGGCCTTTGGAATTAAGTTCGAAGGGTGGCGAAAGGCTGCAAAGAAGGCTGGCAAATGGTTTGGAAGGGTAGAGGAGGGAGCAGAGCCATTCATGCGGAAATGGCATGACGCGGAGAGATGCAGAGCTGCAGAGCGACACGCAAAGGCCGCGCCAGCGCCATCCACCGTCGGCATCTCTAAGCGGCCGGGGGGGGGGGGAGGGGAGGACGAGGGGGTGGAGGGGGGGGGGGAGGGGGGGCGTCCTGCTCAAGAGACTGAAGTATGGGTCTGGCCATCATCGTCTTGAAATTTGTGGGCCTTCCAACGGCCGTCACAAGTTCGACTAAGGCAACCCTGACTTCATCGCCTCGTTGCGTTCTTCCCCCAGTGCCATTGATGCACTTGATACCCTCTATGAGCCCAATGCCGTCTTTAGTCAGTTCCTAGGGCCTGCTAGGATGGTGTTTCTTCCTTTCCTTTCCTTGCTTCCTCTTTTTGTCTTTTCATTTCTCTTCTTTTCTGTCTTTTCTTCTCTTTTCTTGTTTCCCATTGACTTGAGTCTAACGTGCGTATGCGTAGTGATAGATACTACGTGTAATATATACGTGGTAGTCTTTTTTGGGTGGCAAGCGGTGTAGTCGTTTGTTTTAGGCGCGAGTAGTGAGACGTACGTACCAGTATGGACCTGACTACGATTTCACGTTTTTATAATTTTCTGGCGGAGGCATGAATTGCGTCAGCTATGATATGTGTGTACCACTTTTGGTTCGTGCTTTTTCCCTGTGGTATTCTTCCACTCCAGAGTGACTGGAGCCTGTCCTGTTACCACGGATTTGATTATGCGAGTTAATGTGAGAACAACAACAACAATAACATATATGAAAATATACTCCAGCTATTGTCACGACACGTCATTTACACGCGGTGAATCCATATTGCGCGGCGGTTTCGCCAAATGTCTGATAACACATGAACGTTGGAAGTAGGGGAATGGAAAACAAAAAAATAGAGCAATAGAAAGTAATGTAGCATGGGTTACATACACCGCTAGGGGTGCATATTTATTTTTTTGTACAGCAATTATGTTTGCGCAGATACCGGTGGAAAAAACCCGGGACCAGGTGGGCCACCGAACAACTGGCTCAGGACCCCGAGACACGGCCTGACCGTTTTTCGACCCACCGAAGGTTCCACGGAAGATTGATCCCCACGGCAGTTTAGAGTTGAAACCGTACTACTACTGTGGGTCCATGCAGCAAAGAAGGCAGGCAAGTGGTACCGGGGGATCCTCCAAGCAGCCGAACGGTTCATTGCCAGGTGGCACGTAGAGGAGTAAAATAAGAGCTCGGAGCGCTGCGCAGCCCGGATGCGTGACGCACAACACCGAAGGGGGGGTGGGGGTAGAGTAGGGAAACCGCTGTTGAAGAAAGCAAGAAGGAGACGGCAGACTGGGTAGCAAGGCACCAGGCCGACTAGTAGGGACAACCTGTCCACGTAGCCTCAAGCTACTACGATAACCTTGTGGTTTGCTGTTGTTTTCTGTTATTTGGATCGCCTGCTCCATCCCCCTCGGCCCTCGGTGGGTAAGTGTCAGCCGATATTGGTAGGGCTGAGCCCTGGTAGCTCTAGCCAGTACAGGATGTACTGGCTGCATCATATGCCAGTACACTGGCCCCGACCAGTGCACTGGTGGTCGCGGCGAAGTCGCGACCCCTGCCCTCCCCCCTTGACTAAGAAGAAAAAGTTACAAGAGCAAAAGCGAGCGAAGCGTATGATGGACAGGTGTGTGCGGGAATACGGCAATGTACACGAAGCCTAGATACCGAAGAGGTGGGACATGGGTTCAAAAAGCATGTTTGACGTGTGCCAACCGAATCGCTCGTACAATTTGCGAAATCGCGCCCTCAGAGACGTAAATATATACACACCCATTCATCATTTATAATCTATACTGTTCCAAACATTGTGTTTATTGAGATTCTCCGCCGAAAACAAAAAAAGACAAAATCTCGCGTTATCGAGTTAATGTTATATTGAGGATAGTACCTTGCTACTATTAATAGTACAACGGAGTACCAGATAGTCCATTGTAACCTATCGATTGCGCTGTCGTTAACATATCATACGTTCAAGTAGCCATGTGGTACACGTAGCTCGTACCTGGTTGGACGCAGCAGCATGACGCGTTGTTATACACGACTGGTATACAGGAGGTACTACGTAGACATTTGTAGAGAGTATCGGATCGGTTCGTTGTTAAGGATAGGTATTATTAGCCTTTGGTACGGAGCAGCAGGAGGCGCTTCGGCGATACCAGTGCAAGGGGTGTGATATGTACGTGCGTATCATACACAAGTACCAGATACACACGTACCTCGTACGATTACAGGATCATGTGAATCTAGTAGATCGTATATCGTAGATTGCGGCGGAACCCTAAACTGTCGGATGTAGTTTACGGTTAACCCGAGGTGTTTTGTATGTTTTTTTGGGGTAATTTAATCACACCGCTTGCTTTTTAAGGTGGGTCGTACGCTTTCATAGGGGCTTGAGCTGTGATCCATCTAGCATGCACCACGCACACTCTCACACAACACAACTCAACAGCACCACTCTTCATTCTTCGTCTCTTCTTCGAGACCGCGCTGAAAATAAGCACACCACTGCTCTTGGGGCATTTTTCTTGTCATCAGCTCTGCGGAGCTTGAGACTTGATCGCGGCAGAGTAACATCGGCTGAGTGCTCACCTCTCGTGCCAGATCTGGCATGACCCAGATCGCACACAGCCACAGGGGACGTATCCCCCCGTGATGTTATAGGTTTCTTGAGCTCTCTCTAGCTGTTTTGCGTGCCCTCTCTGCTAATACGCCGTATATATTAATGGGTTTTCGCTGTTTAGTGAGGCGTTATTGTAGGACATGGGTAAATAGTCAAAGTACTGGCACCTTGGCATCCCCCCCGCCGCCAGTACAGCACTACTGGCAGTATATACTGGACCAGGGCCCAGCCCTAAATATTGGGGTACTACCACCGCCAGTACGCGGGTTCTTGCTGAACCGCGTTTCCCCTTTTCGCTTTCATCCCCTTTTTTCCCCGCTTCTTCGTTCATCTACTTCTTATTTTTCCTTTCGCTTTTTTTGCCCTTACTGGCAGTATATACTGGACCAGGGCCCAGCCCTAGATATTGGGGTACTACCACCGCCAGTACGCGGGTTCTTGCTGAACCGCGTTTCCCCTTTTCGCTTTCAACCCCCTTTTTCCCCGCTTCTTCGTTCATTTACTTCTTCTTTTTCCTTTCGCTTTTTTTGCCCTTTCTTTTTTCCTTTTGGGTACCCTTGGGGGCTTTTGAGGCGATGGCGTCGGTATGGACGCCGCCGTCGAAGATACAGCAAATAGAGGACAGACCAGGCAGCAACGCTCCTCGGAACCCAGTTTTGGTGCCGCCGCGACGCCAGCCGGGTGGTGTCATCCGCTTTGTCTGGCGCTGCAGTTTTGCTGGAAAAAAATATTAGGCTTCGTTTTAGTACTCGGTACGGGGGGGACGATGGCGGTATTGGCACCATTGGGGTTGTCAGACACACTGCGCAGATGATAGACCATGCGGCAATGTTCCTAGAGTTATTTGGAGCCCGATATGGTTGCTGCCCCCGTGTTGCCTCGTGTTGGTTGCGTGGGCGTCATCCGCTGTGTCGTATGTAGGTGCTGGCTTTCTCTTGTGCTTTGTTTTTCATTTTTGTCGTGCCGTCCTGTTCCCCCGTTTCTTTCTAATTGCTTTTTTCTGTTTGTTTTTTCTTATTTCATATCCATATTTTCTTCTCTTATACTATAAAAACTCCGCCCCCCCCTCACCGGATATTCGACTTACAGGATTCACTTGATAAACTGATGCATTTCCTTCCACAGCTGTCAGATTTTGTCCCCCTCAGAAACGGGTTTTATAGTTTCCGCGCACAGACTGCTTAACATCACCCTGTTGACCCTGATAGCTACACTGTAGTTGCAAGGGGAGTCGCCGACCCATATCCTAAATGAGGACACACAACCCGTAATACGCGCGATCGGAGTATCACACACAGCTTGCAAAGATGAGTTTAAACGAAATATTCGATCTCACAGCTGGAGTGTATTTTTATTTTATAATATTATGTTTATGGTCTGGCTTGTTTTGTTGTGTTCTCGTGCCCGGTACGCTAGCATTTCACTTGATTCACCTTGACGGATTGGGAATGTTCGGTTTACTCTGTTTCACAGGGTCTGTGACCACAGAGTTTGTATCTCTCCAGGATGAAGAATCAGCACGAACACTGGGTGTACTGATGTCGTTGGGCAGAAAGAACGGTTTAATGTGAAGGCAACACACACTGCAACTATAGTCTGGTGTGCTGCCTTGCAGTTATTTCTGGCCCGCGTTCTCATTGGGATTGGCATTGCATGGCCAACTCACCTTGCTGTATTCGCATGGCTAAATCACCTAGCTATATTTCGCAATGTGCGTCTCTATATAGCCGTGTCGTAGCTTGTGACCACATAACTCGCCTCTCTAGGAGACGTCGGTACGGACACTGGTTGTGCTGGATGTAGATGGGTGGACATATCAGTTTATCGTGGAGAACACACGCAGACATTTGCAATGTTCACTTCTGTCTCGCAATTTGTGACCATAGAGCTCGTCTCTCTATGCGGTATCAGCACATCAGCACAGACACTGGTAGTGTTGGATGTAGATGGGTGGAAATATCTGAAGAACACACATGTCATAGAGTACACCAGTATACCCCGTATTCTTGCTTTGCACTCTGTACTTGCAACTTCCAACAGGTAACGACGGCGGCGGGGAGCAGGCGGGGCGCACTACAAATCCGCGTTTGGTATGTATGCGTGCCAAGGACAACGGCGTCTGTGATTCCGTTCGCTGTTTACGGGATGAATTCTCACGAAGACTACATACAACCACCACGAGTCGGGCATACACTGCTTGTATATCCTGAATAAAAAAAGTGTCAACGAGACCTGCGTGCAGGGCAACCCCGCTAGACGCCATACGCAATCTACTATGTAGCAACACAATAAGTGCAAGGATGTGTGTCTCTGGGGCCCTGGTAGCTCTAGCGAGCAAGGTAGCATGTACTGGCTGCGTCATATGCCAGTACACTGGCCCCGATTGTGCACTAGTTCGTCGCGTGGACGCGCCTTGCCGATGGCACGTTTTTACGCGTTTTGGCCTCACTAGAGCTAACAAAAAGGTCGCTTTTGGATCATGTTTCAAACGCAATTTGGTAGATCAGGGCACTGGCTCAGTGTATGCTGGCAGTGGTAATCTACTGGCAGTATTAATCTACCGATTGACCCGGCCAGTATATTCGCCAGTAGTTTATATTTGACGCACGTCCAATAAACACGCTACAATATAGTACGGAAACCCACCCAATGCTGGCGAATGAGTTACCGTATACGACAGAAGATAACACACCCCGGTGATAGCATTTTGGAGTTGTAAAAAGTATAACCGGGTGTGGTATTCTGTGGGGTGTGTGCTATCTTATGTAACCCGGGTGATAACGTGCAGGTAGCAGGGCCCATGAAGGGGGCGTAATAAACCAGGGGGCGTGATAACACTGCCGCACACTTGCAGGGGGTGTGGTAATGAGGGGGTGTGATAAAAAAGGGGGTCTGGTAACACTTGCTTGCAAAGAATTGCTGCTGTCGCACACTTGCAGGGTTGTGGTATTGCGGAGGGGTGATATGATGCCGACGGGATTGCTGGGCTGCTGCCCCGCCGCGTCCACCTGGGACGCTTGACTGGTGCGTGTGGACTCTTCTGCGGCACTTGTGTGTGCTGCTGCGAGAGGCTCAGCAACAGGCTGTTGAGCCAGTGCGGTGGCTGCCACATCGGCTGTTACTGTACCAGCTGCAGCAACAGCGGCAGCAGCAGCAACAGGCGTAGATGAATTTTCTTCTTCGCGTGTTGAAATAACGAGGTGATCGGTCGAGCCTGCGTTGCTGCGGTCGAAGCAGCTGTCGAAGCAGCTGTCGAAGAAGCGGAGTAAGCTGCGGCGGGATTCTGTTCTCCCTCCACGTCCATGTTGTTGCAGGTCTCCATGCTGGGTGGTTCCCCGCACACAGGGGTGTATTGTGCGGGATCACAGGACAGATGCTGTATCACCCGGGTGATAGTAGCAGGGGCCCCGTGAATACATGCGGCGCAACCCCTGGGGTGTGTTATCTTATGTAACCCCGGTGATAATTCTTCTTTTTCGCTTGAGATAAAAAAAACTTATCACCGGGTGTTGAATTCTGTGGGGGGGTGGGGGGCGTGCTATCTTATGTGGGTGTTTTATCTTATGTCGTACATAGTACAGTACTTCTCCGATGCCCCCCCCCCCCCCCCCCCCCATTACTCCCCTCTCTCCCTTCCTCTCTGAGCGTTGTTCTCGTCTTTTTTATAGACTTTCGTGTATTTTCATTGTTGTTGCAGATATCTGGTATATATACGGAGTTCCGGTGAATCCTTTAGCTGCTCGCCTATATTGCTATGTTGTCTTTGTGTCTGTTTTCTTTCATTCTTTCTTTGTTGTTCACTCATAACTTTTTTGGGGGAGTTTTTTTTGTGCTCGCTAAACGATCACCGTCACCGCCCCCCCCCCCCCCCCCCCGGCTGTTGCCCCCTGTCATGCGTTCCTTCCTTTCGCCTATTTCCTGCTCGTACGCTAAAATGTCTCCGCCACCCCCCGGCTGTTGAGATTTTTCACGCGTTCCTTTCTTCGACTTTTTTCATGTTTGGATCTTTCTATGCGTTGAGCACCTGGTGCCTGATCCGGTTACATATACGAGCAGCGTTCCTTCGCTTTTATGCTATGTTTTGCGTTTTGTTTTCGTATTGTTGTTGGCCTGTGCTGTCCTGTGTTTTTGTTTGCTGGTGAGAGCCTCCTGTGCCCCACGGGTAGGGGCGATGGAGTAACAGCAAATATTAATTATCAAATATGATATTATACGTCAGAACGATTTATAATGCACTTGCGCGAACGCCAACAAACATGAAGAACGTCCCCTTATCGCCACACGTTGCATGTATTTTTCTTGTCTGTATGCTTGATTTTTTCTGTGTGGATGACCGCAATCACCCCCGGCCAACGCAGTGTTGAGCCCCGATTGTGACGGGAAATGAAGCGAAAAAGTGTATTTTTGGGGTCTCCGGCGGCGCCTCCAGCGGGCCCCCATCACGAGCCGGGGGGGGGCTATTGGCCGAGCTACGCTCGGCCTGTGTACTGCTGCAGTCCAGCACACTGATTGATTTTAACCACAATATAATCGATACTGACTGAGTCAGCTAGTGCCCAACACTACAATTTGGTGGTAGATTGGCTCAGAAAAAAAAACGAGCAAAAGCGAGCGAAGCGTTTTATGGACGAATGTGCGGAAATACGGCACACTGCAGCACGCAGCCTAGATACCGAAAAGGTGCTCACGGTCTCCCTCCCTGTCTCCGTCTCTCCCCTCTCTAGCTGTTCTGTGTGCCCTCTCTGCCCTTACGCCGTGAATTTTGATGGGTTTCCGCTGTTTAATGAGCCGTTGTTGTAGGACGTACGTGAATAACAAAGTACTGGCACCCTTGCAGCCCCCTCAGCCAGTAGATTACTGGATTAGGGTCCAGCCTTACAATCCACTAATTGAGCCTGCCAGTGGATGCTGCTACGCTTGATCGATGTCCATGAACAAGGTTCCGACAAATAAGAGAAACGAACTTGTCGGCATCTTGGTTGCTTGACGATGTAGTCATGGTCTACTGTAGGCTGACCCACAGAGTGTACAAGGGAAACCTACGAAAAACGACAGCACTTATTTGCTATTTGCATTATCGGTGTGAAAAAAGCATGACTGCACACCTTGCGTCTGACTGGTTGAGGCCTGCCTTTCGGCCCGCTGAATACTTTGAAAAAACGCCTTTGATACGAAACACGTGGCCGAGCCGCGGGACCGCCCCTGCCGACCTCGAGCCCCTTAAAGGGTTGGGGTGAGGGTTAGGGTTAGGGTTGGGGTCGGGCTGGGTCTGGGCCGACGTGCAAGGTAGCAAGTGACTAAGGTGGTGTGCAGTCATGTTTTTTCACATCAGCAATGCTAAAGGGGTTGACATAAAAACGTCTTGTGGGAAGTGAGATGTGGGAGGAGAGAGGAGAAACAGTAGCGTACTGCTGCAATTTAGAATTTTGATTGCTGGCGAATGCAGTATTTTATCTGCTGATTGAGGCTACCGTTTGTCACCGTCAACGGGGTTCATAGCAGCTGTTACACGTACGATAGGGCGCCTTCGGTGGTAAACATACACTACTGGTTCTCATAAGACAAACGCCACAAGAAACCTGGCCTACAAATTACGGAGAAACAAGGAAATCGGCAGCTGTTGAAGTTCGTGTGGACACACCCTTTCTCTAGTAAGAAATCTAGCGTGAAACCAATGTCTCGGTGTACCGTGAGGCTGGTACCTACCTGGTACTGCTGTATGGTCATTCTTTGTTTTTTGTTGATGTCACGTCTAGCTCGTTGCCAAAAGTAGACTAATTGACTACGTAACTTTTTACCACCGAGTTACTGGTGTCGTTTCGTTTGTCACGACTGCTGTGCTTTATTTTGATTCTCAAAAGTCTACACACACGTTCTAATCCCCACCGACAGCCACAGGTCTTCGACTCGTTTCATCGTGCGGGCTATGTATGGACGTCAACCACGAAACCCTTGCATCAATAGACTAATATTCGGAAACAACGTGAAATAAGAAAGGCAGACCGATATTTTATGTACAGGAACGTAAGTCCGGGAGCCATTATACCGAAATTAGTGGAGAAAATGCACCCTGTCCTCAAAAACAAATCCGACCTGAGCCAGCATTCCTTTTTCTTATTCCGGGCACAGCAGTTAGTATCAATAGGTGTCATACACCTAACCTTACCCCTCAGCACAAGACACACAAAAAAAGCCGACGTGTTTAGAAGATTGTTTTCGAAATAACAAACAGGGTAGGTATTAATAGTACGACAGGCGGACAGATAATTACAGGGGCATGAGAAATCCAGGAGTCATTGAGCTGAAATTAGTGTAGCACGCATCCTCCCTCGAAGAACCCAGCCTGAGCCAGCATTCCCCCTAATAGTACAATACAGTAGGTGTCCTGTACTGCCGTCGACGACAGCACACTATCGGCCCTCTCACAATAAAGTGCCACAAGAAAGAGCCCTCAGCCTACACATAGCGGGGAATCATCAGTGAGTAGCTCGACATTCGTTATACTGAAGCTAGTGTCGGACACACCCTTCCTCGAATAAGAAATCTAGCCTAAAGCCCGTAGCTTCGTATCAGAAACTCCACAGCTGTTACGAGGTATACTGAGGTTAGTGTCGTACCACAGACTAATGTACACACTCTTTTTAAAATAACAAGTCTAGCCTAAAACCGGTAACTCGGTTTCTTATCAGAGGGCTGGTACTCTGAACGTTCACAGTGGCTCGTAGAGTAGAGGACACCTAACAAGAACCAGAAACACTGGCCAAGGCTTGGTTTCTTATTCGGGAGAGGGTGCGTTCTACACCAACTTCATACTAACGACCCCCGAATTTCTTGTATACGAATATCCTTGAAAACGTCAACCCGCGCGTCTTATTTTGAATCTTGTTTCTTACCAGTAGAACCAAGGTACCTGCCATCGTACCATACCTGGTACCTGGTGAGTGTTTTATAGGTGTTCCGGTACGCTGCACGAACTCACATTTCCGCCGCATCAGCGGTACCCATGGTAGCACCAGTAGAGACTGACACCGGGAGGCTCCGCATATCGTGCCCCCCCCGACCCCCTCCGTCTCCGTCCCCGCTGGCACTCCAATCACTGTCGTCACGCAGCCAACGCTGCATGTCGACCGCATCCGATATGACCTTGGCACTTGTAATGTTCTCGTCCATCTGCTCCGCAAACGGTTTGCTGCTCCTCCTTCCGACAAAGTGACCAGCTTCACGAGAAGACGGAGACGTCGCAGCAGCAGCAGCAGCAGCAGAAGCAGCAGTAGTAGCAGCAGTGGCATTCATGGCCGTAGCTGGTACGAATAGGGCGCGCTGTGTTGCAGAGCGATCGCCCTGCCGTCCTTGCCCCCCAACTGCAACAGCAGCAGCGGCAGCGGTAGTATTGGCAGTAGTAGGTCCACCCTTTTCGTTCAGGTTGCTGCCGCTGCTGTTGTCCACCGTCGGTCCTTTTAGGGTGACAACATGACTGCCGTTGCCACCGCCACCGCCGCCACCACCGCTGCGACAATCATCATGCAACGAAGGCACTGCTGTCTCTCTAGCCGGAAGTTGCTGCTGCTTCTGGCGTTGCTGTTGTTGCTGCTGATGCTGCTCCTTTCCTCCTTGTCGACCTGCTTCTTCCGCACGTCCCCGACAACCAGCTCCACCAGGCGTCCGCCATGAACGCCCGTCCGTCTGGTCGATCACATCTCCAAGGCCCACAACAGCTCTGATCGTTGCTGGCAAAGCCTGCTGCCCACCTCCGGCGTGAACGAGCAAGGGAAGCTCCTTGGCAACGTCACCGCCGCTGTCGTTGTTGCTGCTGATGTGCTTCGCTTGCCTCGCATGCGGCGGATTGTCATATTCTTCTTCTGCCTGCCTGCTGTTGCCACTGCAGTCATCATCCGAGCTGTCGGAGTTGTTGTTCAGCCAGGCTAGCACCGAGCTCATGACGTTCGAGGTTGTGCTGCTCGCCCCTCCTGATGCATCTTCTGCACCTCCATCTTCTCCTCCTCTCGCCTCCGCCCCCCCTCCAACGTCGCGTTCTTGTCCCGGTCTCATGAAGGAGCTGGGAGAGCCCTCGCTTGAGTAGGTCATGGAATCTAGGGATGCCCTGCCAGCCCCCGCCGAGTGCCGTGACCTCCTCATGATGGTTTGCCGGCCGATACCTTGAAAAGCTACTCGCTTTGTGCCGTTTTATCGTCGGGAACCATGTGACTCCTGGCGAGGCTTTCGCCCTTTGTCTGGTGGATTGCCAACAGAGTCTACGACACGCAAAGCTCGTACGAAGCTGTCCACAGCTCAGCTGTCGTACTCGTGGTACAAAAAAAAGGAGTAACTGCCACCAACCAGGCTTCCCGTGTAGTCGCCTTCCCTTTACTCACGAGTACAACAACCCGTAAACTATGGCTCCGGTGCGCACTTGGAGCTACTCTCACGATGTGCACCACACAGAGCGAAGGGACCTAATGCACAGCAAAGCCCAAACCCCCATCACACCTTGGACCTACCTGGGCCCCCACTGATGCACCCAGCAGCGCCGACGACATCCCCAAAGCCCTTCTCAAAAACGCCTCGCGAACCATTTCGGCATATTTATCGCTTTATTTCACGTAAACCTCTGCTATATTTTTAGTTTCTTTCTGCTTTCATATGCGAGAGTACGAAGCGAAGGCGGAGCAACCTACTAGCCTCAATTTTTTAGATTTTTGAACAGTCATCTTGTGCGTTTTATTTGCTGCCCCTGGGCCTTTGGGTTGTGCTTTTTGCTTTGTCGCACTCCTTACATGGGCCGCCTCCGCGCCCGCGTGCCCGACGACACTGCAGCGATGGACCTGGCGGACACGCTAGGTGGTGATCCGAGGGTCTCTCCTAGAGGCGAGGCTCGAAAAAAGAATGTGACCTTCACCGACATCACCTACGTGGGTGTGGGCAACGGCGTAGGAAGCACAACTGCTGTTGCAAAGGATGAAGCGATGGGAGGCTTGAGCGCCAACAGCAGCAGCACCCCTGCAACGACGGCAGCGCCGCGGTCAGGGCACCCCCACCCCGACGACCGACAAGAGGTGGCGGCATTCCCTCTGCACGAAGGCTTCGCGGCGACCCGCCGTAACTCCTCGGGAGGCAGGCGCTCTAAAATCGTTTCGTCACTTCGGCCCAACAACACCGCCAGCACGAACGCAGGAGCAGGAGGAGGAGGAGGAGGAGCAACGTGGGCGGGAGGAGGAGGAGGCAACAAGAGCTCATCCCCCCCTCCACCCGTCATTAGCGTGCACGACCCCACCCACCGGCGGCATTGGCAGAAGATGAAGCACGTGGCGCTCGCGGACAAGCACCGGACCGTGCCG
Source organism: Undaria pinnatifida (assembly GCA_012845835.1). Taxonomy (NCBI): domain Eukaryota; class Phaeophyceae; order Laminariales; family Alariaceae; genus Undaria; species Undaria pinnatifida. The sequence continues at coordinate 11,475,732 of JABAKD010000013.1, forward strand.
CCAACAGTGGCAGTGCGGAGGGCGGCCAGTGCTCAGGGTACGAGACACCCATCCTCCTCAGCGCCAACAGCGGCATCATCTGTCCGAAATGTACTGGACGCAAGTCTTGCTTCGCCCCCCGATGTCTCCTCTCCCCCCACAGCAGAAGCAGCCGCTACAACAGCCGCAGCAACAGCAGCACAGGAAGCAGGGGAAGCAGCGGCACCAGCGACACCACTATCTTCCATGCGGAGCCCGTCTTTCCGATTCCGGCGCGGTGGGCGCAGCAGCAGCATCGGCGGCGGCAGCATCAGGCTTGGAGGAGGAGCAGGGGGAGGAGGCGAGGAGGATTCGCGAGAACGCGCAATAGCGATTGGATCTCAAGATGCTGAACTCATTGCTTGGTTAAATTCCGTTCTTTTTTTTAGCGTTGGAGGCGCCGCCGCCACCACCCCAGCCGGCGATGATCTCGACGACTTCGCGGCCAAGCATAAACAAATCGGGTGAGTCTTGTAATGCCGTGAGTGATACCTAGTCTGCCCGAGTTCAAGAGAGGGAGGAGGTAGCCGGGCCTGGGCTGCAGCCCGATCTCAGCTTTCCTTCGTTCAGCGTTCGCATGCACGCACAATCCTGAAAAATCGTTGCGACCTGCCCTGCCAGGGTTTTGTTTTTTTTATTTTATCTTGATTAATGTATGAAATTTGTGTGTGAAATGTTGGAATGTGAAATATTGAATATTGACTTGCATATTGTATCAACCTCCTCCCTCTCCTTGTATTTTTGATTTTTGATTTGATTTTGGAATGTCGACGCACTCTTCTTCATATATTTTTATTTTGAAATTTTCAAATCGTCGGGGAAATTGACGGAAGTATACCTGGTAGTTGAGTACGTGCCCGGTTTTTGTCGGTGTTTGAATAAGGTATTTTCAAGAAAGAGTAAGAGAATTGGCGGCAGCCGCAGCAGCCGCCGCTTGCAGCCGCCGCTGCCGCCGCAGCAGCAGCAGCAGCAAGGAGCAGCAGCAGCAGTAGCAGCGCAGTCGCAGATAACATAGCAGGTATACCCTTATCTCTGCGGCGTATCGGCGGTTAGTTTGTTGGTGACTGATGACAGTCGTGTCCGTCGTATTTCATTCAACATTTCAATTCAACAAACAGCTTGGACACACATGGTCCCGCCTAAAATTTAATTTTTCTTCAAAGCCCCGACCCGAACTCCAAAAGCAAGCAAGCAGTTTGTCAGTTTGTTGTCGTTGTCATTTTTTTTTTTATGCCACGCAACCAATCACATCCACCGTGACTGTGTTGCTACAGCAATCATGGGTTACCGCGTTTTTTACCACAGAGAAATAACCCAAAGAAAACCCCCCTTCCCCCCGCACCCTCCCTGCTCGTTGGGAATCGTCGCGATTCAGAGGTAGACGCGCTTGCGTCCCTGTGCGGTGTAGAGGCGAAAGAAAAGAGCGTTCCATGTCCAGTCATCTATCTACCTGGTACCTGGTACATGTATATGTTGATTTTGTAAGCGCGCCTGCGAGATGAACAGACGACGAACGACAGGCCCACCGGCTTCTGTTCTGTTTTCGTTTGCAGCGGTCAGGCAGAAGAGCAAAGGGCTTACACAGAAGCAGAGCTAGAGGCTGCGTCCGCAAACCATCTTTAATTCTAACTCGTGTGATATCACACCAGGCGGGTGGTCGTGGTTTGAATCCTGTTTGAATTCGTGTACTTTCTTGTACCGCCTTAATTTTGATTGGGAATCTCTACTACTCTTAATTATGCTTACATGTGACAATCAGGCATATTCATGCATACATTTCAGCCACCGCATCCCCCGCCCCTCGTTTTTATTCTTTACCGAATGTTAATGTTACAGCTACAGGAAGGTTCTGCTTGCTGTACCTTGTACATACTGCTGTACCGCTGCTGTAACGCTGCCGGACGTACGTATGATGCGAGTATTATACATGTCACACAGCAGTCAGCCATCGTGCCCTCAAAAGTAGAAAAATGTAGAGGCAAAGTCAACCAACGCAGTAACATTATGTTGATATTTTACCCCCCCTCTCCCCCATCACTCGTCTAAATCATGTATACCAACTTTCACGAATATGTGAAAACGTTGCATTGATCGGTGATCATTACAGCAGTTGCAGCACTGCACATTGACAGTTGATTATTGAAAATGAGTGCGTGATCCAGTCCCGTTGAGGCTGCTATACTTACGGTAAATTGATAACTATCCAACCATCCTGCGGTATTCGGTATTTATCGGTGTTCATAGCTTTATCATATGGAGATAATGTGCTCCGTTTTCTTACCATCAGCAGTATCATATTCATCAGCCATGGATTTGCGTCATACGTCATGTACTCTCTGTCTAGTCTCAATAGCCATTTATCGTAAATTTACCGGAAGGTAGTGTAGGGGAGAGGAGGGGGATTTAGATCGAAAGAGTGAAGTAGTAAAGCGTTTGTGGACATGTTTTCGGTGTCTTCACCACCCCCCCGCTTGTCGACCGTCTTGCTGCCGCAAAGGACTGTATTTTTATTTTTGTCTCTTGTCACCTGCACGCGGGGAAGCGGAGTCACCGCTGCGTATTTCGTGTGTTCCTCGTGAAGATAAGTATTTTACCTACTACAAACATAGGTACAGGGTTCCTTTAATTGCGCATGTGATGTTTAGTTGTTTTGTTGTTGTGGTTAGTGCGCGCATCGGCGTTGCTTGCACCAGTGGATGTCCGGTTGAGGGGAAAGCGAGTTGCTTGTTGTCGTTGTCTTCGCGTCGAACGTTGAACCCTTAAATGCAATTGCTTATTATTACTCCAGCGACATCCGGTACTTATTACTGCCTGTTTTACCTATGAAACCCTTTTTTTACGAAAAATGCAAATACCGCCGTTTAACGGACGGTGTTCGAAGCTGACTCTCTTCGCAACGAAAACAGTTAGTGGTTCAATGTAAGGCGTAGCGTCTTTGGACAAATCTCGGCGAGGTTTTTCCGAAGCCACCATTTTCGTTCCGTGTTCTTCCCTTGTTTTGGAACTAAAACACCAATGAAAATCGTCTCGTCCAAGTGGGTGTGTTATCGGGCGTGTTACATGGTATCCACCCTGATTCCGGTCTGTTCTCTAAGCCACAAGTACTAATTACAAGTTTTACAGGTTGTCCCCGCAGCGTGCGTGGGTAGAAAGCAAGGGTGTCCCGTGCACGTGTATGTAGGGGGTATTCGAACATTAGCCTTACTCGGGTGGGGTGCTCCCACAATCGTCAGAGTTGGTGCACTTCTATGTCTGTAGGTGCAGACCGAGCTACGTATAGGTATCTACTTTTTCGAACGTTCGAGACAAATTTGGGCGGAGACAAAAGTCTATCATCGTAGTTCTTAATTGGAATGGGGTTTGCTCGCAAAAGCGTGAGTGAGTGCAGGTCTATTTATTGTCATGAAGGGGCTTTTACAGAGGGACAGAGCTACAGATCCTTCCCCCGTCGTAGACTATTCTATTGGAATATTCGAGACAAATACTCCGGTATGAACTAAGGCACCATTCGGATTCTGAGGCCAACGTGGCTTGCTCCGAAAATCGTGAGTTGCGGTTCTATTCCTGAATGGGCTTACAGAGAGACAGTACTGTAGAGCTACAGCAGACGCCTCCCGTCGTCGCAGGCTATTTATTTTTTCCGATCAATCGAGACAAGTATGAGTACTGCTGTAAAGACACAAACAGGTTCGTATGTGTCTGTTATTAGTTCCTAATTTCAAGGCGGTATGGTTCCACAAATGTGCGTGAGTGCAGTTCTCTTTCTAGAGGGGCTTACAAAGAGACGGCTACATTTCCCCCATCGTCGTAGGCTTATCATTCGAACATTCGAGACAAATACGAGCTATGACATGAATCTGATTTCTAATTCCAAGGTGGTTTACTTCCGAAAACGAGAGTGAGTGCAGTTCTAGTTCTAGAGGGTGTACGGAGAGACAGATCCCTTTTCTTTTTCGAGCATTCGAGACGAATTTTGGGCCAAGACACAAGTCTAACTCCTAATTCCGAAGTGGTTTGCTTCAAAAAGCGTGAGTGAGTGCAGTTCTAATTCTGAAGCTGCTTACAGAGACACGGGGCTACAAGTCCCTCCCTCAGTCGGAGGAGTCTCATTATTTTCGAACATTGACGAGTATGAGCCTGGACTCGGTTCTGATTCCTAGTACCAAGGCAGTTTGCTCCCCAAAACAGTCCCAGTCCCGAAAGGGCTTACAGAGAGACGGCTACAAATCCTTTGTTTTACGAGCGTTCAAGGCAAGTATGAGCTAGGACACAAGTCCAATTCCTAGTTCCAAGGTGGTTTGCTCCCATAAACGTGACTGAGCTCAGTTCTAGTTCCGAAGGGGCTTACAGAGAGGCAGAACTACAGATCCCTCCCGTGGTCATAGGCTATTTGTTTACATTCGAGACAAATTAGGCCAAGGCACAAGTCTAACTCCAATCCGGACTTCTCCCTAAAACATGAGTGTCTGCAGTTCTGCCGGTAATTCTGAAGGAACGTACAGAGAGACGGAGCTACAGATGCCTCCGTTGTCACATGCCGGTAGTCACAGGCTGTTTTATTCCACCTTTCGAGACAAACATGATTTTTTAATACCTGGTAGGTTATTGACGAACAGGAAACAGAACATCCGTTACATGAACCTCATACCAGTCATACAGAGGAAAGTGTGCGTCAGTCTGTGTGTACATCTGTACGCCTGCACACACACGCACGTTGTACGCCGTTATAATAGCACAGTATCAGCATAGCAGCACCTACCTGGTGCTTTGTGCTACCGCTTGTTACTGCCAAAATTGGCGCTGTCATATACGATATATTCAGTCGACGTCGTTGACACAAAACACAGCAGTTTTACCTCTATTTTTTAGTAGTAAACCACGTTCAAAGTGCATGGACAGCATAATTTCTGTTTCATTCACTAGTCGTCCGACAATGTGCGGTCAGTACATATGTCATTCCCATATAGAGCGAAGTCTCGCGTTTCTTTTCGGCGGCACAAAATAGTCGTGGTTCCACGTTAGTGCGGTACCCTTTAGTGCGGGCCCCCAGTTTAGTGCGATGAAATTTGCTTCTCGCTACCTTATCCTATGGAGTACTCTCATAGCCCGCGATAGTGCGGGGTGCTACTTTAGTGCGGTACTTGCTATCTGGCAATCACCGCACTGATGAGGGACCACGACTGTACCTATCGCGAAAGCCCACAATTCAGTGATGGAATCTAAATCCACCATCGAGAACAAAACTGGGGGTAGAACAGAAAACCTGTGAGAACAATCGGGGCGTTGGTTCCATGTCATGTGCCGGTACCCAGAGGATGCGTCACGAATCACAAGCGCGGCAGATGCTGCAGACCTATATCGTGCCTGTGGTACCACGCTTCGTAACCTCGGTTAAGCTAAGTGTTGCAACGCTTTATTTCCGGCGGTATTTACTACGTTCTGTCTTGCACTACCAGACTACAAGCCCGGTTTTTAGTTTCTGGAGCAGGTGCGGCCTTGTTGGTGTTCGATTCGAGTATACTCTGGTGTCATACGATCGTAGCAGGGACTGAAGCGCGATGTTTTCTACTTGTGGTACTCGTAATTCTATTTTAAACTTGAAGGGCTATAATTGTACTCTGACGCAAGGATATCGTCTGTTCGTTTCCCGTTGTCAGCATTGTTGTGCACCCGACCGAAAACCGACCGGTGCTGGGTGCTGGGCCCGATGCGCGTAGAGTAGAAGTTTGGGCGGGGGGGTTGGTTGGCAGATGAGTCGTGTAGGGAGGATGGGGGGGGAAGAGACCGCCTATTATATCATAACTGGTACATTGCCTCATTGTATATGCATCCAGTGGGGTACCCGATTTTTAAGTCCCTCGGAAAAGGCTACTACCTGTTACCGCTCTTATCTTTGTGCCGCTCTTAGCTCAGATGGGGCGTCATATCATACTTGTATATAGACTAGAGGGATAGGTTTCACTATTATAGGCCCTACGTGGCGTGTCAACCTGATTTGCCAATTTGACCGCCCCTGTAGAACTGCATTATTATTAAATAATAGAAACTGCAACCACATTCTTGGGGCCACACAACTTGGAATCAGGGTTTGCTTTTGTTTCCAGCAGTGCATAGCCAGTCGCCCCGGTGGTCTAGTGGTTACCCTCGAATAGTATTAGCATTGGTCTTTGAGTTCGATTCTCACCGTGGTGAGGTTTTGACTTAATTTGCAAAAGTACAAAAAACCCGAAAGGAAGACCTGCTGAGAGCGCCTAGCAGCGTGGGTAGATACATTTCGACACGAGTCGAGGAGGGAAGAAAACGCTGAATTCTTTTCGCGATAAAAATGAGGGCACGTACTGTAGTGGGGACGGGGGAAGAGCGCCCGCTATGTGACCCCGGATCTGGGCTACCACTGGGGGGGAGGGCGAGAGTAGTGCGAGGATAATAAATGCGATGAAGAAAAAATAAAGTGCAGAGTTGTCGTATTATGGGCGATGAGGTCGGTTGATGGTCTAAGTTTTAATCCGTCAAGACGTCTCTGGACTTATGATACTATTTGTAGTGCGTGATGTTTCTTGACGGCTGTCCGTCACGGGGCAAGAGTGCCGCCAACCCACATCTTTGAATTATGGGCGCTCTTAAATCGGGTACCCTGCTGTACTCATACCGCACTCAGTCTGTGGCCTCGGTTGGACAAGAGGAGTAAACAATAAACATGAGTATGGACCACATCTGTACCGGTAGCGCGTGGTCCCTTTGTAGTAAAAAGTTGGTGGCGCGCGTAGAGACATCACAACGAAAACCGAAAATCGTTTTGTTGCCAGGTAGATGGCGCCTGGCACCTGGTATATGCCGGTCGCCCCGGTGGCGTATCAGGTTCTCCTCGAGCCTGGTATAGGTCAGTTTCGTGAGTTCGAGTCCCCCCGAGAGGTATACTCGTATAAAAACATGGGGACTTTTTCTTGTGCACAAATTGACTTGCGGAAAGCGCGAGAGCGTTAGTTAGCAACACTCGATGAAAGATCGACGAGCAGTGGGATTCCTGAGCCCTCTGCGCGACAAAAACTGAAGGCAAGAACCGGGTGGAAGGACGATACCTGTGACCACGGTTTGTCCAGAAGCTGGAAAGTGAAAGTGTGTGAAGAAAATATTAATAGAAGTAAAAATAAAGATATGCAGTGTGCCGGAGGTCGTGTGTGTGATGGTCAATTGCTCTGTCTGGTGTTTGTTGCAGGACAGCAGCAGCAGTCAAGACTTACACAGCCGCTGCGAATATCATATCAGACTTTGATGCGATGCAACAAATGCAACAGGAGCAACGACAGCGGCAGTATATACGGTCCACCCCACGCCTCTTTGACTCGGTTTTCGCATGAAACGTTGTTGGAGAAAGTAGGATATGAGAGGATACACCGCTTCTGCTGTGTATATCAAGCCAGTACTTACGACTTGCTGACTGAAGAGTTATATCATGCGTCCGAGCAAAACGTTTCCACATGCTTCCATCCACAGATAGATGCGAATCCTGAGTAGAGAGAAGAGAAAGCTCTCCAGATTCTGTTCCTAAAGTCGAGGATATGAAATGGCTCTGCGCTAATGATGTATCATGTCGTGCCTGGTACCTGGTTCGTACATCATATACACCAGTGCTGTATCTCAAGATAGGATAGCTGTCGCTGTTGATAGGAATTCGCGCGGCAGGATATTTGTAACTGCCGTCAGCTTGTGTGCTTTGACTGATGTTATAAAAAAGTGAAAAACAACAGCTGCGAGTACGATCGATTGAATGGTTGAAACTCAACTTTGCAAGCTGCGTGGTACATGTATATTTCATTTATGATCGTATGGTGTTTGTGAATTCAACCTACGATATGGTTGTCAGTACACAGTTGCACAACTTTTACGGAAGGTCGTTCGCGCGTGTTCTATATTTATCCTCATGAAAGATTTTCTCCTTTTTTTTCGCACACTTCTACTTTCCAGCTTCTGGACAAGCCGTGATCACAGGTGTCGTCCCTCCTTCCCCCCGGTTCTTGTCTTCAATTTTTGTCGCGCATAGGGTTCAGCGATCCCACTGCTCGTCGATTTTCAACGAGTGTTGCTAACTCACGCTCTCGCGCTTTCCGCAAGTCAATTTGCGCGCACAAAAAGTCCCCACGAATTTATACGAGTATGCACTTGGGGGAATTCGAACTCACGAAACTGACGTATACCAGGCTCGAGGATAACCTGATACGCCACCGGGGCGACCGGATACACAGAAAGATATAGGTCGGTGACTCCGCTGGATGTTGTCAGGGTCAACAGGACGATTTTCCGTACCCATTCCCTACACTGATACTATAAATCGCCCTTGAATCCCGCTTAAAGGGCAAATATTATATTGAGCATGATATTGTTATGTGAGATGGTCACTTTGGAAAATTTTGAGAATCGTGAATGTCAGCCTCGGTGGACGGCCGTGGAATCGGCATCAGCCAGCTCCAAAGGCGTTCCTTGTTTTTTCATGCGCGGTGGCAAAATATGACACTCGCGCTATACTTTAGTCGTGGCCCCTCCCCTCGGTAGTGCGGTGCCTTGCCAGAAGATGATACCCGCACTAAAGTGAGACCCCGCACTATCTCGGGATGGTTCAGTACAACTGCTGTACTGCAGTTGTATATGCCAAGGTAGGACGAATACCAAGGTATGCAGGACGAGCAAGGTCGGGACAAGCGATTATGACCGCGCTAAACTGGGGCGCCGCACCTGTGCCGGACCAAGACTTTACTGTAAAACGTATATATGAACAGCAGTACACACATCGCGCGTGGAATATGGGTAAACAAATGACAGGAAATATACGGAGAACGTCGTTTGACGTTGGAATGACGCGGTCTTAGGAACAAGCACCTGTTGCATTGTACCAAGGTATATGTGTACCTGCGGGTGTTGCGCATTCAGCGCATTTTTTGCGCTTCAGAGTTCAGAGGGATCACGTGACGCCACAAATGACCAGTGCATATTGCAAATATTGCATTGACCATACGAAAACACGAAGCATCCATGAGCTGCGGGTCACGCAGTCATCATTCCAGGATATGACTTATAAAAATAGTACAAATCAGATTAGTACAAACCAGATTCGACCTACATGCAGGACGGGCATGCATAAAACTTCCTGTCGGTTGTCGGCGTTACTGGTCGAAGCTGACTTTTCGGTCGCCCGCGTTACAGCGAAAAAATGTGGCCTAAAAACGCTGCGGACCCGCGCGACTAACTGCCCCTGCCGACCTCGAGCCAACCCTTAGGGTTAGGTCTGCGGTCGGGCTGGTCTGGGCCGACATGCAGGATTAAAATTGACCACGAACTACAGGCACGAGGTCTGTTGCCTGTTCGTCCTGCGTTTGGGGTGAGCCGCACGAAGTACGAAGCAAAGAGTTTTACGACACGCACGCGGCATGATACGACTCGTAGTTGTTACGCGCTCCCACGTTTTTCTGCAGACGGTTTGCAATGTCGCAAATCCAGAGTTTGAGCTTGCGCTGGCTAGGTTCCAACATGGTTAACGTGTGGCTGTTAGCCCGTTGTTGGGACTTGCAGAGTGGAAAAGGACGGCACAGAAAATGATGATCTCAGTATATTAGGCCGAGCGGAGCAGCTCGAGCTGTTGAGGTGGTGGTGGTGGGGGTTGTCCGACGCGCGGCGTACGGAGGTGTACGGCACGCGCGCATCCTCATGGAAGTACTTGTGCAGCTGCAGACCCTCGCAACAAGGTTAACCAGCCTGCGCTTTTCGCTTTCTCGGTCGTTTTATTGGGGTTTCAAAAGTGTTTACCCTCTTGGGACTTCAGCCGGAAAAATCGATGAGATAAATTGACGATCCCAGCGTCGACTACTGCGTGATTGGGGAATGCCAAGAGTAGGCGTTGGTGCCCGGACTGCAATGCAAGGGGTCGTGCGACACGGGCGTAGCATGGGCCTGCGCGTAGATGGTTGGTATTATCACAGTTTTTATGTGTTATCACGGAAATGGGCCCCAACAAGGTTAATGGGTAGTTTACAGCTGTTCCAGAGTGGAAAAGGCAAGGGGTGGCAGAAAATGAAGATCTCAGCACATATATATAAACCAAACAAGGCAGCTCGAGCTATTGGGTGGGGGGTGGATGTGACCGAAGTGCGGCGTAAGGAAGTGTACAACACGCGCGCAGCAAGGTGAAAGTACTTGAGCTGCTGCACGCCCTTCCAAGGTTGATGCTGCCCTTCCCGCTTGTTAGCCCACTCTAGCTCCCCAAAGGGTTCATAAATCATGCCTGGTACCGAGCATCAGGGTTATCCCATGTATGTTTGTGTCGCACCCGCGTCGTCTTGGTGGCAAACTGCTTTGAATGGGGGGGGGGGGATACTTTTTGCAGTAAAGAGATGCCCTACTCGCGAGATATCAATACCGTATGTGCCACTATGTGTTTTTATGGTATCATATAAGACGAAATTACTTTTTTTGTGTCTGTACTCGTCGTTTTTACTCTCCAGCCCTTACCTCAGCTATCAATAGCAGAAAGTTTCACGCTCAACGACCCTCTGAACAAGCCGTGGTCACGGAGGGGACTCCCCGTCTTTCCTCTCGCCACATGCCCTTGGTTTCTTCGACCAGGGGCCGCATAAATCCTACCGTTCGTCGGTTTTCGTCCAGTATAAACTAGGCGCTAGTTCCCATTAATAGTGAAATGATAGAATAGGCGTAGTGTTATCATTTTGTGGTTAAAGCTCGGGGTGGTACAGTACTATTGATACCTGGCACTTGGTATTAATATTTCATGTTTTCCAACGGGAGGAGGGCCGGCAAGAGGAGAAAAGAGTTATGGGTTATTCCGGTGCAGTTTGCGCCCTAATGTTGTGTTTGTTGGTAACGAGAACATGGCATCTTTAGAAGTAGGTCTCAACAGCGTGATGGCAGCCGCCGGCCACAGCAGTAGCAATCGGTCATCGTGTAGAAGGCCGAGCGCACGTCGCATGAGTTGCGGCGGACTGTATGAGCATGAGGCCCCTCCGTAGCTGTCCGGCCAGCGGCTGCAGCAGGATGATCTTCTCACTTTGTTTCCCATTTCCCTGAAAGCTATCGTAGCAGCTACACCGGCATGGTGTAAAGTTCTCACTCTCACATCATTACCTCGTATCAGCAGCTCATTTCCCTGAAAGTTCGTGTTGTTGTTGTTGATGTTGGTGTTGTTTTAGTTGTTTTAGTTGTTGTTAACTATTTGTACCAGTTGGTGTTTGTGACTTGTCCTAGCTTGGAGAAATGGTTGATGGTCGACGCTAGCTCCTAACTAGGTACTCTGATACGTCTTTATTTATTTTATTAGTCCCGAGTTTTTTCCCAAGTGCTCCGGGTTAGCGAAATAGACGTATGCTGCTGTTGTCTCATATGATAGTGCCGATTTCTTATTCATTACTACTGGTGCTGTACTGAAAATATTACAGCAACACAGCAGCCGCGCAACATAACGTTGGATTTACTAGTCGGCGGTTGCTGATACAGTTGCTGTTGAGCCCGCCGCTGCTGTTGCTGCAGTGTGAAGACATACTGTACCCACAAAGGCTGTATCATGCAGGAGTGTCATGGTCGTAGTAGCAGTACATACGGTACCTGAGGGCTGGGCAACACCTATGCTGCCGGGCCGAGGCAGAGAATAGGAGAAATCGAGAAGGAGAGACAGGCAGACAGACAGAAAGGGAGAGACAGAAAGAAAGAGAGGGAGATACACTGCTGTGTGAAGACATACCCCACGAATGCTGTGTCATGTAGCTTTTGTAGTAGCAATTGCGGTACCTATGATACCTGTTGCCGTTGCTTCAGGCGGTGGAGGCCTAGACAGCCCCTATCCTAACATGGCGAGACACAGAGAGGCAGAGGGAGAGACTGACAGATGGGCAGACAGACAGGCAGAGACAGGAGAGAGATGCAGACATAATTGAAAGAGACAAGAGACAGAAAGAGACTTGCGAGACAGAAAGAACAACAAGAAAGACAGACAGCGACAGAAAGAAAGATACCAGGTATAAAGAGAAAGATAGAATGAGCGATCGAGAGAGGTGCAGGGTTATTATCGGTTATGTTATATGTGAAATCCCTTTTGCGACCGTCCTTCTTTCCCTCGTAGTTGACCGCGGATTCCTCACTTGATGTCTATAACTATAATTGCACACTTTTCGGGCACCTGGGCCCCTGCGTGCGGTACAGCTATGGTGTGGGTTCGATACGATATCATATGATATGATACCAATAAATATAATCAAAGCGGTGTATCTTATGATACAATTCCTGGTATGTATGCGATTTCGATCGTAGTCGATATATAATATACGATATTGAAAGTTTGATATTGGATACCCGGTATTGCGCAATTCGATATGTCGAAACTTTTCGATATGGTGACCAATTTTGCATATCATTATTCATTATAATCGCATTATTATACAGCATGACAAGCGGCGTGCGATGTGCGGTGCGTTTGTTTGCGGTTGGCGGATCGATCAGTCTCATATTGTATCTTGCCTTCATTCACACTCGTCAATCTTTCACTTCAATCAGAGTCGTCAATCAACCACCCTGTCCTGCCAGCCACGCAGTGATGCCAGCCACGACCACGGGACACGTGTCCAATCAAGCGAAATCGAAACCAGTCGATCAATCAATCATCAATTTCAATATCTTGAGTCATACCGTCGGGTATATTTCTGCCAAGTTTATGGAAATCGCAGCTTTTTTATATTGGTGTTTATGTGAAGTTTTAGTTTTTGAACGATGAACGCATTTACCGTACGTTTAACCAATCAAAATCGAAACCGGTCGATATATCGATCCATCAATCACAATCGTACTGCTGTATCTCGATTTGTGTTCAACCAATTTTGTCGAAATCACACAGCTGTTTAAGACTTTCTTTAAAGTTTTACGAGTTTCAAACGTTAACGACTATATACCTACCGTGACCAATCGATCGAAATCGATGTTGGTCGAGCAATCAATCAATCAATCTCAATATCTTAGAATGTCAATCAAGTTTTGCCAATTTGACCGAAATCATACAGCTGTTTTTGGTTGTATTTGAAGCTTTTTTTGGTTTTTGAACCATGAACATGCTTGGCCAATTTGTCGATTTGTTCGAGACTTGACAGCTGACACATACCTGGTACTTGTTTACTTACGCCTAGAAGTCGGACATGAATTACGGTTCAGAACTACACCCCAAGATTCGGCAGCAACGTACGGTGGTGGTCTCGTTATTTTGGCATACTTTTTAGGGCGAGTATGTACGGCTGCAAGGCCCATTTCTAACTTCTAAAATTTTCCGAGTCTAACCCCAACTGTTTTGTCCCCGTGTCGGGACGGCGGTGCTAAAAAGGCTAAGGTGGCTTGACATCCCTGTATGCATGGGAGCTTCGACACGGCGAGTTGCCTAAGACAGGCACGGTACCGTAATTGAGTGAGGCGAGTGGTCACTTATTCAGACTCCGACACAGAATAAAATAGCCAGACACCCTGCCCCATGGCCACACAACACCACCCCATTGTCTTTGCAACTACTCCGGCGGCAGCCCTCGGTGAAATATATCGTGCGCTGCAAGCGGTGTACGCGTCTTTTCGAAAAGCATGCCCAAAAAGAGACTGGCTCCAATACATGTACGTTCCGAGCGCAGTGCGGAGGTGTGTTGTGAAGGTATACATGAGGCCGTATGGTCCCAGGGACCGACTAGGGCTATCAGTGTCCCTCTGGCTCTGCACTGGACACTCACGCGAGGGTTGCTTTGGATGTTGTTAGGGCCTACCAGAGTTCGGTCAAGCATGTGAAAATTAGAGCGTTCGTAGCATAGCTTTACCATATCTGTTTTCGGATAATATTTGGAGGTCGCGAGGACGTTACTACTAGCTTGCCGTGAGTGTCTAAAGGGTCCGGCGTCCCTTTGTTTAAAATACAAACAAATACACTATCTCGTACCTGGTAGCTGATACGAAGATTTCGTCGAAACTCACATTTGCAAACTGTGTGTGATACTCCGATCGCGCGTGTTACTGGGTGTGTGTTCGCTAGTGCCTCCTCATTAAAGATGTGATGACTACACAGCTGCGCTCTATCGCAGACGATCCTGATGAAATGCTGTTGAGCTGGGCGTCAACCTTACGAGCAAATGCCCGACAGGGGCACGCTGTAGAACACATGTGCCGTCGCAGCTCCAACCGTCAAAGTTAGCGCTCACTACGCTCAGGTCTTATGTTGGCCACACGGCCCACTTGTTCCTACATAGGGCGAGTCGCCTTATCAAGGTACTGATGTATCTTTACAAGGGCGTGTCATCCTGTATAGGTCCTATTCGGCCACTATTACTTGGCGAGTATAGCTAGAAGGCGACTTCAAGCCGCTTGCCGCTATTACGATATAGGTCGCCTTGTTACGCGACACCACTCTGTATTCTGTACGTACTACTCGGAATTTGTGCGGTGCCTCTTTTTTGCCCCATTTAGACGCGGGGACAAACTGCTTTGAAATTTAACGTGTAGTATGTGTAGATCCACTTCTTTTTTTTTTCAGTATAATAGCGAACGGTTGGTAGTTTTTCCTACCGACATATGTGGGTATCAGTATCGACGTATCTGCCACCAGCCAACGTCAACACACCAACGGGCTTTCGGACTTTATAAACTGGAGCTTGTCCTGTGACCACGAACTTGATAACGCGAGTTGATGTGAGCATAACAACAACAATGTGTGTTGTCTTGGTCTTGACATTATATCGTTTCTTTATTTCTTGTTTGTTCTGGTTTGTGTCATACGTGTGGCTAAAGACCGCGGTGTGAACTGCGCGCACATTTTTTTTGTTCTTGGAGCCAAACTACCGATAATTTATATGATACGAGTGTGGGATTAATTTATTTATTCTTGACGTATTATTTTTTACTCCGTATTTTTTTATACGTGGAAGGGTTAAGGTGTGACTGACGCCCCGCACACTGAAAGGAGTATGTTGACTGACCCCCCTGCACTCCCTGTTTTTGGGTACGAAACGCTGGGAAGCACGGATAATGTCGAATATTTTTTGCTGTATTTAGCAAAATGAGTGTAAGACTTGAAACAGCTCTCCGCGCTCCTAGCAATGACGGTATACCTGGTGGCGTTTTTTCTACCACACAGTAGTGGCTCACGAAACAGCAAACAAACAGCCTGGTGTAATAGGCGATACCAGCAATGTTTCTCTGTTCGATGTGGAATGGGTGTTTTCTCCACATTAAAGCAATATTTCCAACCATGTACATCCAGCGCAACCAGTGTCCGTCGTGATGCTTCATACGGAGACGAGCTCTGTGGTCACAATCACAAACTACGAGACAGCAGTTACACCTTACAACTTCAGCAAGGTGATTTGGCCATGCAATGCCAACCGCAACGAGCACGCGGGCAATAATAATGTGTAATGTCCGCTGCAACGTTGATGATTAAATAATGCAAAGAACGTTCGCAATCTCGCGCCCTTTCCCCCCCCGATACGAACGTATTACGTTTACGTCGCACTCACCGCGGTGATACGTGCTTCTATACGTTCCGTGTTTTGCACCTCGCAAGGGCAAATAAACGTGCGTATCGTATATAGCGCAGCGTTAAACGTGCGTATTACATAGCAATAGCAATACGTATGGCACGTGCTTGTTCTGTCTCCTGACGTCGATGATTGGTGCGCGACGATGCCTCTTGACGGTCTAGCGTTGACCCATCAAGGCTATTTCAAAAGTGTTTCCTCGCTAAGTCCAAGGAGTTTGTTCTCAAATACCTGGAAACAGTCATGAGGGGGTCAGTTGCGCTGGTTTTAGTATAGGAAGTGGCTTGACGTACGTCCGTCAAGGGGGAAAGACTGCCGTCAACCGGAAATTTTGTTGGTGAGAAGCGAGGCTCGGAGGCTCCCCACTCCCCACTCTACTCCCCGCCACACCACAAGAGCTATTAGCAGTACGGACTGTGAGGCAACCTCTGAGGTACAGCCGGCATTATGTTGGAAACTACCAAGCAGCACCTGTCTCCCATGCAACAACAACAGCAGCGCCTTCTCGCCAAGGCGAGCTACCGAAACACCGCTCCTGGTGATGGCTTGGGGATGACACACGCCAGGTGACTGGGGGCCTACAACTCTTTTAGCCTTGACTTCAGCTATGATACTTTGTCCTACTGCCCATCAGCTACTGCTGTAGTTCTGTGGTGTTTGGTGTTTTTTTCTTGGGAGGTTTTCTTCGCAGTTCGACTCCAAAGTTGTTGGAGCCTTCCGCTCCTGTAACCACGGAGTAGATAACGTCTATGCGTTAACTCTTTTAGCCTTGACTTCTCCTGCTTTGATACCTTGTGCTACTGCCCATCAGCTACTGCTGTAGTGCTGTGGTGTTTGATGTTTTTCTGGGGCGGTTTTCTTCGCAGTTCGACTCCAGGGTTGTTGGAGCCTTCCTCTCCCAGTAACCACGGAGTGGATTACGTCTAAGAGTTTTTGTGATAACCTATGTATATAGGTCTATGGGGTATGTATGGGCGTTAGTGTGTGGCGACGGCAAGAAAGTGGAGCCTTTGTTTGAAATGTTTTTGAATAACTTGTCCGGATCTTATGTTACAGATAGTAGGTCGTGTGGTGTATGTACACTGCTGTTTTGGTTTCCATTTTTGGTGCGCACTTGGGAGATTATTCATTCATGCATTATCTTACAAGAGCGCCCGTGACGCCCGAGTGCGTGCGGCACAAGCAATGAACATGTACGGCATTCGATAGGTTACTCTGTACGAATGCAAGTAATGTTGCTGTATGGGTATTACTGGACGAAACTGCTATCGTAGGCACAGCTGCGTTCCTGGTGCTGCTAGTCCTGCTGCCGCAGTCGCCGCGCGGAGGCTGCTGCGGCTGCTGTCGCTGTTGCACTATTTTACTGCTGGCATTGACTCGTATTCCACACCAGAAATAATAGGTGGTCGATGAATAACATAAAAACATACCAGGCATACCATACTTTATTATTTTTTCTGGGATCGATCCCGCCGGATGCGCACCGCGTAACAAGCCGGCAAGTATTTAGCCCGGAACCGGTGGCGCTGCTGTTGGTTGTTCGTTCTCCACACGATTTTTCTTTGCCGGAGCTGTGTTCTCATTTCCGAGCGATGCTTCCCGCCACCTGTCTGTGTAACAGAACATGGATAGAAGAAGCGCTACTCGTGGAGCGGTTGTTGGAATTGGGTGGCCCTACCATACGAATTGCTCTTGCTGGTGCTGCTGCTGCCGTTAGTGCTGCTGCTGCTCTGTTACTGCTGCTGCAGTTCAAAGATGTTGCGCACATATACAGGAGGGCGTTCTTTGGGGGCGTGCAAGGGTCTGGTTTGGATTAATATAATAGTTTTAGTAAAGGGGACGGTCCGTCTAGAGGTCAATCTGCGGAACCGCGGTCTCCTCGCACCGAACATCTTTGCTGGTACTGCGGGCGTTTTGATGCTTTGATGTGTTCTTTCATCACGGGCGGTACTATACGCGTATACACACTCCACGTACTCCTCTACTTGCCTCGTTGTACCTGGTACCTGGTACAGTCCGAAGGTTCCGATAATGCTGGCATGTGCCAGCCCAACATACCGACACTACTCACACCGGCACTACTGGGAATAGGGTTACTAAAGAGAGTTCCCTGTCTTCCAAAGCGGTTGCACCGGCACTAATATTACTTCGAAGTATTTATTTTTGCTTTCTTGTGGTAGTGGCAGTATTCAACCTGCACCATGTTGAACCCACCTTTTTTATACTGCTGCTGCTGCTTTGCCCACTGCGGGAAAATATGTACAAGGTATACTTGTACTTTTGGTCAGAAATATAAGAATCAAATCGATATTATTTTAATATCCGAACGGGCTCTATATTTTACGTATAGAGTGGTTGGAGCGGATCAATGCTCCGCGAGAATTTTTCTCGCGATGGGGTTGTGGGGAGGTAGGTGGTCGTCGCAGTCACCAGCGCGACAGCAAGCAGATTTGCTTTTTTCGGGGACGCTTTCGTTGCTGCTGCTGCTGCTGCTGCTGCTGTTGTTGTTGTTGTGGGTATGATTTTTACTCAGATTCATCAGGATAGACACGTCCGCTGTCTCCGCTGTAAGATCGAGAACGAAACTCGTGCAGCTGCGCGTTTGATACTTCGATGGCACGTGACACCAAGTTTTTTTGTTTTGCTCATCCAATCTACCAGGTACGAATTATCTCGGCACGTTTTATTTTTCCTTCTCCCTCCCTAGTCGAAACTCAGATCCGGGATCACCACAAGAAGGAGAGAGCCCTTCTCCCGGATCCCCACTGCGGTACGCGCCTTTATATTTATCGCGGGAAGACTGCAGCCCTTCCTTGACTCGTGGACTCGCATGGAATTGGACGTTAGGTTTTATGCGTATGCTTGATGTCCTTGTGTTGCAAGTTCCGAGGTCGCGAACTTGGAGGCAAGGCGGGGTTATCCAAGCAAACTTCTTTTTTTTTTCATCCTCTGGCGGATGGGGAAAAATGAAGCGTAAGCTCACCACACTTGCACGTATTTTCATACACGTCGTGTGTCGATTTAACTCAAATGCCTTCGCAATCCACCGCTAGCTGGCGTGTCCTTGCGTTCCCACTATAGCGATAGCGTGAGCTGTCCCTATATAGGCGGTCCTCGTTACTAACTCATCGCGAACGTTTTACACTTTGCATTGCAATCACGACAGCAATAGCAGCAGCAGTTGCAACGGCCGGTGTGATGATTGGCGTTAGGGTTTGGTTATACTGCTCCTGCGGCCTGTTGTAAAGCTGCCGTGCTGCTGTTACAAACCATCTGCCACCCTGGTACATGTCAGCATGCTTTTCACGAGGTCTTGGAACGCGTGGCGCGCGCGACGGCTGTACCAAACGCTGCCTGCAGCGGTGAGTTGCGACGAAATTCTTGATCTCGCAGCTGGGGTGTTTTTTTCTAAACTTTTACCAAAAGCTTCGTCTGATGTCCTGGAGACTCCTGCCTGCAAAGCCTCTCCATCTCCCTCAGACAGCCGTAGATAGATACTCCTAGTTCGAACGAAGTAATTTTCCCTCAAAAAAACGTGGCTGGCGTTTGTAAAATGTAGGTTTATAGGAACATTATAAAGAGTGCTTCGGATTTGGCTGATCTCCACATGTCCAGCCCGGTCCAGGGTCCAGGAGATGTCGCGCCGTCCAGCGGTGGTGGGTAATGGTGGTCCGCCCCCCGTCCGCTGTCATTGCGCTTAATACCGGGCATACGCCCCATCGTGCATACACAATGGATGTCCTGCCCCATCTGCCCGCCCCTTCCTTCGTGTTGAGCGTTTTTGTTGCAAGCTGCAACCGTTTGTTCTGCTAACTGAACGATCGGCACGCCCCTACGAAGTCATTGGGCCTCCGACTTGCATTCATTGGGTCTCCGACTTGCAAAAAGAAACTCGTTCAAGACTTTTTAGTCAACTTCTATCTTGCACATCGGCCTCGATCCAACCGACCCTAGCCCAGCCCCAATCCTAACTCTACTCTAACGTCAACCCCAACCCCACGGGTGACTCGAAGCTGTCAGGGGCGGTCGCTCGCGCGCTTGCGTGTTTCGGTTGCGCTTTTCCTTTCTGAAGGGCGGCTGCCGAAAGGCCAGCGTCGATCGAGCATCCAGACAGCGGTGTTGCACGAGTTGTTTTGGAAGATGGTGTTGCAATTTGGATTTCTCGGCGGGGAGAGTGATGCAATGCGTTTAGGCGACGAATCACTCGGAATCTGACCCCCGGGGTGATACCGATATTAGCGGTGGGACATGAACGTCATTTCGCAAAATGTTAAAAATGATGACATCATCCCAACTCCAATCTAAAATTTTATACCAAAGTATATCGTAGATGAACAAACGCACTCACTAGCACTCACACATATTGCAAAATCGTGAGCATGGATTCTCTAGACTTCCTACAATAACTCCTGCGCGTGTAAAAATCTCTAACATACGGCGCGAAGCCGTGTAAAAGCGAGGTTGGCAGAGTGGACTGTTTTATTGCTAACAAGATTTCCTTATAAGGTGTTTCCTTGGTCTGGGAGGATGGCTCTTATAGTAAACGAGAAATTGTTTTCTTAGCACTTTCCAAGACAGTTTTTTAGCACTTGCCATTAAATTGGTTGAGAACTACTCCAGTTCCCTGGTCTCCCTTTCGAACGCTGTCCCTCTCCGGACCTGAACCCTCCGAATTGACGCTCCGGGTGTGTTTTTTTTATATGTTTCAAATTGGTCAGCTGTGAGTTTCGATCGATTTAAGGGTCGATACTCGTATTTTCAAGCTGCCCGAAACTCCGGTATTTTGCCGCCGGCAGGGCCCAACAATCACCTTTATCCCACGCTGACGCAAACAGTGCGCCATCAACATTGAAGCAAAATCGACAAAATAGCAGTACATATGGTATCTACCTGCTAAAGATCCCGGTGAGTAGTTTGTCAGAAGGGCTTGCGCCGCTAGGACGGCGTGGGGGAGAGGGGCTGGAGGATTTCGCCGCTTCTGCCGGTATCTTTATTTTGGCTTACTCGGCGTCATCGATGGAGTAGTAGGTGAATCTCGTCCCTGCTATTGGTAGTAGGCGTCGTCGATGGAGTAGCAGGTAAATCTCGGCCCTGCTAAATTTAAAGGTCGTGGGTTGAACGTATCACCGAGTGCGTGAAGTAGTGCTCGTATTATATTAGAGGGACTTTCTCTTTCTAAATTTTGATTACAAAGGGAAAAGCGCGAGAGCGTGTGAGTTGGCAAAATTCGATGAAAATCGACGAGCGTCAAAAGCTAAAAAGTGAGAATGCCGAACCTTATGCGAGATAAAAATGAAGGCAAGTACCGGAGGGGAGAAGGGAAGACGCCTGTAACCACAGCTTGTCCAGAAGGTCGCTGAGGGTAGAAAATGTACGGGTTGGGCTGGAAAGTAAAATGACCATTGAAAATCTAAATACCTGCTATATAAATACTATTTAAAAAAAAAAAGCTTTCGCCCCCCCCCGCCCCCTCCCCCCCAACCCCCTCGAACACTCCGCCCTCTCCTCACTGGTTGTATGACTTACAGGATATACATGATAAACTGGTGCATTCTCTCCAAAACCGTCAGATTTATTCCCTTAAAGGATTTAGAGTTTCCAAGCACGGATTGAGTTGCTCCCCCCCTCCCGCTCCCTCTTGATCAAACCCAAGCCCACACGTCCTTGAACACTCCGCCCTCCCGCCACCGGTTATTTGACTTACAGGATTCACTTGATAAATTGATGCATTTCCTTCTACAGCTGTCAGATTTTGTCCCCCTCAAAAACGGGTTTTACAGTTTCCGCGCACAGACTGACTAACATCACCCTATTGACCCTGATAGCTCCACTGTAGTTCCAAGGGGAGTCGCCGACCTACATCCTTAATGAGGACACACAACCCGTAATACGCGCGATCGGAGTATCACACACAGCTTGCAAAGATGAGTTTCGACAAATTCTTCGATCTCACAGCTGGAGTGTATTTTTAATTTTATAATAAATACTGCTGTTTTTGATGCGTACACTTGGAGCTAGAGCTTCAGTTTTTTATTGGTTATATAGGCGTCGCCGCCTACATATCACCGCGGCAGGTAAACAGGAAACCCTTTGTAGCTTTTTAGTAACCCGCTGTTAAGTACATAGTTAATGTGAGAACAACCAACTACTAATACAACAACAGTACATATCATATCTGCTCAGGTCACAAGATACTCTACGTAGCAAACTATTTTATTCATATGTAGTTCTTGCACGAGACTCGCCCTAAAAACTATAACAAATGCCGATAAATACAAATCGGCCCGTAATAAAAGCATTGCTGCAGGTTGCCTGTCTGATGTGTTAGTGGGCGAGGTTGGCCTTTTCACCGCCCTTTTTTCTCTTGGGAAACGCCACCAAAACACGCCGCGGAGCCGCGCGACCGCCCCTGCCGACCTCAAGCCCCCCTTCCTGTAGATGTGGAGTGGGTTGCGATTGGTCTGGGCCGACGTATATACCGCCTACCATGCATATGATGGAGCAGTATAGTGGAAAAAATAAATACCAACACTTACCATTATAGTGGACAAAAAAATAGGATGTCTCCCAATAAAAAATCACCCATATAGTATATTACGAGTACCAACAACGCAGCTTGCAAAGATGAGTATTGACCTGAAATTCGTCGAACTCACGGGTGACGTCCTTGAAAAATTGTCATAAAATACAAAACTGACGACAGGCATCCCATAAAAAAAGTTGCAGGTCAGGGCGTATCTGTGTTTAGGGCGAACTCTTGTTCGCACATATGTATTCAGTGTTCGAAAGCAATACCTGGTGTACAGCAGTTGCTCGCTCAAGTGCGGAAATATTATTGGAATCTCGATCCTGTGAGGTAGCCGTTGGCCGCCTCCCCTGCAACTCGCTGAACGGTTATGCTGTATTTTCTTGAAATATGTAAATGCGGACCTCATGTGCTGCGCAAGCAAAGTGGCGTTTTTTCCAAGGACACTTGTTCCGTCTATATGGTCTCATGTGTATGCCCACGGGAAGAAAATAAAATGAAAGGGCTGTCCCCTTCCCTATCATGTTTTAGGTTCCCGATCCCAGTTCCCGCACGGTTTTATTTTATCCTATGCCAGTATAGTATAATACTACCTGGTTCAACAGTATTTCGTTTGGCAACAGTGCTGTTATGGTATTGCCCCTGAGACCATGGCAAAGGCTTAGGACCCACGATGTCGGATAGGGATATGATATAACAGGGGTTCACATGCCTCTAAAGGCGTGTGTTTATGGGAAGATGAGGATGCTTTTGGGTTTACGACGTTGCACCCGCCAGCCGTCTCGTGGCTTCAGTTATTCCCTTGACACAAGGAAAAATAAGTAGTGCAAAGTAGTGCTTGTGTAAGATTACACAACAAGTGGGTGAACACCGTGGGGGCTGCTTGGTGGAGAGACGTGCAAGGAGGTATCTTTGTCTGTATGGGGCTTCTCGTAAAAACAGTCCCTGAATAGAACCGCGTACACAGGTCTGCTGGAAGTTTTTATTAGTTGTTTTCTTTTCTACCTTAACAAGGGATGTATCGATCGCCTCCCTTTATCATAACGCCTTGCGAGGTTTTGCTCGTTTTTTTGCGTGCGGTTCTCACCATTTTTTCTCTCATTTTGCAGTATCATTAGCGACAGGTTCGCACGCTAAATCTTCAATCTGTTGTTACCGTGTATTCATAGAAAATAACAGGTATACTGGTATGTTCCCAAATATATAACGTGCTTGACGTTATATCAGTTAAATTAGCACTTTGTACCTGGCGTTTTTTATTTCGAAGTTTTGTTTGTGCCACCGCCCTTCCTTGTTCGTTGAAGTGAAGGCAGATAAGATGAATATCGTGCAATCAACGGACTGCAGAAAGACGTTTCTGCCGTTCGACCTTTCTTCCGTTAATCAAAAGTAAAAACACACGAAACCGAAATGCGACACGAAAACGACCGTACAGCAGGCGATAATACAACGCCTACCACGTCACCCATTACGTGGTTGTCAGACTATCAGGCATGGATGAAAAAGAAGGACGAATACTGGGTTTACTGCTGTCGTTGGTTGGGCATTACATTATGAACGGTTTAAAGTGAGTCTGTAAAGTGAAAACAACACATATCGTATGGCGCCCTTCCTTTTTCGTGCCGCATGTCGACTGATGTGAAGACAACACACATGTCGACTGAGAGGGAGTGCACAGATCAGGGTCAGCGCTTCTTCTTTTTCGTTTTCGTTTTCAGTCCTTCCTCTGTCAACGCTCCTCTGTTGTTGCCCACCCCTATTCTGAGCGCGTGGCTCTTCATTTACTTTTTCTTTTTGTCGGAAGCTGATGTGGTCGAGTAGAAAAAAAACGCGTTAGTTTGTGAACGGCAACTCGCGCTCTGTAAGGTTTTGTTCTTTTTTGTATAGTGTACGAGGGCGATGATGATGGTATGTTATAGGGACGACATCTGTGACCACGGCTTGTCCAGAGGCTGGAAAGTAGAAGTGTGAAACCAATGTGAGACAACAACAACAAGATGCCTCTTGCGCCAGAAACGGTGTGTGTTGTCTTGACATTAAACTGAACTTTGCATCCATCCTCAACCAGCGCAACCAGAGTGTTCGTGCCGATGCCATCTAGAGAGACGAGCTCTGCTTCTGCTGTGGTCACAAGCTAAGAGACAAGAGATACACAAAGCAAATGCAGCAAGGTGATTTGGCGATACAAAACCAACCGCAATGGACAAGCGCAAGCGGGCAGAAACAGCAGTAAGCAGGTGATACAGACCATACGGCAGCGCTCCTACTCCTACAAAAGGTTCATTCGGAACCCAGTATGGTTGCTGCCCCCGGCACTGGTTGGGTGTTGCCCGCTGCGTTGTTGCTGGCTGTCTGTTTTGCTTAGTTGTCGTTTTGTCCTCTGCCATCTTGTCTCACTCAATGTTTGGTCTTCCTGGGCACCTCTTGCCTCGCCCCCTGCATTTATTTTTCCTCGTTTGCGTTTCTTTCCATGTTTTTCTTCCCTTTCTTGGTCTTCTTTTCTTCCTCGCTTATGCTCCGCCCCCGCTTTCGTTGCGGTGGGCATGGCATGGCCAAATCACCTGCATTTGCAATATGTATCTCTATGTTGTAGTTTGTGACCACGAAGCTCGCCTCTCTATTTTGGGAGGGGGCAATCGCACGGACACTGGTTGCGCCGGATGTATATTAGATGGGTAGAAAAAATAAAAGTTTAACCCATTCCCAACTCATATAATTTTCTGAGTCTAGTTTCAAGTGTTTAGTCCTCATATCGGGAGTGCGGTTCTAAAAGGGTTGTAACTCCTTTGGGGCTTTCCAGAGGGAAAAATTGACGATGAAATTGATGATACCGCAGCATCGGGCAGTTCCGATTGGGGTATACATGACAAACATTAGTGTCCAAAGTACAACAACGTAAGGAGGCGTTGCACAGGACGGGTGCGGCATTGTCCTATACCTGATATACTCGTCCTGCTCGCGCACACTACTCGCAGACGCTTGAAAATGTCGCAATCGTCGGTTTTTTTGCCCCTATGCTGTAATCAAGTTCCCAAAGGGTTATTGCGAAGAACACACACAGACAGGGCGCCTCGTGCCTCTGCAGCGTCTCGTGTTGTGTGTCTACGGACAGAGCAAATGTCCGAGTCAACTCGTTTTTTTTTTTTCTTTCTATATATCCTTCGGCGGATGGGGAAAAATAAAGCCTTAGCTCACCTCACCTCCACGTATTTTCATACGCGTCGTGTGTCGATTCAACTCAGCTGCTTTCGCAGCCCAACGCTAGCTGGTTTGTTGTTGTCTCTTTCCTCTATTAATAGTTCTGTGCGCTTGTGCGCGTTTGCCCTCTTCTGGTTACAGTTCAGTGGGGGCCCTTCTTTTTTTTTATTTTATTATCGGAGCTACGTGGTATGTGCTCTTGTGTGTGTTTTAGAGAGTTGGTGTCTCTTTGTGTATGATACGAAGAACGAACGACTCCAGAAAAAGAGTCTGCGAAAATAAATTAACGATTACAGCGTGGGTCACACGGAGCAAAGCGGGTTTTGCCGGCTTTCAGGGGTTTTAGTTTGACTGCGATCCGAATCGCAACCCTAGAAGGTGTACAGCACGCGCGCAGCACGATCAAGCTGCTTCGCGCTCAAACCATCAATGGTCGGTTGATATCTCCCCACATCGTGATCGTTTTGATGGCGTTTTTTGGCTTTCCGCAAAGGGTTCCATGTAAGGCTTGATAGGGAAAACGTGTGGTACGACCTACTTATCTGAAGACAACACACAGACCACAGACGGCGCCTCTTTGCTTGTTGTTTATCTTGTGGTGCTTCTCGGCCGAGGAGGTCAAATATATATATATAATGAAAGTCCTGTCCCTTTTTGTTGTTGTTGTTCCTTCTTCCTCTTTTGATGCGCTTGCCTTATATGGGTTGAGGGGGTCTTCGTTTTTTTTTTTCCCCCGTCGAATGTTCTCGACGATAGTTTGTGTTTAGGACTCCACGTGCGGAGACTGAAAAATCAAAGGTCAAAAGTCAACAGCCATTAATAAAGCGGCGGTGGGTACCTACAGTAATGGGCTTTAGTACAGGCAGCAAGCGGTGCTACCGTTCTTGTAGCCTATGCTTCTCGTATAAGCTCTGTGCTGAATTTATAGCAGGTACTCTGTGTCTTCGTTGTTGAATTGCGCTACCTTTTGGGCTATACATGATCTATGACGCTTGCCCCACAGCTAAACAAGTAAATCGTATTGCGCCCGACGCCCCCCCCTATTCATGCACTATTGTTGTATATACATCGATGTACGGATAGTTCGGTTGCTGATGCTATCGCCAGCCAATCAAGTCAAGCACTCGCCGATTCGGTAATGCCATGTTGCCCATGTCGTCCACGTTTCCCGCTGAAGTTGCACAGGGATTCCCCTTTGACCTTTGGGAGGTACTTGTAAGCCTAGACTGGTCGACCAGCACGCGAAAAACAACGAAAAAATTGCAACCAAAGGCGCAAGAAGCCTCGTAATCATAAGAGAACACGTCGTAATATTGATACTTTTGACATATTGCCTCAATATGACCCCACAGCTATACGAAATACCACGAGTCCATCATTAACCCCCCCCCCGTAGCTCGCGCGATCGAAGTATCACACGCTGCTTTGCACCAAACCTGGTGTACATTTATGGGTGTCGACGAAGTGTTCGATCTCACGACTTGAGGCGTCTTCCTTTTTTTGTTTTGAAAAAGATTATCTCCAGGGAGGTTGAGCGTACGTGCGTCCACAACACGGTTGTTAGTATCATATTCCGGCGGGGAATGATAAAGGTAAACACCGAATTTCTCAAAACTGAGTAAGGAAAGGTGTATGTTGCGTCCCCTCGTGCTCCGCACCACTGCAAACGTTGTCGCATATTAATTCCAAGTAATTTGCAGGCCTATAACGCGTGGATAGTACGTACTTGCAGCAGTTCTGACTGGGAAGTACCGTTGAAACCGATGGTCCGGTTCAGTCATTCCACTCTGGATGGATTGGTAAGGACCGTTCGGTCTTCATATTAGTACCCTGGTGAATCGTATACTTTCGTTCGGAGCGGCACCAAGTGCCGACGCGTCCGACGTATACAGGAGGGTAACCTTTCTTGTTTACAGTTGTTGAAACCGATGTTTTGGTTCAGTCTATACCACTCGGAATGTGAATATAAGGACGGTTCGATGTCAACGGAATTCCCCTTCGGTTCCCATGTCTCTGTCAACAGCAGTAGTGTTGGTGTCATGATGGTGTATGTATGATAACACCCAACACGTGTATCACAAGGGGCAAGGTACTGGTACACAAAATGTAAACTTTTTTTTGTTACGATAACCCGATGCCTCGGTTCAGTCACATGCTCATCTCTGAATGGAAATGTAGGCACGATCCCTTGTTCACATTTACACCCCAACGGTTCCCATATTTTAGTGGTTCATATAAGGTACCGACACGCATAAAAGGTACACAGTACAAGGTACGGGTACACGAAGAGGGTAACTTTTTTGTTTATCGAAGTCGGAGAGCCCGAGAGAGAAGGGATAACAAGGTCGGGTCGGGATGACTTCCCCCACGTCGCAACAACAAAAAACTGCTTCAGCGGACGTTGTCCCACCTCTGCAGATGCTTTGTTTAACACCTTCAAAGCTACCCCCACGTGTTTGGAGGCAAATACTACTATACTGGGATTTTGTGGGATGATTTTCTGCATGCTTATTTTTTTTTGGGGGGGGGGATAACTTGGAATTGGTTCAGGATGATTTTTGCAGTGGTACAAGGGTTAATAGCTAGCCGTAGCAGCGGCGGCTTCTCTTGTGTGGGTGCGCTCGTTTCGCCCCTCTGTCCATGCCCCCCAGGCTGAGGCCGTTGCCCCTAGTAATAGTGGGACCCTCGTTTTCACCTAGAACGGTATTAAAGGCCCACCGGCTGGGTCGCGGCGCGCGGGGGGGGGGGGGGGGGATGAGGGGCGTAATCATTTGTTGCTTGCCTTAGTCATTTGACCCTTGACCACGCATCCCTTTCGAGACCGAGCAACGTTCCTACTCCAACTAAGACACCTCCAACATTTAGGCGCTCGTTACGCTTTTTCCGTATATTACACAACAACAACTTTTTGCTTATCCTATCCCCTTCCTGTTTCGCTGTCTGTGGCCACCATCTATCTCCTAGGATAGCGTTCGTTTTCTCGCCTCTCTCTAGTCTACCAAACGATTCCATGTCACAATCGTCTAATTCCCTCATGTGCTCCAACATATCCCGTTCCTCCCTTGTATATTTCACATTCTCCGAGTACGAGTATGGGCGCTGGGGGGGGGGGGGTATAACTTACAGTAGTTTCGGGCGAGGTACGTATATGGATCCAAAGGCACAACTTTGGGTATCCGCATTCTGCTGTCGTACCCTTTCGTTTTGAAACAACCAGTGGACCTGTTGGTTTTGAAATGACCAATGGGTATGTTAGCAGAATGCGGATGTCTTATACTGTGAAAGTAGCACGTGTATTGACGCGGCACAGCGGTAGTGGGAGTGCCAACCATTCAGGTGGTCGAAGAGACTGTCCGCTGCGATGCGGAGTTTTAGTTTGGCTTTTGCTTCAGTGGCTTGCTGTACTGGCTTGTGTTGCTCACTGCCGCTTGCTTCTCTTGTTCACAACGCAGGACGAAGAGTCGTTGGCATTTCCTACGGACAGTCGACGCAAGAACCTCGAGTGTGGTGGATAGAAGAGTACTACCGCAGATGAATGATGTTGTGTTTCTCATTCCCTCCCGCCCCTCCCCCTGTCTCCTCCTTCCTCTCCCCCCCCCTCCCCCCCCCCCGCGCTCTTCTCGGCCGCGTCTGTACGAAACCCACAGCCGCGTTCGTACGCTGTCGGAACTCAAGGAGCACCAGCTGCTATCCTTCGCTGTGAGGAAAATTACCGGCGCCGACATCGACGGCGAGGCTACGCTTCCCGCGACGTGGCAGCAGCATCAGCAACAGCAGCAGCGCAGGCGTAGCTTCACGCGGAGCAACAGCCCACGAAAAAGCGAAGAAGAAATGGCCTTTGAAGGCGCCAGCTTGGGTGGCGAGGGTGGGGATACTAGCGCTGGCAGCGGCAGTAACGGCGACGGGAGTCGCCGGCGCCGTAGCAGCAGCAGCGGTAGCAGTACCGGCCGCTCGGCGGCCGCGACAGATCCGCGTGGCCAACGCGCGCCCTCTAGCAGCGTGGAACTATTTCCTCACGAAATATCCGAGTCGAGCAGCTCGCTCGACGAGGGCGGAGAGGGGGTATCCGGAATGTTTCCAGCAACGGGGGGCAGGGGCGGGAGCGGTGCCGGCATTGGCGCGGGTGGTGCTGGATTGCCTCACGCCGCGATGACGGGTTTGGGGCCGGGGGAGGACGGGGCGGTGGGGGGCGGGACGGGGGGGGGGAAGCGGCAAGCGGGATCGTTTCGGGCGCTGCTTGGCTCGCTGCCGAGCGGACGCAAGAAGACGCCTTCGAAGGCTCGGTGAGAAATCGGGCTATGCACGTACTGCATCGTTGACGCCGCCGTTAGATCTGTGCCGCTATGCGGGACCCAACTTGTTCCTTTTAGATCTGGGTGTGCGTTTTTTGGGGACACGCTACGGGCCAAAGATGTCAGTAGACGGCGCTTTCGCCCCTTGACAGACTAGAAGGCAATTTTCCAATAATGTATATTGGCTGACGCCAAACTACTAGGTTTTCGTGTGGAAGGATGTGTTGGACACCCTTGACCGCCGGATGTTTTCCCTTGACTGACCGTCTCCTGGCATCTTCGCTACAAGCTGGGCCAGTCATTAAATGTAGAATCAATCGTGGAGTCGTATCTCGTTAACTAGTGCGAATTAGGACTTGAAATTGGAAGCAGTAACCCTGACACGTGAGTATGCTTGCATGTGCAACGAACAGTACATGAAAAATACGACTTTTTATTGCAGTTCGACTCGAGCTCGACGAGATATTTCGGCAAAAACGCAACAACGCCCATCTTTTTAACACTAAATTCCGTAATATAATATGTTCGACATCAGTATATTGCCCAATTCGTAGGGTTATGCCCTGGTAGCTCTAGCCAGGAGAAGGATTTCTGGCTGCGACAGCAGCCAGCTGTCGCAGCCAGAAGCCTGGATCCAACCAAAGCCGCGACCATCGCCCCCCCCCCGGCTGGTGAGGGGGCCCCGCTGGAGGCAACCTGCCGGAGGCACGATTTTACGCGATTTGTCGGGCTCTCCGTACGTTTGGATAGGTCTCCGCTGTATTCTGAGGCGTTTAACTGGGACGTACGTAAATGGACAATATCCTGGAATCGTGGCACCTCTCTCAGCCGAGCGATGTACTGCCAGTAGATACTGGCCCAGGACAGAGCCCTACCAATTCGTCGATGGGTACAAGATATGACCAAAACAAGATTCCATTACTTGATACAAGTGTATTAATACATAATAGTACAAGTGTAACGATAAAAATAGTGTTTGCCGCGATGCCCCGCTAGATGTTTCGAATTCCGATACGGAATTTTAACGCCGTATTCGTGACGCCCATACGAAATTATGTCTTGCCTGGCTTTTTTTTTGGGGAAGGTGAGTTTCGGTCGCGTTTTCAACGTTTAGCGTTGCATTTTCGGTCGTATTTCTCCAACAATAAAAATAAAATAAAAAGCTCAACAAGACACGTCTCGGTTGTGGTGCTTGAACAACGGCGTGCCAAATTTTCATGCCCAACTCCGTGAAATTGGGCGGTGCGCGGCCGATCTCCTGTTTTGACGTGGTATTGGCTGGCCCAGCTCGTAGTTGGAAACAGTGAGCGATGACTTTTTCTCTATTAATAGATTTATGGGACATGAAGCATATACGGTAACATGAGTCTCGCCCCGTGCAGTGCATTGTGTTGGACTCAAGAGTTTAGGGACTCGACGTGGGCAGCAGACGGCCTCTCGCGGCCGCCCAGCCGCCTGCCTGCGTGCGTGTGTATATTCGTGCGCGCGTGCGTGCCCGGGCGCGGAGGCGGGCATGGCGTTGATTTACTGTCCGAGTTTTTGGGTTGATGTTTGGCGAGGTGCACGCCCGGTGTATGATTCGTGTGTTGTTGTGTGCATGTGCACGTCTCTATGGTCGTATGCGCTTACGTGTATTACCCGCTGTATATCTGCGCCTGCTCAGGAGTTTTTGGGCAAACAACTTGAAATTAGTGTGGGATTGTTTTCTGCGGTTTTAAAACGATTATAACCCTTTTCCAGACCAAAGCCGTTCCGACTCTACTTTCAAGTATTATGTCCCCATTTCGGGAGTGCAGCGCTGAAAGGGTTAACTTAACTGCGTTTAAGCCGCGTGTGTATCGTATTTCATGTAAGGTAAGGCAACCTATATTCGCACCCTGATCTCGTAGACGGGAGAGTGCAAACGCCGGGCGATTCGTTTATGGAAATGGTCTACGAGGCCTTTCGAAAGCTTCTTCGTATTCTCGTTGTGTGTCTCTCCCTTGTTTTTACGGAGACGGGTTGGGAGTCTCGCACGCCCGGGGTGTTTGTCGTCGGGCGTGTCATGCGGTATGCGTGTGTGTGGTCACATGTCGTAGAATTCGCTGGCTCAGCTTGGCGCGGACGCCACCTATGCCTTCCCACACCCCGCTGTGATTTCCCGTGACTCGCCCCCCTTCCCGCTGTGAGTATCCCCGTCCCCCCGCCTAATCGGCGAAACCCGTCGTAGTTCGTCCCGGCGCTGTGGGGATGCGAGGGTGTATTTTGTTATCCCTTTCAGAATTTCAAAAATATTCCACAGTAATTTCAAGTGGTTTGTTTCCAAAACGTGGGTGCCGTCGTTAAGGGGTCAAGACAACGGCCGTGCTGGACACGAGTCCCCCGGCTCCTCCCCCCCCGCCACGTCACCGCCTCTAAAGAAAGAGAAGCCATCCCCACCGCTGAGCTCCTCGCACTCTCTCCCGTCCCGGCTGTCCCCCCCCCCCTTCCTGCCTGCCGACAACGCACACCTGCAGCTCCGCCCGCCTGATGAAGCAAGACGTGGCCCTGCTCCTCTCGGGACGATCTGTGAAGGACCGGGCCGCGCCCAAACTGCCCGGACACATGGAGTCAGCGGTAAGAGAAGAAGAGAGAGAAGATAGGGTAGCTCTCGCTCAAACTTGGGCTGGTGGGTGTTTGTAGCTGTTGCTGTCGTGTAATGTGTTTCTCTCCCTCCCCCCCCCACTGACCTTTCGTCTCGAAAGGGATGCGTGGTCAATGGTCAAAAATACTAACAAGCAACAAATTAGTACCCCTCCTACCCCACCTTTCCCTCGCACCCTCACCACCCCCCCCACACATGCTCCCCACAAACGCGCCACCTCGTACACACTACAACAGGTGGACCGAGCTTGCGCGGGCGACATGGAGGCGGTGCGGAGCCTGCTTTCCATGCTCCGAGACCACCAGACTGTCCTAGCGGCGGCCAGAGCCGAGAACGGCCAGGGGCTTCGCCGGCGCGCGTCGTCCTGCGACCCCGCGCCGAGGGTAATACCACCGCGGGTGGTACCTTCGGCGTCTTCATCTTCGCTGTTATCGTCGTCCCCTAC
The DNA here is from genome assembly GCA_012845835.1 of Undaria pinnatifida. Lineage (NCBI taxonomy): Eukaryota > Phaeophyceae > Laminariales > Alariaceae > Undaria > Undaria pinnatifida. Next base: position 11,508,388 of record JABAKD010000013.1, read on the forward strand.
GGTAGCGGAGGCACTCGTTGCGGCGAGGACAGGGGCCGGGGGGGGGACGCGGGTGCAGGCGGCAGCCAGCCCTCCGCTTAGGAGGACGGGGTCGGGGGGAAAGCTAGAAACGCGAGCGGGCGCGCGGACGGAAGCGGGAGCGGGGACAGTGTTGACGAGTCCGGTCCCAGCGTCGTCCTCGAAGAAGCCGGTGATTGCACCCTACGCTCTGCCGCTGGTGGCGTCCCTCGGCTGGGTGGCGGCGAACGGTGGGCGCGAAGTTTATCGCGGCGGCGGGGCTTTGTCCCCGGGGAGGCGTCGCTCGTCGCCCGCTGGACTTTACTCCCCGCCGCTGCAGCCGCCGTCGCAAAAACAGCAGCAGGAGAAGCAAAAGCAGCCGCCACCGCTGCCGCAGTTTCCACCACCGCCGCCTCCGCAGCAGCAGCAGCAGGAGAAACAGCAGAAACCGTCGCCGCCGAAGAAGCAGCCGCCGCCGCTGCCGCAGCAGCCGCCACCACCTCCGCCGCACCAGCAGGTGAAACAGAAGCAGCCGCAGAAGCAGATGTCGCCGCCGCAGCAAAAGGAGAAGTCGCCGACGAAACAGAAGCAGAAATCGCCGCCGAAACAGAAGCAGAAGTCGCCGCCGAAACAGAAGCAGAATTCGCCGCAGCAGAAGAAGTTGCCACTGTCGGCTCCGCGGACGGTGGCTGCATCGCCGCCGCCCATCGACAAGGGACATGGGTCGACCTCCTCGCCTCCTCCGGTTCCGGCTGCTGGAACGGGGAAAGAGAAGCGAGGTTGGAGCGCGGCAGAGGAGGCGGCGGCAGCAGCGGCAGCAGCGGCGGCGGCATTGGCGGCAGAGGTAGCAGCGGAAGCGGAGAAGGAAAAGGAGAAGGAGAAGGAGGTAACGGCGGTACCGACGTTACCCGCGATGGCGATACCAGCAGCGGGGTCGTCGGACTCGCTGGCTGGAGTCGGGGACAGCGAAGACGCCGCGGCGGCAGTTGGAGCAGCGTTAGCGGCGGCGATGGGAGGGGGGGGGAGCGGAACATCAGCAGCGGCGGCAGCCGTGGTGACGTCAGCGACGGCGGCATCAGGCGAAAGGAGCGCAAGAAAAACGGAGGCGGCGCAGCCCGCGTCGAATCAGAAAGCTGCAACGTCGAGGGGCCGGGAGTCGTCGTCGAGGTCGTCGAGGCAGAGACCGTTGTCGAGCCAGCAGCAGGAGGCAGCGGCGGCTCCCGCGGCGTCGCTGCCCCCGAGTAGGTCGCGGTCGTCCTCGCACCCAAACCACTCGCTCTCGCCGCCTAATGATGGGTCGTCGGGGCCATCGCCGCCGAAGCCGAAGTCGCATTCGCCACCGCAGCAATCCGCGGCGGCAGCGGTACCGGCCGAGGCGAGCACGGCGACGGATGGGGCTCATCCTTCATCTGCGTCGCAGGACGATGACGCGGAGTCGCCACGGGTGCCGGTAGAGTTGCAGCGGCGTCGGCGGTCGCGTGGGGGAACGGTGCCTTCCCGCCACTCGTCGTCGCCTGGTACCCCCCCTGCGGAGTCGCAGCGGCTGTCGACAAGGCCCGCGGCACCGCAGACCGCCGAGACGTCTCCGGAGAGGAAGGAGCGGCGGCGGCGTCGCCACCAGCTGAAGCAGCAACAGCTGCTGCAGCAACAGCAGGTGCAGCTTGAGAAGCTGCAGCAGCAGCAGCTTCAACAGCTAGAGCTGCAGAAGCTGCAGGAGCAGCAGATTCAGGAGCAGCAGCAGCAACAGCAGAAGCTGCTAGAGCAGCTACAACTGCAACAGCAGCAACATGAGCTACAGCAGCAGCAGCAGCAGCAGCAATATGAGCGGCAGCAGCAACAGCAACAGCAGCAGCAGCAGCAGAAGCAGGAGCAAGAGGCGCAGAAGGGGTCGGAGGCGGCGAGGGGGGTGAAACACCACCAGGAGCCAGCGGCGCCGGCGCCGGCGACCACGCTGCGTTCCCCCGCCGCCGACGCGCTGCCTGCAATGCCACATCTCGCCGTCGCGCCGCACCACCCATCGCAGACGACCAACCCTACCGCTCCCGCTGCTGATGACCCGGCGTGGACGAAAGCGCTCACGTGGCGATCCCGTCCCGCGCCGGCGGCAGCGCCAGCACCGCCGACAGAGATGGAATCGGTCGCATCGGAGGAAGGGGTGGGGGTGGGAACTTCTTCAGCGAAATCGAGGGGTTCGCCGAGGCCATCATCCGGGCAGCCGCAGAACGTGGCGAGGAAACGTCAGCCGCCGCCGCCTCAGTGTTACCAGGAGGGAGAAGCCAGTGACCAGTTATCGGCTGTGGAGCCGGCGCAATCGCCACCGCAGCCGCTCGCGTCGCCTGTAACGCCTGAGTCGCCTGGGGGGGTGCACGAGGTGCCTATTTCTTCATCGGTGTCGGGATTGCACCCGTCTTTCTTTACCGCTGCTGCTCTTGCCGACGGCGGAATTGGGGCGGGGCTCGAAGCCCCCGTTGAGGCGGTGCCGGTGCCGAACAAAGTGGGAGTCGAAAGCAATTGCTCCGGCGATGCCCCCTCAGCCACCGACCCTGCGGCAGCCGGTGCCGCCCAATCTGGCGAAGCTTGCGAGGGCGCTGCCAGCGGTGGAAGTGGTCAGGGCTCGGCGCGCGGCGGCGTAGAGCAGGCGACCGAGGTTGGAGGGGAGAGCGCAGCCGCCTCCGCCGCTGTGGCCGCTACCACGAGAGTGTTGACCGGTCGGCGGCAAAAGCATCGGCCGAGCGGCAGCGGATACGCGAAGAGGGAATCTGTCGGGAACGGAGGCGGGGGTGGGGGCGGGGTTGGGCCTGGCAAGTCCCGCGGCACAGTGGTGTCCGCGAACGGGCGTCGGAACCGGCCGCCGAGGCTCACGGCTCCCCCCGCCCGCCCCGCGAAGGATGTCCGGAGCGACGCAGTTGTCGCCGCTCTGACCGCCGCCGCCGCTTCCGCCGCCCGGAAGGCTTCGAAGCAGGAAAACCACCCGGACCAGAGCGAAGTGCAGAGCAAGGCCGCAATGATGATAGCAGCGGCGGCGGCTGCGCCGCCTCCGCCGCCACCGCAGCAGCCAGTGACGGTGGCTGTAACGGGCGGTGATCGGATTCTTCAGGGGCCACGGCAGAGGCGAAAAAAGGTTCCCGTCGAGTCCATGCCTCCAGTAACGTCGTCTGCGTCTTCGTCCGTGACTTCATCGCCGTCGCTGCCGCCGCCGCCGCCCCCGCCTTTGTTGAACGGAGAGGGCGTCGCCGCTGGAAAGGATGACACAGGTTCATCCACGATTCCCTCGACCGCGACGGAAAACGAATGCGGTGGTGTCGGTGGTGGTGGTGGTGGGGAGACGGCACTGAGAGACGGCTCGTCGGCGGTGATATCAGCGGTATCGGGCGAGGCTGTTCCCTCAATGGCGGCGGCGGTGTCTTCCTGCCGCGTGGAAGACTCTCGAACGGCTGTCGGGAGCGGCGAATTTGGCAGCGGCGGCGGCTTGGAAGCGGGTTTTGGGCGGGGGGAGGATTTGGCAGTGGAGGACCGCGGGGCTAGCGTCGACGAGGCTAGGAAGGGCGAGGTGTCGGTGGCAGCAGCGGTAGCTGCAGTGGAGATGGCGGCCGATGCGGAAGCAGCGGCAGCAGTGGCGGCGGCGGCGCGGTTCAGTGTTGGCGGTGGGTTGGGTGGCGAGAGCGAAAGGTCGCCGGGAAGGGCGGAGGAGGAGGAGATGCGGTCACGCGATGTGGCAGGATCGACGGCGGTGCAAGGGCGACGGGGGGAAGATGAGATTACGTCATTGTTGCCGCCGCCGATCGATCGCGCACAAGGCGAGGGGGGGAGGAGCGAGGTGGCTCACGAATCGTCGGTTGTGAGCGCAGCAGTGGGGATGGAAGGAGGCAATGGTGGTCGGAGGGCACTGGAGGCCATGGCGGGAGTGGCCTTGGCGCCGGCTGCGGCGGAGGAACAGGCTGCCGAGAACGTAGAGCAGGAGGAGGCGGAGGAGCACGAGGAACGTCCATCGGTGGCACAGATGTTTGCGTCCGCGTTCCCGGATGCGGTGCTGCTGATCGTGGAGATGCTGGGCAACGTGGCGGTGAGAGCGGAATTGACCCCAATATTAACGTTATTTGTTTTTCACGCGAGAAGGTATTGCCGACGTCGGGCCATTTTGTTCGGAGAACATATGTAGAAATCCCTCTTCTTTTTGTATGGTCTGTTTATTTTCGATTGCTGAAACGCCGCCTCCGCCGCTCCGCGTCCCGTTAAAATATGCCACAGAGCGTGCCGAGAACGATGCTTGTATGCAGGAGCTGGAGAGCTGCAGTGGAGCCCCAGGAGGAACGCCTGTACAAGGTGGTGGTGCGGCGGGTGGGGGTTACTCCTCGCAGACGGGCGGGGTTCTGGGAGCACATGGTCTTGCGAAGGTAAGCGGAGGCGGTTAGTTAGTGACGTTGATCCACGACAAGTACGTATGCGTGTGGTGAGTATGCCTCTGTGACACTCAATAAAGATTCCACGCGAGTGTTTTCCCGAATAATGTGTGCAGCGTTTTTTTTCTCATCAGCCTGAAGATCATGAAGAAAAGAATAACGAGGTAGTGGAAGCGGTGGTGGGTGTGGTGCTGGGAGGTGGTAGTGGAAGCGGGGTGGCGGAAAAGCGGAAGCGGAAAATCAAAGGTGGCAAAACGAGAGCAGAAAGCGGAAAGCGTTAGCATTTTTGTTTGAGTTAGCGTTAGCCTCGCCGTTGGTGTTGGTTGGCGTTTGAGTCAGCGTTAGCGTTGGCCTTGACGGTAGAGGTGGCGTTAGCCGTAGAGTCAGCCGCAGCGTTAGCCGTAGTGGTGGCCGTAGCGGTGGCGGTGACGATGTAACCGCGGTGGTGGTGGTGGTGGCGGCGGCGGTAGTTGTTAAGCTGGCGCTGTAGGAGTGGCGCTGACGGTAGCCGTCGCCGTACGCTTGGCGGTAATCGTGATGGTAGCGGTGGCATTTGTAGCCGTGGTGATTGCCGCCGTGGTGGTAGCCGTAGCCGTGGCCGTAGCCGTGGCCGTAGCCCACCGTAACGGTAGTGGCGGTAGCTGTGCCCGGCGGTGGAGGCGTTGGTGGTAGCCGTCGCGCTAGTGGTTGCGGTTGCGCTGGCGGTAGCGATCGTGCCGACGCTTGTCATTAGCTGACGCTTGGAGTTAGCGTTGGCATTGGTGTAGCCTCAGCCTTAGCTTTAGCGTTAACCTTTGCGTTAAACTTTTAGCTTTTACTCCCCCGCTCCCACCCACCTCACCCCTCACCCTCCTTTTTTTGCTGTTTGTTTTCTACTATTACTCTACTGCTGCAGCAACAAGGACAAAAACACCTCCCGTTCTTCGGACGTACGCGATGCCCCCGACAACGATAGCGGTAGTGGTAGCGGTGCCAGTGGGCGAGGCAGGCTGAGCTTGGTCGAGCTGGCGCGGCAGGGCATGTCCTCGGTGTGGTCGAAGGCTATCGACGCCGACGTTGCCCGGACCTTTGGACGACCCACGTCGCACCGCGGGGAGTTCGGGTTGGGCTCGCGACAGGTGGGAAGGGTGGGGAGAGGGGGGGATTGGGGGGGGGGGTGTCCGAAACCGAACCCGAAACGGTATACAGCAGGTACATGCCACGTTTTTTTTTTCCCCCGTTGTTTGTTCCTGCGACATAGAAATGTATCCTTCACGAGCCCGTAACCCTCGTATCATAGCGCGCACAATCGAACCATCACACGCAGCTTGCGAAGATGTATGAGTCTCGATCTCGCAGCTCAGATATCTTTGTTGTATGTAAACGAACACCCTTTCCCCCGTTCGCCCCCTGCTTCCCCAACTCGTTGTACCTCGCGCAGGACTCTCGCCGACGTCACTGGTGGCCGGAAAGCTTGGGAGGTGCCCCTATAGGGGCAAGGACACCGCATCCCTTCCCTCCGGTACGCCCCGCCCCCCCCCCCCCCCCTCTCCGACCGCCTACGAACCTGCGAGCCTTCTGCAGTCTCGAAAAATCTTTTGAATACTTTTTTTCCCCCCAAGCTTGGTATATATGATATTCGCACATGCGCGTTATGGTTTTTGAGTATAACATATACCGGGTAGGAAACACTGTGTAGTTTGCTGTGCGTTGTGCTCTTTCATTGCCACCCGGTTTACTGTGCGCTTGTCGTGTATGTTTCGCTGTGTACTTTTGTAGCCCTTGTCCTCACATCCAATGGCACCACACCCAACATCCCGTTTTTTTTTATCATCGCGGCAGCGTCGAGGGTACAGCAGCGGCAGCGGCGCCCAAAACACAGAACCTCCCTCCGCCGAGACTGTAGAAGGGTGGGAAATGATCGACGGCGGTGGTGGGGGCTTGCAGAAAACGAAGGCCGATGGGGAGGGGGACGATGGTGGCAGCGGTGGCGGCGACGGCAGCGGCAGCCGGCCGGATCCAAGGGAGTACGCAACGGGTAGCACGGAGCCTGCCAGTAGCTCGCGGACCCTCCGGGTAACGTCGTCTTGTTCTCTGCCGGTGACCGTTTTCTCGACGCTTTCTCCGGTTAGCTCGTCGGCGTCGGACGATTACTTGTCCGAGGACGGGGGGAGGGAGGGAGTAGGGGGAGAGGGAGGGGGAGGAGCGCCGAGCCCGGGCACGCTCAGCCAGCTGGCGATGGTGAAGGGACAGCTGACGGACGCGTTGAGAGCGCTAGCCGTTTCGTTCGGCCAGGTTGGCTACTGTCAAGGTGAGGGTGCAATGTGCGGTGTTGCACTTTTTCTTTGTGCCAGGTGTTGAGGCGGAACGCGGGGGAGGGGAGGGAGGGCGGAGTGGTGGGAGTTTTTTGTTTCAGTTGTTGTGGGGAGCGCGTTTTCGATTTCGCGTATCGTTCCGTTTTTTAGTGTGTTTTTCGTCGCGGTGTTGTGCCGTCATGTGCTGCTGGTTTCATGTTTCATGATGTTGGTGTTCGTGTTCGTGTTGGTGCTGATGTTGATGTAGCTGCCTCGTTACGCAGCACTAGTGCGTCTCTCATGCCCCCCCTCCCTCCTCACTAGCTCCAGATAATCAAGCTACCCCCCCCCTGGCACCTAACTTTTTTGGTTCTTCTACGCTTGATCTTCGCCGCCGCCCTAATCCTCTTCCCCGCACCCCCTTCCCCGCACCCCCTTTGCAGGTCTGGACTACGTGGTCGCCCATCTTATCAAGTGCCTCGGCACCGACTGCCACCGCGGCTTCGCCTCCGACCCCGAGCGAGTCTTCGAGATCCTCGTCGCTCTCTTCGAAGGCTACGGCCTCCAGCATCTCTACAGCGAGGACCTTGAGGTATGTATCGTATGATGTTGGTGGTGGTGTTGGTGTTGTCGTGGTTGTTGGTGTTGTCGTGGTTGTTGGTGTTGTCGTGGTTGTTGATGTTGATGTTGTGTTGCCTGGTGTTGCTGTTGTTATTGGTACCAGGTATTGTCTTCACATGGCAGGTTTTGTTGATGGCGAGCGACTGACAACAGTGCACTAGCTTAACCAGCCCCCAATCGCAACCAAAATCTCGTTGTGAAGCCCCGCCCCAACCACAACCCCCACCCCCAAGACTAACCCCAACACCTCCCCCCCCCCCCCACCCCAAATCCGCGCACCCCCTACCCACACTACAAAACCCCACTCCCACTCTAACGCCCACTCCCACCCTCGCCTTCGATGTGCTTTCGCCCTTTGTTGCGCTCGGCAGGCTCTGCAGCTGATGCTCGGAGTGCTGGACTTGCTGATCGAGACTCGGCTTCCTCGTCTCCATGAGCACTTCCGGCAGCAGGTATGTTGTATGTTGAGATGAAACTTTGGGTGAGTTTCGAGTTTTTCGGCGGTGTAGCAACGGTGTAGCAAGCAGCAAGAAGTTGGGGGGGGGGCGTGAATGGACCGTCTTCTCTCCGGTTCTTTTTTTGCTAGCGTTGAAAGCGCAGCGAGCCGTCAATATCACAGATGTGTTTCCCTGATATGTTTTTAACTCGTTTTCGATGTTTGCCCCTCATTTTATTGTTTTTGTCCTCTTTTTGTCTCGCGTGTTTTTTCCAGGATGTGGACGTGGCTTTCTTCGCCGTGAGCTGGTTCCAGACCCTGTTTCTGTACACCTCGCGCATGCCCTCCGACACCCTCCTTTGGCTGTGGGACGTGTGGATCACTGAACGGTCGTACAAGGTACGTGGGTCTGACAATTTCACGTATAAATTCGCAGTGAGAATGCTAAATTAACCTCACCCGCGATACAAATGAAGGCATGTTATATACCTTGGGAGGGAAGAGGAGAGCCATATGAGGACGTAAGAACGGTGTGTACGGCTTGGTCCAGCTACCCTGCAAGACCAGCTGAAGTGTATTTTTTGTTGTTGTAATTGAAACCCTAATCCCGACACACCTCGTTTCTGTCCCTCTGTCGCCTTTTTGCTCGCTGTGGCAATTAAATCACTGTTTAGGTGTTCTTCCGAGCGGCTCTGGCGATTCTCAAGCTCTCCGAGGCTAAGCTTCTTGAGCTCGACCTAGAGTCCATCATGACCTACCTGGGACGGTTCCCGGGGGCGGGGGTGTCGGTGCTGGATAAGGAGGTTCTTGCACCGCTGGCTTTATCGATTAAGGTGATTTGAGCTAGGACTTATGGCCGATGTCTGTTTACTTTTTTCTTGTTTTTGGTGATCTTGCCCTTGTTCTTGTCTTCTTCTTGTCTTTTCTTTGTGCCTTGTTCTGTTTTTTGCTGCCTTGCCTCGCCTTGCCTCGCCTTGCCTTGCCTTGCCTTGCCTTGCCTTGCCTTGCCTTGCCTTGCCTTGCCTTGCTTAACAAGACACCCAACCCTCTTTTCCACCGCGCGAAACGTCCAAAACAAAACGCGCGCGAAAATAACAGGTGACCGATTCCATCCTCAGGGAAGCGCAGCGAAAGCTCGAAAGGTCGAAGAAAGCGGGCACCTCCGGCCTCGGCTGGACACGGACCCGAGAACCAGACCCCCCTGTCCCCGCCCCTATCCCACCTCAGCCCCAACGCAACCAGCGAGATCAGGAACGCGGTAGCGGTAACGGTCGTGGCGGTGGTGGTGGTGGTGATGGTGGGGACGGTATCGCGGGGAGGCAAGGTGCGGAGGCTGGGAGAGGGAGAGCGTCCGCGCGTGCTGATGGTGGTGACCGTGGAGTTGGAGGGGGAGGGGGCGGTGGTGGTGTGCCTGGGATGACGGCGAGGGGACCGACCCCTAACTTTGGGGTCGACGTGTCTGCTCTTAGCCGTGGCAGCGGCGTCAGTAGCAGTGGCGGTGGCAGCGGTAGCGGTGGAAGCGGTGGCGGCGTTAGTGGCGAAGGGTTCGAGGTGGAGGAGGAGGATCGGGCTCCGTCATCGAGCCCCCCGATTTTCGGCGAGCACAGCATCGATGCCGCGACGACGGAAACTTTCAGCGGCCACGCCGCGGGCGACGACTTTATGGTCAAGTGTGACCCTAACGGTTCTTCTCCCGATGGCATAGGTGGCGGTGGCAGCGGTGGGAATCGTCGCCGTTATAATGGTGCCTTTTCCTCTCCCTCAGCCGCCGCCGCTGTGGCGGTGTCGATTAGCCCGGCTAGGCTAGAGGGGGGCCGCACCGTGAGCCCTTCGAAGGTTCCGCTAACCCCTATGTCGCTTTCTGGAAGTAGCTCAGCCTCGTCTGGAGTACCGCCGGGACCGCAACACCCGCTACCCCCGCCACGGCGTCGGCAAGTGGCGTCGTCGACGTCGTCCGTTTACGACAACGAGGATAGCGTTGTCGGTGGTTACGGTGGTGCTGGTGGCGGTGACGTGCGGGTTAAGGAAGAAGGGGGAGGGGAGGAAGGGGGGCAGCTCTCGCCGGACGCCTCCGGCGAGTGGGACGATGACACGTCCCTGCCCCCCGAGATGGAGCCGCTCTCTCGGGCGACGGAAGTTAGCCCCGCGGGACAGAGGCGGCAGGGGGAAGTGATGGACAGGGGTGGCGCCGGCGCAACCGGCGCTGGCGCTGCCGCGGGAGGTGCTGCAGCCGGTCAGGGTGGCGATGTGGGTGGCGGGTTCCAAAACGGGCAGAGGTGGGTTGCCGCGGGTAGCAAAACGCCACCCGGTGGGCCGAAGAAGCTTGGCGGGAAGGACGAGTACGCCTTCGTCGCCGCGGGTAACGAGTAGATCGGGCGCTTTTTCGGTCGGGGTTTTTGGCCAAGCGCTTTTTGGTTAAGCGCTGTTTTTATTAGTGCTGCTGTTTTTGTTTTTTTTTAGCTCAGGGGTCGCCCCCGTCATATCTTTCCCCAGAAGGACGGGGCGGAGGGGAGAGGAGCAAAGCGAACCGGGGGCAGGGTAGGGGCGGGGCGCGGGGCCGAGGGCGGGGGAGGGAACTCCCCACTCTCTGCGCCCTTCCCTTGGCCTTCTTTTCCTTTTGTTTTTGTGTTTCATTTTTCTTGTCCCTTTTCGGGGCTTCTTGTCGCCTCGCTGCAGGTGCCGCGCATTTTTGGCGGCACCGCTCGTTCGGGTTTTGGGGGACGCGAGGAAAAAACCACTCCTCCAGATGGTTGATTGGTTGATGAAATGGTTGGTCGGTTTGTCGATTATTGCTCCTTTTGAGGGCGCACCTTGACCGCTTGTTTTGTGTTAGATGCGGGGTTGGTGTTGAATGCTGGGGTACGGGTGGTGATATGGTGATGGTAGGCGTAACGATGTTGTCGGGGGGGGTTCTGAGAGCGCGTTGTGGATGTGGCTAAACGGGAATGTGCATAACCACCCCGCGCGGCCGCCGCCACCGCCACCACCACCACCGCCGCTGTTGCTGCCCTTGTGCGGCTTACTGTTGTATTCACGCGATGCACAGGGGGAGATGAGAGGCATGTGTGTGGAGGGAGAGGGAGTAGAGATCATATGAGTTAAAACACCGCACCGATTCTTCTGTTAGCAACGCAGCCGTGTGCTCCTCGTAACGGCGTGGTGGCTTCCACGCCGCTAAGGGGACCCCCTGCGTTCGCTACGAAAAGTATTGGTATTTTACGAGAAGGGCCAAAAGCGAAAGACGAAAATACTTTTCATGAACTTTTGCTCCTTTTTCGTTTCTTCGGCTTTCTAAAAAGGGGATAGGGGGACACTCTCCCTTCATCCCCCCCACCCCCCCCCGCCTCCCTTCGTCCTTCGGTGAATAGGGATTGCTTTGTTTCGGGGAGGCTACGTGTATTTTTGCTCTGATTTTTCTAAACTGTCCAGTGATGTGGTTGTCGTCTCGTGTTAACGTGTTAAACGTGTTTGTGTCGCCTTGACGTGTCTTGTCTGTGTGACGGTCCTCCGATTTTTTCTCCGATTTTTTCGGCCGGCCGCTGGTTTGCTCGAGACTCCGTCGGAGCTGTGCGTGTGTGATGCCTTTACCCCCCCCCCCCCCCCCCCCCCCCCCCCTTCGGCCTCGTTTTTGGATCGTACGGGTTTGTAGATTGTCGGCGTTTTTGTCCGCCGCCGTGTTGCGCTTTCGTTCACTGACATTCACTCCATTCCTCGGGTGCTGACAAAAATATTTTGTTTTGTTGTCGTTGTTGTCTTTTTTTCTTTCTTTTTCTCTCTTTTTTCTTTTCTTATTTTTCTTGTGTGTTTTCAGTGTTGCTCTTTTTTCAATTTCTCGTGTTTTTTTACTTTTATTTTTCCCTTTCCTTCCTGTCTTGTTTTCTTTTCTGGCAAAAGTCAAACTGAAAGAAGCGTTCAGGAGGCGTTAATGGGAGAGGGGGGGGGGGGGGGGTAAGTGTAAGTTTCAGGCGGATGGGGATCCATCCCCGAGTGGCGGGGGTAGGGATAGCTTTTTTTTTTTTTTTTTTTTTTTTTCATCCTCCGGCGGATGGGGAAAAATAAAGCTTTAGCTCACCACACTTCCGCGTATTTTCATACGCGTCGTGTGTCGATTTAACTCAGTTGCTTTCGCAGCCCAACGCTAGCTGGTCGCAGCCCAACGCTAGCTGCGTGTCAACCCTACCCTTGCCTTGACGACGGCGACGCCGCCGCCCATTCCCCACTAGTATTTAGCGATTTATTGGCAGTATTCCGAGGGGAATCTGAGGTTTATATAGTACATAGGCGTTTTTGTTGTGTGTATCCGATAAAACTTGACCACGCAACGGTAGTATTTTCTATTTTCGCACGAGCGAGAGAGGGCACAACAGCAGCGGCCGCGCCAATAGCAGCAGTGGCGTCGGCGATGTCAGCGGTATCGCCATCATAGGTTAGGCATTGCTTGTTGCTTTCTTGCAGACAGGGGGGGGGTGATACTCATTTTGTGCATGGCCGTAGTCGTATGACCATTGACCCTCGCAGACAGGGGGAGGAGATATGGGCATGGGGAAGTCTTTCGGTCGGTTGGCTTTTGTTTTCAGTCGATGGCGGGGAGTATTGGGTGTTGTTTCTTTTTTTTTTTTTTATCAAGAGCCCAGAGGTATTAATACTGAATACGTAGTAACAGTACGACTAGTGGTTTCTGTAGTCCATCACTATGAATAGCATGGCATGCATTTGATGTTTCTTTTTTGTAATGAAGTATTATACGAGGGTTACCATGGGCATTAACAGCAGAAGCAGCAGTAAGTAGGATTTACTGATTGTAGTGTCTGTAGTCTTGACGTATTAATAGCATGGTAAAATACGCGGCCACTTCGGCTGTGTGGTGGGGTAAGTGCATCGTGTACGTAGCGCACAGGGGGTTAAGCTTTAGCTTGAAGGTACGGGCGTTTTAGCTAGTTAATTGCGGGGTGTAGGCACGTCCGCTTGCTGTTTAGCTTTAAGGCTAGTGTGTCACGTTCTTTCGAGGAGTGTGTGCGGGGCAGGGAGGGAGGGAAGGGGGGGGAGGGTGGTAGTAACGGTATGCAAAATTCGGTGGAAATTTCAATTTGGCATTTTCGAAATTTTCAGGCCGTGAGAAAAACGGGGTGCATTTTTTTTGTCCCCTTCCCCCGAGCAATCAAAAAGAAAGAAGTACGACGTACCGAGATGAGTCTAACCATTACGTCGAAGGTGGGTAAATGATGGCCGTGCCCGAACGTTTCGGCGCGAAAATCGATAGATCACTGTTGTTTGGAAAAAAAAAAAATGTTGTGTACCAGATAGGTGTTAAGTTTTTGACTTTCGGCCGGATAGAAAAGACTTGGCGGGTTTCTACGAGCTCTTCGACGCGCGAAGAGCTCGAGAGGGCTACCAGAGGGGTTCGCTGTACAGGGGAAGGCGTGGGGGGGGGGGGGGGGGGGGGGGAGGGGGGGGGGCGGGGTATGGGTGAACCCTTTCACTACTGCGAGAATTATTCCACTCTAATTCCGAGTAGTTTGTACCAAAAAATGGGTGCAGTTGTAAAGGGTTACAGTAAGGGTCCCCCAATAAGGCGGTCTGGGAAGGCGTTATCCTTATTATGTTTTACGCTATCCCGATATAAGGCGTTAAAAGTCGCTTGGCGCGATTGGGGAATTGCACGTATTAACCTGGAATGAATCAGGCGGCTTTCCCCAATAATGCGGTCATACTGCTCTCGCACACCATCGGCTTGTTGAGGAAAACCCCTACTGTAAGTGTAATGCCGTAAATAATGAGTTGCTGTGTCGTACGAATAGGGCAAGGAAACGAAGGGACGAGGTGTTTCTTTCTGTGTACTTTTGATTGCTGATATTTTCCTAGTTTTTTATCTCCCTATTTGTTGTTATCGAGAGGCGACGGGAAGAGAAGGCGCGGATGGGCGGCGTGGGGGGATGAAAGGCCTGTGCACGATGATAGCATTTTTCTTTCTTCCTGATGTTTATTTTTTGTTCTTCCTTTCTCGGTTAGTTCTCCCTTGGTTGCTACCCCCCCCCCCCCCCCTCTCCTTGTTTTCTTCCTCCCGTAGTTCGTTCGTTCGTTGCTTCCTCCTTAGTTGTCCTTGCCTTTTAGCTCCCTTAGGTTCGTGTGGGGTTGTTCGTTGTGTTACGCTGCTTCGCTTCCCGCGGACGTACGTAAAGGGGCGGAGATCTCCGGCCTCAAAAACACGAAGGCTACATTACGTTAGCCCTTCTTTTCTTTACAGTTCCTAGGCGTGGGTGGGTGGATTAAGAGGCAGACAAGTGCATGGTAGTGCAGGCAGCCGTGAAGATAGAATAGTTGTCGGCGCTTGCTTTTGGGGCCGAAAAAGTATTATTGTTTCAAATACTCTGTAGCAGTTGCCAATCATAGTACGAGTGGTGGTAAGTTTTTAATAGTGGCGGTGGGGAAGGAGCGGGACAGATCGAAGAAAAGGAGGCATTCGTTCTTCTTTTTTTTTTCTTGTTCAGGGGCGGCGCCTGTTTGAGATGTTGCTCTGTTTATTACCTCATTTTTCTCGTGTTTTTTTTTCCGACGAGGTGCCTTGTTCCGGGTTGGCTTAAGGCTCTCTGTTACCCTCCCCTCCCTCCTAGAGACAGCGACTTAGCGAGAGGCAGTCAATCTTACTCATGGCGAAAGGTAGATGGTCCCACGGTGTCGCAGTTGCGACGATGATGGCGGTGGTGGTGGTGGCGGCGGCGGTGATGGTTGGCTGGGAAAACAAGGAAATAATAATGAACGCCTTTTTTCGGCTTTATCTACGACCTGAGCGGAGACTGGACGCAGAAAGGAATGTGCACTGTTTTTCCCCGTTTTTCATACCGCTCGTTTCTTGTTAACCGTAAGCGGGGCTTCGGCGGGCTGATGCCCGCTGCTACCTTCAAGCCGGGCGATAATGCTCAACTCAGGGCGCCCCCTCCTCACTCGGTCTCCTAGCGGGGCCAGTGAGGTTTGCCGGAACCACCGCTGAATCCCAACCCTGCTCCCAATAGACGCAGACGTTACCTCGCTTCCGTCGGCGGCAACCCTCTGACCATCCCGCCTCGGGTAGAAAGGCGTGCTTGGCTTGTTGGTGAGGTTGCGATATGTCAGCCGATTATCCGGGTACCGCTCCTGTAAAAACGTCAGTGCCTCCGCTGCTCCTGGTAGCTCCAGGGGTTTCTCGTACGCCCATTGCTGCGCCCCGTTGTCTCTGCCCTCCTGCAAGGGTCGAGGGGCAGCCCCGTGTCCAGAATCCTTTCGAGGTAGTAACTTGTCCTCTGCCCGAGGGATTCGATGGCGATGGGAGCCGCTGCATGCTTGCCCGGCAAGTTAGCGAGGTGGTCCGCTCCATTGCTCGCTCCATCCAGCACGTAATCCTCCGCGTCGATCATGACACCAACCACCGTCACCTCTCCTTTGGCGATGCGGACGCCGATGATTCTTTCGAGGAGGGAAATCTCCGCAACAGTCGGGGCAGATAAGCCCTTTCGGTGGTAGTGCCACTGTCTCGACATGGTAGACCATGATGATGCCGACGTCGTCTGGCTCGCGCCGAACAAAAGTCATGCCTCTAACCGTGTTGGCCGTGGCTCCCGTAAGACCGAGACATACATCGTCCATGTACGCGAAGGCTTCCACTCCTTCTCGCTCGCATTCCTCTGTCTTCGGCCCCGGTCGCATTGCCAGACAAAACATTCCCGGTCCCATGGGGTCCTCCGGCCGCCTACCGCTGGACCCTGGTTTCCCGGAGTCCATTCAAAAAAAAACATCCACTGGTCTTGTGCCACAACACGGTCGTCCTGATTTCCCCGGAGTCCACCCGAGAAAACAAGTTCGCTGATCGTGCCGTAACACTTGGCCACTGACGGTGTGAGCGCTGGCACGCACATGGTCACCTCCGCAAAACCGCTGCCGTGCTTGTCACGCCGTTGAAGGCGTAGTGGAGCAGTCGTTTACAAGGAGCCAGTTTCCTGTCTCCGGAAAACTTCGTATCCTCCGTCCCACATGCTTTACATCCCCTTGTACCGCGACTCCAATTCACTTCACCTCTCGGTTGACCTGCCGCAACCGCGGCCACCATTGCCACATAACCCCTACGGTGATGAGCCTCCCCCGTATCATGCCCACGCAAACCGGTAAAAACTATCCCCCCAACGCGGTGGGGTTCGATTGCAAGAAGAGCTGGCGCAAGCTCCGGCGGGAACGCGTCCGGCTTGTCAACGATGCTCCGCCAGAAGGCCGCTATGCCCCGGCTGAAGCCCTCCGTGCCGGTGTAGATGGTGGATTGCAATTGAGCGAATCGTTGACCGTCATTTCCAGGTCTGATGGCATCGAAAGGTACCTGGGAGGCGTAGTCACCCTCCGGGAACCATGGGGGGTCATTCCAGTTCTCCTCCTCCTCGATGGCG
The DNA here is from genome assembly GCA_012845835.1 of Undaria pinnatifida. Taxonomy (NCBI): domain Eukaryota; class Phaeophyceae; order Laminariales; family Alariaceae; genus Undaria; species Undaria pinnatifida. The sequence continues at coordinate 11,524,523 of JABAKD010000013.1, forward strand.
ATCGCTAGCACTGCATTCGCCACGGCCGTGGAAACGACGGTGTGATCTTTTGATGTGAACTTGGCCACCAGCGCGGCCCGACGTCTCCTGGTTGCCTAGTGAGCGCGGCTGTACGAGACGGGCGCGTGCTGCTACTTTCACATCTCCCATGTGACGGTACCCCGACGTCGCCCGTTCGAGCTCCTCTCCCTCTTTGAATCTTCTTGGGGGACATTCCGTTGCCTCGAGTCCCTGGCTTCGCGTACCTGTCAACCATGGGAACAAGAGAACTACCAGGTACGTCACCGCTCTCCAATGACGCGAACCTATATCCCCTCTTCATTCGGCCACCTGGTGAGTGAGGCAGGGCCGGTGTGATGTGCCAAAGCTAAATCTCAAGGTTAAGGTTAAAGCTAAATCTCCCGCAGGGGTGAGTCCGGCGTCACCGAGTCCCAGTTCGGCCGGTGTTATCTAACAGCATGGTGAGGATGTAAAAAAGCGCGTGAACGCCCGGGCGCGCGTTTGCGGCTGCCAGTTGCGGCTGCACGCCCTTCCCGGCTGCAGAAGCGTTGCCTCGGGTCTCCAAGGAAACGTCATCATCGGATGGTCGCCCTACCACCCAGACTGTTCTGGAGTCGTCTGGCGGTATGGGTTTCCCAGATTGAGGACCCATCCCTCTATAGTGCCATCCCTCTAAAATGCGGTTGAGCTCCTCGAGTGAGGAACTACCGGTTATTTTGGTAATTTTACGAGAGCACAATGTTTTCAGGACTAGCGCGTAGAGGCGTTGGTCGGAATGCGCGAAGGAAGGCCTTCGAAGGCATGTTTTAGGTCGGGTGAGGTATTGAGGTCCTCATGTTAGGAGCTCAGAAAAATCTTAGAAATTGCTGCACCCCTACCGTGAGACGACTCTCTGGTCCCAACCGTAGCAAATTCCCATCCTGCGTAATTTCACGCTCGCGGTCCGGTTACAAAGGCCCTGGTCCTCCTGGACAGCTGCCTCCAATGCGCCCCGTCTCGGGTGCTGAGCTCCGCAGTTATCTGCGCGGCGGCAGAGTGGTGCCAGTGCCGCGCCTCTCGCGAGGGCCTCAACCGTCGCGTGGAGCAAGTGACGCCCATGCCCGCATGGGAAGCGTACCGCTCGACGCCCGAGCTGGGGTATCACATGGCAGACCCCGCACGCCACATCTCCCCGGATGTTGCCTTGGAACACCCTGGGGAGCCTTCCGTTTGCGGGAGCCTCCCCTGCGCCCTTGGGGACCCTCCAGATAGCAACTCTCAGTCTCGTGGCATAAGCCTGCCGCCTTTGATTACGGCTCCCCCTCCGTCCGCGCTTCTGATTCTCAGCTCTTCCTCCTGCCCCCCCCCCGCCCCTCTGTTCGCATCCCTCCTGTTCCCGACTCTCGACCACCCTCGCTGTCTTCGCTCTCTCTGTTGCCCTCCCCCCCCCCCTCCAAAACATGTCAATCACTGCGTGAGCAAGACAACCAGGGCACCGTTTTTTTTTTGGCGCTCACCATGATGGTTTTCGAGTTAGATCATATTGTGCGGGGTGAGCCCTAACTCCGCACAAGGGGAATGATCGCATCACGTAGCGTGAATATGGTAAGGCACCCACGAGGCAGGTACATAGTGATGCCCATTGCTGTCTCTGGAGTGCTCACACCAGAAAATAAAGTAACTCGTTGGCGCTGTCAGCCATAAGCAAGAACGTAGGCACAAGGCGCCGAAGTCCGCCTTGCAAGCGGTTCTTGGAAGGATGCAGTTCACCCTTCATGCAACTCGCCGAAGACCTCACGGCGCTTCGCGCTTGGTGCAAGCAATGCCTGCCTGGTTGGTGAAAACCCGACGTGCTCCGTCCCGGCACAGTAGAGATGCGACGATCTATGGTCAGCCCTCCCCCCCCCCCCCCGCTTCCCCCCTCCTCTCTCTCTCTCTCCGTCCTCCCGGCCTATGGACGAAGGTGCCGTGCTACCCCTGGGCCGGTTGTTTTGTCGAGTAACTGTAACTCCAATTGTCGAGTAACTGTCCTGGCGCGAGCCCGGGACGCCCTGTAGAAGGAGATCAGTGAACTGCATAGCGCCCCTTTGGCCAGCTCCGCCGGGCAGGGAAGATGCCCGCCCCCTTCTTTGTTTTCCCGTTTATTGTTTCTTGCGGTAACCGAGGTGGTGGTCGAGTTAGATAATGTCATGCGGGGTGAAGAACCTTAACTGCGCGCAAGGGGGGCGATATCACGGACCTGGTCGTGTGCGTATATGATAAGGTGCCCACGATACACTGACAAAGTATGCCCATTGTCGTTTCTGGAACTGTCCACACCATTTTTTTGTAGTTATTTCGAAGCTGTCATCCGTTATGCAAGAAAGGACGCACAAGGTGCTCAAGTCCGCGACACGCGGGGTCCTAGTAGGATGCAGCTCACTCTTCATGAGACTCGCTGAATACCTCACGGCGCTTCGTGCATGGTGCACGCGATGCCCGCCTGGTCGGTGAAAACCCGACGTGCTCCGTCTATAGTCATATGATTACATCCATGCATGAAATGAGTACACCCTCCCCCCCCCTTCACTCGGATTTACATGCGATGCCGCACCTCAGGTCGTGCTGCTCGCTCGCTACGTAGGCGTTCCGCACGCTCCAGCATGCATCGGGCGTGCACACACACCCCATAGGAGCACGAGATCGGTACCAGTAGTTGATCGCACTCGTCTTCCACACACGCTGCATGGTCATGATGAGCTTGGCCGCAGTATATGCACGATGCTTCGTTTTCCCCATCCCTTCGTTTTCGCGATGGCTCGCGGCCTCCTTCTCCCATCAAGTCTATGATCGCGAAAGAGTCCGCAACTGTCGCTGTCGACGTGCACCAAACTCCGTAGCGCCATCACGTGAGCCTCGGCAGTATTAGCCTTGTGAGGCGGAACGTTCCCTCCGACGCGGTGGCCCACCCCCTTCTCTCATGACCACCTCAAAACCGATCGTCTCCTTTGTCGTGCCCCCCCCTTGTTAGCTTGCCATGCCCTCTCCGTGTGAGCAAGCCAGCCGAAGACAGCGCGGTTACGACGTTCTATTGTGTGATCCCTACAAGCTCCGCACGACGCTTGAACTCGTGGCCGCTGAGAGTTCGTGCCACGCCACCCGCCGGAAGGGTGCTATTTTCCTCGCTCTGTTGCGCTCGTCGGCAAGTGGACCTTTCCGGGTCGAGAGATGGATTAGAGGCGAAGCTCAGCTGTGGTGACTCTGTCCAGTATGGCTCGCTCTTACGACGCATGACCCATTCCACGATACCCCCCCCCAATGAAAAAAGAACAGCATTTTTCTTTAACGAAAGTTTTTTCATGGCTGCTCGACACGAGGAGGGATGCTATGAACAACATATCTTTAGTATATTTTTATGTTTGCAAAGAAAGGGCTATCGAACGATGACGTCGGGGTAGCAAGGGGGCACCGTATGTCAGGTGATACGGCCGGGGTCTGGTTTGAAAACCGGCGCGATTTTGTTAAACAAGAAAGGTTGGGGGGCTACCGTAGAACGACTCATTATTAGTGAGGTAGAGGTGCAAACGATTTTTTTTTTGGTTCCGAGGCATCTAACGTTGAAAAGCTCTAGAGCATACACAAAAAACTGCCTTGGCTAAAGGTATAGAAGACGCGTGCTGCCTTAGAGGTGCGCTACATCTTTTTCGGGGGTTCCAAACTTTAGGAGCTTAAGACATGTCCTTCTCAACCCAAAAAACTGATTGTGACAAGAAAAAAAAAACTGCTGCCAGGATGAAAAATCCCATGGCCTAGGTATAGAACGAGAACCATGCAAAAAAATAAATGGGGCGTATTTTCCGACGATTTTTGGGTTGAGGAGCAAAAGGAGCCCCGTCATTCAGAAACCATTTTCGCCAAAAAAAGGTATACCTCTATCGTAGCACGCGTCAGAAGCAGTGCTGCCCTACGACAAACCCCATGGCCCAGGCATAACAAAACGAAAAAATACTGAAAAAAATTTTCTGAATTCCCGACGATTTTAGGATGAGGAGAGCCCCGTCATTCCGAACACGTTTTTTTTTGTTTTTTAGCGAAAAAGTGCTACCTCTGTCATATCACGCGCTTTCCGCCGTTCCTACCGATCTGCTGAGACCACGAACGTCTTCGAGAAGTTTTGTAGTTCCAGGCATAGTTGCACCTCGTGTACAACCGGGTTCCCGGCGCGTTGCTCGCTGTGTTGGTCCGGTAGTCTCGTAGGGCCTGGCTCGGGGGGTTGCGTCCTCAACAAAGCCCAGAGCGCAAAACGCCAGTGCCGCACAGAGCAGGGCACAGGATACATGCACGGGGGTGGTTTTCTTCTACCAAGCCAAGACAAATGCTGAGTATCATTCACCGCCCTCTCTCACCCCGTGTACCCCGTGATCTCCCCGTGTGGCCCTGGTGGAAGGTCTTCCCTCTCCTTCAACCGTCATCGCTTTCCCCTCGTAACCTTCGTCGCCTCCACCACAACCTTTTCATTGTTCGGCTGAACCGATTTCCCATCGGCCTCTTCAGCTTCAACGGTCGCACGGCACGGCGGGCAACGTAGGTTGGTCCCCGCCATGAAGCGAAGGGTGACGTAGCACGGCAGGGGGGCGGGGTCGGTGAGGGCAGCTGCCGAGGTGGACCATCGGGGCCGCCAAGGTCTCGACGCACACGCAGCAATCTTCCAGGGCTTCCTCTCGGGGCTGGTCACTCTCTTTGGGCGTCGGTGACGCTGTCGGTGGAGGCGGCGGCGCCGCGCTTCTGGCGTCGGCGCGGGCCTCAAACACCTACCCTTCAACAGAAGAATACAAGGCAAGAAAAACGTTTGGATGTACGCAGTATACGGAAGAAACGCTACGAGTGCCCAAATGTTGGAAATCTTTCTATTAGGAGTAGGAATGGTGCTTCGTCTCGAAAGGGATGCGTGGTCAATGGTCAAATAGCTGAGGCAAGCGGCAAATTAGTACGCCCCCTCCCCCCCCCCGCTGCTGGGGCTAGCGTCGATTGGCGACGACGATGTTAAACACGCGTCTCAGTACGTGAGCTAGACCACCAGAGGGGGACTGCTTTATTTTCATCTCGTTTTTATGTTATGGCGATAACCGGGGTGGTGGCCGAGTTAGATCATATTGTGCGAAGTGGAGAACCTTAACTCCTTGCGCATCACGTAGTGTGCATGTGGTAAGGCATCCACGAGGCAGTAACATAGTATCCCTCTTGCTGTGTCTGGAAGCGGCCACAGTAGCAAGAAAAGTAATTCGAAGCTGTCGTCCGTTATGCAAGCAGGTACGCACAAGGTATGGAAGTCCGCCTCACAAATGGTTCTTAGTAGGATGCAGCTCACTCTTCGTGCGACTCGCCGAACACCTCGCGGCGCTTCGCGCTTGGTGCACGCGATGTCTGCCCGGTTGGTGAAAACCCGACGTGGCCCGTCCCGGTGTCGTAGGGATGCGAGGGTCAACGGCTATGGATGAAATGAGTACACGCCCCCCCCCCCCCCCAACGCCCCCCGGAACTTGGTGCACGCGATGTCTGCCTAGTTGATGAAAATTCGACGTACTCCGTCCCGGCATTGTAGGGGTGCAAGGGTCCTCGGCTATGCATGAAATGAGTACAAGCCCCCCCCCCTCCCCCCCCTCGGACAACGCCCCCCCGGACCTTGCCGGCGACGGCCTTGTTCGCGGCAAACGCACCGGTGTGTTCGCTCTCTGTGGTGAAGCTGTGATGCGAATGCCAAAACCAAAGTCCGGTGTCAACAGGAGGATGTTTACAAGATGCCAAAAAAAAAATGGTTTGGTAGGAAAGCATGTAGTAATAGCTTTGAAACCGACGAACATCAAATAACCCAAGGCCAACCCAATCCATGACAAGGCCAACTCAATCCATGAAAAGGTAGGTTAGAAAGTGCCAAATTTGTGCGTTTTTAGCTAATTTTTCGTGGGTTGTGTTGGCCTACTTTTTGCCCGTGCCATTTGTTGGTTTAATGGTAGACAGCTCCTCAAGTATGGTCAACGAAATTTTATTCATGTTATACTTATTTCATATGCTTTTGAGCGTACTTGTTCTATCTATCAAACGGATGACACGAGGTACAGTACACAGGTCCTCCAACGGAGAGCGCTAGAAGAATAAAAATGTACGTGCCCACCTACCGTAAAAGCAGCACGTGTCGGAGGTAGCCTTTGAAGTGACTCGGACGCCTGACACATTTGTCGCGTGCTGCGATAGGGTACAGTACCTCTTTTGGAGATAAACATCTATAGCTGACGGTATGATGCTAATCAACGAGTGCTGCGATAGGGGGTACTGTACTTCTTTTTGGCCAAAACATTTCTGACCGACGGTATGATACCAATCAACGAATGATACGATAGGGGTACTGTACCTCTTTTTGGCCAATACATGTCTGACCGACGATATGATACCAATCAACGAGTGATACGATAGGGGTACTTTAACTATTTTTGGCCAAAACGTTTATGACTGACGGTATGATACCAATCAACGAGTGATACCAAAGGAGTACTGTACCTCTTTTGGGGATAAGCATCTATGGCTAACGGTATGATGCTAATCAACGAGTGCTACGATGGGGGTACTGCACCTCTTTTTGGCCAAAACATTTCTGACCGACGGTATCATACCAATCAACGAGTGATACGATAGGGGTACTGTACCTCTTTTTGGCCAAATAATTTCTGACCGACGGTACCATACCAATCAACGACTGACACGATAGGGGTACTGAGTCATCCCACGTTAGGGGTTGCAGTTTTTGCGCCAAAAAGTCCCTGGCCAATTCAGCTCCTCATGTGAGGAACTACCGGTTAGTAAAGCAATTTCACGAGTACATGTTGGTGTAGTACTAAGGCATAGAAGCTCGGGCGGGTTGTGCGAACGAATGCCTTCGAAGTCATTTTTCGGGTGAGATATTGAGTTCCTCATGTGAGTGGAGCCCAGGGACTGATGCTGCAACCCTAGCGTGGCATGGCTGTACTGTACCTCTTTTGGGCCAAAACGTTCATGACTGACGGTATGATACCAATCAACGAGTGCTACAATAGGGGCACAGTACCTCTTTTTGGCCGAAACGTTTCTGACTGAACCGGTCATGACCAGTGCAACGATATGGTGATGTTTTTAGCTAAAACATTTTTGACTGACGGATAACGACGCGTGCTACGATAGGGGCATGTTGGTTGTCCTCATGCAAACGACGGTTATGATCCATCTCATATTAGGGAGTTCCATATATTGGTAAGGGATTCATGTCTAAAGCGTAAGGGGACACCCGACGGAATGGGTGGGGGTTTATTTTGGCGGGAATGTTTTCTGCTTGATTTGCCAGCAGCTGTCACTCGTAGTTTAGCTCCTTATGAGACCGATTCAGGGCTCGACGGCTGGATAATATTATAAAGAGTTCTGTGTCACCGTCTTGAGTCACTGGTATGGTATTCCCCTGGGAGCCTAACAAGGCGTAAGATACGGGATACGGCTGGATATAAGAGGGTTTCACATGCCTTTGAAGGCGCAGCCCCTCAATCTTACTACATCACCACCACGCTTTCCCGCGCTAGCTGCGTGTACACCTTTAGCAATCAATCAATAGGGTACTACGATACCTCTTTATGGGCAAAGTCTTTCTGACCGCCCGGGCTCTTTCACCCTATACCGCTGGAATGCCATTTACGTTTCAGAAACATGTTCATTGTGTACAAGTGTTTGTAGGCCATGAGGCTGTTTACCGGATTGTTACTTTCAGTTTTTTTCTCCAAAGCAAGCTTTTTGGGGGGGGTCTGGTATAGAGATCTTCAAGCGAAGAGGAGCCTCAACAAAAATAAGGTACACCGTTATTGCAGCACGCGCCACCCCCATTCGCCCCCGTCGGCGGTGTGGTAGGTGCCCCCAGCATGTTGGAAGTTGAAAGTATCGTATCTACAGTAGTACCGGCAGCAGAGCATCGTGCTGCTTGCTGCGACCAGTCACACCAGGTAATTCTTCGCCATGCTGGACATCGTACTGCATGTCACTAAAAAAATAATATCACTCCATTTGCCATCTGACAATGTGTGGCGCTTGTTCCTGTTACACTATCCACATGTAAAGGAAATTAAGAATCTAACTACGTCACACATGAAGGATGTCAGTCGTTGTTGGCAGTAAAGTCGTGGGGGCGTGGGAAGCCTTCCTCCGGGAGCGGACGGCAGACCCCTCTGTCGTAGGGCTTGGGGGGCGAGTCCCGGGCGTAGCTGAATGCGATGGAGGCGAGAAGATCGCCTCCTGGACCAATTTAGTTACGGGTAGTGGCGGGGGCGACGATGTTCTCGTTATCAAGGGCTCAAATTCAGCTTCTTCTACCGTTGACTCGTGTTACGGCAGAGGAAGTGCCTTTTTTTTCCGGTGGCTGCTCAAGATGAGATGAAAATCCGCGTCGCACCCACCCACTGACTTCCACATAACCCAACGAATTACAATTAGGTACAGAACGTAAAAAACAAGGTGGTTCGTCCAAGGATACTGCGTAGCTTCCTCGGAGTCGTTCTACGGTATCCCCCTGAAGTTTTCTTCAACGAAATCGCCGGTTTCAACGCCAGCTCTTGGAAAACGGTGCTCGTGGCCACCCCGAGGGCATCGTTCGATAGTCCTTTGCAAAAAAGGAAAGCCCATGAAGAAATTTCTTTCATAGCATCCTTCCTCGTGTCGAGCAGTCATGGAGCGTTCGTTAACACAAATCGCTGTTTTTTTTTTGGAGGGGGGGTATCGTAGAATCACTCGGGGGTTGAGACTCGTCAGTTATATTTTTTTAGAAAAAACTGCTGTCTTTATCGTGGCGCGGGTCATCTCGACTGCGTGCCCGTGGACGAACGAGCCCCAGCCGACGTGCTCTGTTGGGTCGGCGGTGTCGGCGACGACGACCGAAGTCTTCATTATTATAATTCACGATGATCCGTTTTTTCCCCCCGACGATACCCCCCCCTCTCCCTCTAGGTGACGTAGATGGTAGCTGCCATCCGTATGCAAGAAAGTACGCACAAGGTGGGTGCCGAAGTCCGCCTCACAAGCGGTTTCTATTTCGATGTCGATCACCCTTCGTGCGGCTCGCGACCACCTCACGGCGCTTCGCGCTTGGTGCACGCGATACCTTCCTGGTCGCTGAAACCCGGCGTGTTTCGTCAAGCATTGTTGGGATGCGAGGGTCTACGGGAATACGACCACGCTCATGCATACAACGAGTACCCCCTCCCCCCGCGCTCTAGGAGCACGGCGGTAGCTCCTGTGTCTGGCGTTGTTAGATCCCTACTTATGAGGAAGCCGTCTTCCTGTTTCCTTGTTCCTTTTCCGCGATTCTACTTTCGAAAAACTTTGCAGTCTCGCAGGTTGTTGGAGGTGCTGGAGTAGACTCGAGGACCCGTATCTTCGATCATTGTCACGCGTAACAGGTATCGAATTGAGCCGTTCGATAGAGGCGTCTTCCAACGATCTACATCGGTTTCCTTGTTTTTTTTTGGCTTTCTTGGGTTTTCCTTCGTCTTTCTCTGTATCTGATTGTGACGAGTAAACGGCACGAAAGTTTACTGTGCTGCACGTTACCGGACGGCGAAACATGTATCACCCAGGTAATGAGATTGACTCAGTAGAACCGGTGCTCTTCCCATTACTCTCCCGTGCCATGCATTGTGCGTGGAATGCCCCAGCACTTCATAGTATTGACCGATATGCTTCTTCATTTTCCTCCCCCCCCCCTCTTCGTAGTTTTCTACGGACAAGGCGGTACTCCAGCTCCGGAATCCTGACGTTGCTCGAGCCCCGTTTGAAGGACAGGTAGACTCTCTTCTTTTTTGTGCTTTCTGCTTCCTATCGCGTACCAGGCATGATTTCTTTTTCGTTTTTCGTATCTTAACTCCCAATAGGAATGGCCTTAAATGGTAGGGCATATTTCCAGACTTTTGACGCCATTCAATTTCTTGCTAGCATTTGTGGGTCCAACGTTTGTTCGCATCTCCTACTCTGGGCTTACTTGCAGCATCAGCCAGCGAAACCGTGGTAGTTTCGCCCGAACCTTTCTTAGAACTGTTCTTCGGTCGTACCTTGTGCAAGCGTCCGCCAAGAATTTGTAAGGTATACGTTAGTCGACGCCCCCCCCCCCCCCTCTATCCGGCCTAGGGTATCAGCCCCCGGAGTCGTTGTAGCTTCGTCTTTATACACGAGGTGCAACAAGGTCTAAAACAACCGCAAAACCTCTCAAAGGTTTTCGTGGTTTCCGCAGATCGATACGAAGGCACGGCGAAAAAACGCCTGCTATGAAAGGGGTATATAAAGCACTTTTTCGCTGCCACAGAAGAAACTTTTTCTGCATGACGTTTTCTTCATTGGCGCCCAAAATCGTCGAAACTTTCAGTCTTGTCTTTCAAGTGTTTTCGTCTGCCCCATGTGCTTGCTGTGTGGTAGCATTTCTGAGTCCTACGTTGTTGTGCGCCATGGGCTTGCTGTGTGGTAACATTTCTGAGTCCTACATTGTTCCACGACCTCCTTGCCGCCTTTTCTCACGGTGTAAGCTGGCGAAATCGTGTTATTTTCCCTTTTTTTTCTTGTTTAATCTTGGCCTTTCTTCCCCCTGTACCTTGGGCCGGATGGGAACGTATCCCTTCCCGTCCCTACAGTACGTTCATGCTCGGAACGTATACCCTTTCGTTTTCGCGTTCATGCCACGCCGGTAATTTGTTTTTGTCATTTCTGGGCACCCTTGTTCCTTAAAGGCTGTACAAGTGCGCAACTATCGAGCGCAGTGGGGTTTCCCCCTTTGGGGGGGGCGAACTTGTTCGTGACCGCCCCGCGCGCGTATTGGATTTGGGCCACACTATCTCAAAATAACCGATCAGTAGAGTCAATACTGCCGCCCCGTGGCTCTCCAATGTAGCTCCTCCAAGTCTGAGTATCCTCGCCAAAATCCACAACCGCACTTTTGATGTAGCGGTATGCTATCTTTCTTCTTTGCCGCCTTCAAGACATACTTCGAAGCATGGCATTTGTTCGTTCTTTCGGTGATCAAGACGGTGGAATTGGTTCGAGCTTGAACTCGTCGTGCCTTCAGTTGTTCTACCTTTCTACAGTCTTTTTTGTTTTATTCTTCCATTTTCAACGTACCACTGCGGTGTAGCTCGCCTACGTTCCGCGCATACCGGCGAACCATGGTGTTTTCGTACCGCGCTATGGCTTCCGTTGTGTCGTTTTCCCCTCGACGTATGCCCTTCGTGGAAACATAGATGCTTCACGCCTTGTGTGTTTTGTTGTTGTTTTCGCGAGGAGCGAGTTCTTTCTTTTTGTTTTTCCCTGTTCTTGCCTCTTGGCGTACTTGTCTTTCCACGAAGATCTTGGTCGCACATTACCCCAGCTAGTGGGGCCTTCCAGCTATTTATACCGCGATGAGGTCGCACGTTGTCAACCATTTGCTTCCCGTTGAGAGCCCCCGTAGGTTCCACATTAGCGGTTCCGTGCTGGCTCCCCAGCCCTTTATGTCCGATGCAGCTTGACCCTCTTTCTTTCTGTTTGATTGTATCTACCCCCACCGGCCGTACGCCGGTATATTTTCTTCCTCTTCTTCGTGTTGTTTTTGTCCGTGAAACAGCAGTTAGCTAGCTTCTTCGTGTTGTTTTGTCCGTGCAACAGGCATCTGTTCCTCTTCAGGACGTATGTTGTTTTTCTTGCAGCCTTTCCTTTCTGGTATTCTTGTATCACAGTCTTTGAAACACCTGTCGTCTGTTTTTTTTTCTTCTTTTTTTTGTTGCTTTTTTTTTTTTTTATGGTCTGGCTTGTTTTGCTGTGTTCTCGTGCCCGGTACGCTAGCATTTCATTTGCTTTACATTGATGAATTGGGAATGTTCGGTTTACTCTGTTTCACAGGGTCTGTGACCACAGAGTTTTGTATCTCTCTAGGATGAAGAATCAGCACGGGTACTGGGTGTACTGATGTCGCTGGGTAGAAAGAACGGCTTAATGTGAAGACAACACACACCCAAGAGCCTCCCGTCATCGACCGCCGTTCCAGCTTTGCAACCAACAGGCCTGTTCCTCTTAAATCGTTTGTTTTCTCATTTTTTCGGCTTATCTGCCCCAACGGTCCAACGGTACCGACCTCCATCCTGGCTTTGCAGCCCGTCTTGACGGCGCAGTCCACAGGCCGTCCCCTCTTGACCCCCCGATTCTTGTTCTTGTGCTTTTCGGCGTACGTGTCGCATGGGTCCTACGTTTTCGACCCCAGCTTGGTTTCACAGCCCATGTAGGCCGTTTCCTGTCGACCTCCCTTCATGTTTCACGGCGAACCCGCTTTAGGATGAATGGCTTTAAATGGCTTTACGTGTTGCTGCTCGTAGTTCTTTCAAGATAGCAGTTCAAGGTCCCTAGTTATAGTCCTCCTTTGTCAGGCTACCGTACGTCGCTATGACACGACTTGCCTATTTCAGTTTTCTATTTTTTTTTCCGATTAACCTCCAAGGGTTGCTCTAAGCCATCGAGATCTCGTGTTTCCGACTTAAAGCACCCAGCTGGGGTTTTTTTCTTCTTGTTTTGTCTGTTTCCTACCGCTTTCTGACACTAGAGACCCCCAGCGTTGCTTCGAGCTGCACGGGTATCTTCTTGCCGACCCCATTTTTTGGCTTGCTTTGATTAGGGTTGAATAGGCTTGCTATGCTTGCTGGCATCTTTCCTGTAGCATTCTTGTGCTTCTTTGCTTGTCATTTAATGTCAAGTGTTGGATTAGATGAGGCCTCCTGCCGCAAGCAAGAGGCCCTCGCCCGGGATAAACGCCCGCACTATGCTCACAATCGCAAGCTTAGTACGGTACCGTAAATCCCTCTTTGCAAAGGTTGTACGTGAAGGCACTACTTTTGCCAAGCTGGGTGGAAGGGGTGTTCAGATTATGTATCGTCCCCTCAATTTTTCTCGCTTTTGGTCCGGTAACGAAAACAATGCGTCAGAAGGGCGATATCATATAATACTCCTTTTATGATCGGATCTCAAATCATGGAAGCATGCATGGTTCGGTTTTGTTTGCTCTCCGATTTTATTGTAGTATTCTTCTGCTCCTTCGCTTGTCATTTAATGTAAGTATTGGATTAGATGAGGCCTCCTGCCCCCGCCCGCGATCCTACCCATGCTTTCTTGTGCCGTTATCTGTGATTATTGTGGGCTTTTGGGCTAGGTCGTGCCTCATCTTACCCATACTTACGGTATATCTCGGTTACCGCTGCTCACACGCGGCAAAATCGTCCTGAAAAGCTTGGGACAAAGGGAAGTCTATTCGCTATCGCGTAGCTGTTGTCCCGCGCCCGCTGAGAACCCCCGTCGCGTTTCCATTTCCCCTCTGAATTCGCCCCCGCGCTGGCAGTTGGTCCAATGTAATACCGCGTAACGCGCTCGGTCTTCCAACGTCCGATCTTCATGATCTCGTCTATCGCCGTACCTGCGAGCGACTTGCTAAGCGATCCGCCTACTCTAAACGAGTGCATCGTGAAATGGTCTGGCAACCCTCCTGCGCGTAGATGTGCCTGCAAAGCGGCCGTTATGCGGGGTGCAATGATCGCCACTGATCCCCTCTCCCCGTTACATTTCACCACGGGGAACAAGTAGCCCGCGGTTAAATCCCAACCAATCACAAGAGCCGCAGAGATGTACTCGCTAACCCCTCGAAATGCGCATGTCTGCGGATTTTCTGCGTCTGCCTAGATCACCACTGTTTCTACCGACTTCCGCAATGTTTTTTCGAAAAGGAAGTTAAACACCAAACCTGCCGACTCGGGCAGTCGCAGGACCCGTAAGGCCAACGTCCTCGCCTCATGGAGTAAAAGGCCAGCGAGAATAAAGCGAAGTCACGAGTAATTGCGATACGCTGGGACAACGATTCCGCGAGCTGCGCACACACCCGCATGCTCTGGAGCAACTGGATTAGAGTACGCAATAGCATCAGTGCCGCCTGCTTCACGGGGACGCCCAGCTGTTTCTGTTCCTTGCTAACAAACGTAAGGTAGGATTCGGCCAACGCACTCGAGCAGGGGTGGTGGTGGGGTTGCCCTTCTTTTTTACCGGGTCCCATTCCTTTACCTTGCCAAGCTGTTCCCGCATGGCCATGCGCAACTTCGAAATAAACGCTTCATCCATCGAGCCAGCTGCATACCGCTTTGCGCAACCGCTGTCCGGCCGGCATGCACCCCCGTCCGCTATACCCACCCCGGGACAAGATCGATCGCGCACCCACGTGGCCCCGTGACCTTGAGAATCGAGAAAACACGACCAGTTGAAGACATCGTCGTCGGTCGCCGTGGCCCAGCCTCGGCGCCCCCCTGACCCGGCCAGGAGGAAAGCATCGAAGTCGTCGGCTATCTTATTTTTCCGCTTCTGGCCTGGACGCTCTACCATTGCAGCAAACAACACTGCCAGGCGAGCTTCAAGTTTTTCCACATCGATCCGCACGACCGTCGTATCCGGGTCCAGTGGGACAGGCGCCCCCCGAAATGGCTGCGTCCCGCAGAACCAGCAGTAGTAAAAATGTCCGACATTCTCTGTTCTGCACGTTGCACATAACACATATCGAACGAGGTCGCGCGCGCAAGTAGCACCACCGGGCGCCTCGGTCCCACTCTGCATCCACATCCGCACGCACCCAAAGGAGGATCCGGGCAAACAACGCGGATGGGGAGATAGGACGAATACGTTGGCCATAGCACCGGTGCACAACCGGACAAGTAAGTTAAACACGACCCACGCCCGAAGCCAAATCTAAATATGCATGTATTAACGTCCAATTAAGGCGAAATTAGTAAGTATGTACACAACGTGGAGGACACGCTCATTCGCCCGCTGTTCGAAAGTCCACCTCGTACGCAACCATCGGCGATTTGGGATACCGCCATTCCCGAAGTGTACCGTCCTGGTAATGCCACTGAAAGAACCCAAACATTCCCTTCGGGGCTACTGCCAACGAGCGCACCGTTGCCTGTGGCACGAGTGGGTGCCAGTACGCTCTCGTATCTGGGACCACAACAACCGCGTGCGCATGACACTCCGCCAAGCGTTGTACGACGTGTTCCACCGTAACCGGGGGAGGGAAACAGTACCCGAAAGCCTACCCTCCCGTACGTGGCAATCTAGAAACATCCTGCGCCAACACGTCTACACCCGAGGATTCCGGACAGTCGTACTGTGAGAAGAGCGACGCCGTGTGGAAACTCCCCGGGATGCGCTGCGCCGATGCTGTAGACGCCATGAGGTCAATACTGAGCGGGCCCAGGGCCTCTCACACGCTCCGGAAAGCACCGGGGTGCAACCGAACAATGGACTCGCGCGAGGGTCGCGAGATAGCGCCGGCGATGCTGTTCGAGGCTGTCGGAATCCATATGTCAGTGTGAACCCATGCTCCACCTGCAAATCGAAGAGTTGCACCAACAACGCGTGTGTTCCTTCGCTCTCCCTCTCTTAAACGCGCCCACCACCGACTGTTTGTCAACATCGACGAACACTTGCGCCCTCCGCTAAGCGTTCGGGAATAGCGTACAAAACTGCCGCAATACATGGTACAGCGCGTACATCTCCTTGCTGTTGATATGTCTAGATATCCAGTGCTGCGGGAATACGCCCCCCGCTCGAAACGGGCCCGAGTTTGCATTGACCACCCCTCCCCACCCGATGGACGATGCGTCCGTCGAGCCACTGGTGAAAGAGGCAGTGAAAGGCCGTGCCCGTTGCTGCGGTCCCTCGTGAGAAGTGGACGTAATACACATCCACTGCCGAAAATCACCCACGAGGTCCGCATGGGAATCGCGCGCCAGATCGATCCTCCTTGCTCCCGACTTTTCCAACTTTGACAACACAGCAAACATGGCGTGAGTCCACAGGGAGGCCGGGTGAATGGCCACCGTCAAGCTCATGCACTTGGCCGCAACACGTTCCAACTTCCGAAACGATGATCATCCCTCCTCGAGGGCAGTGCGGAGCAGAGATTGAAGATTCCCTAGCCTATCTGCGGCAACACGAAACGTGGCGGTTTCTGAATCGCAAAGCATGCCGAGGTTCCACTGGATCCGCGTCGGTCGTAAGTCGCACTTCTTGACCGACAGGAAGTATCCACATAAAAACGACACTAACATCGCAACGTAGATGGCTTCCGCGGCCGCTAGCCATTGTTCTCGCTCAGACTGTCCATACGTAAGAGTTAAAGTTCCCCAACCGAGAATTGTCTTGGTACGCTAGGGCCGGAATCCCCTTCGACCGAAGGTATGCCACCCGCGCCTCACTCAAGATATGGTACACGTACGGACTTTCACAAAACCCGAAAGGCAAAACACACCACACATAGTCTACTCCGCGGTTTAACAAGATATGGCGAAAAGCGGAGGTATCGTCTAACGATCCTTGGAAGCAGCGTTCGGACGCGGCATTAGCCACACACGTGCCACGGTATCCATAGTGAACCGGATCCGCTTACTACATCGCTGGTTCAATGCCAGGGCGTCGTAGATGAGACGTGGTTTAGTTTCTTCCACCGACACCGCTTGAATCAGTCGCGGCCGTACCGGCCCCGGCGGGCCACGAACTTCGGACCGCTTAACAACGCACCCGCGCTCAACCAGGGATTTAATCTCAGCGTTCACAAAGCTGGCGTGCGATGATGGAATGCGGTTGGCAAACACTGCTCCCGGAAAAACGTTCCACGTTGTACGGAAGAGCTCCAGATGGACCTCGGGAGGAATCAACCAGAAAGTCGTAGGCGCTTACCCCATCACGCAGATACGGTATAAGCTCGTCTCGGAGAGGGTGTCCCTCCAGGATAACTTCATCCCAAAACGCTACGTGTTTCCGCACGAAACCCGGCACAAATGCGCTCCCACCCGCGCCGGCATCTCACACCGGGGCATGCCACGGCAATCGCCGGGGCACTCCTTGCATCGGGTCCCGGACTACGTCTGCCCAAACCGGCAATGCGGGCGAGGGGCGGAGAATCGCCCCTGTGTCCACCCGCCCGCGTTCATCGGTGGAAAGCTGTGGTACCGGGGGTAGAATCGGCCGCACGCCAGCCTGGCGACGATCTAAATGCCAAAACCAATCGTCCGCGTCCACCTAACGCCAGCATCAATACAATACAAATTTGGATGTCAATACACAGCATCAAACCTTAGAAATTGGGCAATGATTTTCACATCCACCTGGTGATGCTAAACACCCAAGCGCACGTCGAAGTGATGCTGTGTGTCCAGCTAAGCCATCGAGAAGACCTGGCGGTAGCACAGACACAAACAGCGCGACTCCGGGCCGCTCCTACCCACCAGTACCTAGCCGCAAAGTTAGGATGTAACAAATGAGGAACAAGCCACCACGAGTCACGCATGTGTCTGCGATACTACCCGTAATTAACAGCGAGAGTAGGAAATATGAAAAGGGAAACAGCAAAGCTGCGCGAGGCGCGTATACGCCTACGATGAGTCGCTAAGGTCAGACGATGGTGAAGGGAGATGACACATATGTGACCGGCGTCCATCTCCAGGAGTCTCAAACGTAATCATACAAAAGGGTTGTTCATGGAAAAACTACCAACTGACCGACCGCCCACCACCAAAGTGGCGACAGATCTCCAGTCGCCCGTGTATGTAACGTGTACCCACGTCCTCCTGTGTTGGGGTATCACGAGCGGGGATCATTGTGCCTTCAGAGCCCGTGGCCATTGTGTATATGTAGCGAGCGACCACGCAGTCCCGTGTTGGTGCAACCATAAGCGGTGATCAATATGCATACGGCGTCCATGACCCGGCTAACAGGAAGGAGCTTACCGCAATTATAGGGAAACCCCGGGATACCCCGCTCTGATATGCGTGCGGAATCCGTGACCGACACCTGCTACGGTCGAAGTGCATCCGTGATATCTGGCGCTTCTCGTTTGAGGAGCTCAATACTTCACCCAAAACTGGTTTTGGGCGAACTTGAAGTGCAATCCGATGACGAAACCCGAGACCAATAGGATAATTTACTTTGCCCAAAAGTGCCACCTCTATGGCAGCAAGCGTCACCGTCGTGCATGTGTAGCGAGCGACCACACAGTCACGTGTTGCTACTTCTCAAGCGGAAATCAATATGCGTACAGTGCCTATGCAGCCCGCAGGCCGAGGACACCCTCACGGCGTACTCGGCAATTCCAGAGAAGGCGAGCCTGTTCCGGAATGCAAAGGAACTAACGGTTGCGTTTCGGATCTCTTCTGCTTGCCGCAGCACGCGCAAAAAAAATGGCATGCCTGGTACCGGTGGCAGCGTGGTCATCACTGAGTTGAGTCGGAACACCAACTCGGTCTGAGAGCCCGCATCGCAGGCCGTCCCATCAGCGGTCCAGACGCGAGAGGCCTCGCACACCGTACCCGCCCCCAGGCTGCCCCGGGTTACGCAAGGCAGGTCCTCGAACCTGGTGGTCGAAGAGACGAGGGTGGTAGTAGCCAAGTCCGGTCGAGGTTCGGGCAGGGCTGCCGCCGTCGATGCTGCCCGCGGGGCTGACGTGGTCACCGGTGAAGCTGCTGCTGCCCCCATCTGCCAGGGCCACCCCCTGGCCGCTGAGCGAGTCGTGCGTGTCGACGAGGACATAGCCGAACAATCCTCAGAGTATGTATCGTCCTCTCATTTTTTCTCGCCTTTGGTCCGGTGACGAAAACAATGCGTCAGAAGGGCGATATCATACCCCTTTTTATGATCGAATCTCAAATTATTGAAGCATGTCTGATTCGATTTTATATGCTCTCCGATTTTGCCGTTATAAGCTAGCCTCTCAAGGCATCACGATTTCGACACTCTCTGTGGCTTTCTGTAGTATATTCTCCCCTTTGTGTGGACGTTTGAGTCTCGTGTTTGTTTGTGCACTACTCTCGAGAGACTGCAGAACATTGTCTTTTGTCCTGGTACTGTAGTCTAACCAGCTGGTTTCTCAGGGTGCTGCTGTTTACCCTCGCTTCAGCTTTCCGGCGTATAGCACCCCTCCATTGGCACCATTTCGGTGTTGTCCTTTTCCGTGATGCCGGGACTTGTTATGGTAGCCCCGGTCGTCCGTTTTGCAGTTCGACCAAAGGACTTATGCTAGCCTCACCGGTCCCACATCATGTCCCCCGCTTCCATTGCTTCATAGCGTACTGGTTGTTTTGTTTTGCCTTTCGACCCATGACCTTACGTCAGCGTTCCAGGTCCAATGGGAGAAACACTGTGGCACTGTCTTCTCCAGCTTGCCTTCTCTCTTCGTTTTCGACCAATGGCCCCACGTTCGCTCCTTAGGCTCCATATTATAGGCCTCAAATTTGTTTCCTCCCCAGCGGTGACATGCTTTATTCCCTTCTGAATTCGCTTCTGCTTCTATGCCTTTCTCTTGTTTCCCTTCGCATCCTTGCACTCAGTTGTGTAGCCCTTCGCGCTTTCGTATCCCGGTTGCTGTTGGTCTATCGCAAGTACAGACCCGATCCCAAGCTCCCACGGTTGTCAGCTCCATCAAAGGGTTTCAACTCCTGCAAGAGGCGTCTCAGCCTCTTTACGAGGAGTGGGGGGATCTATGGTCTCGTTTTCGTTTGTTTCAAATAGCCGCATCTTCGACCCCCTTTCCAATTTCTGGGCGCTTTGTTGTCATCATTTTGTTGTCGTATGGTCTGCGTCTATGACTATTCAGGGTGGCCTAATATTATTATAAAAAACGAAAATACACTCCAGCTGTGAGATCGAAGATTTCGTCGAAAGTCATCTTTGCAAGCTGTGTGTGATACTCCGATCGCGGGTATTACGAGTTGTGTGTCCTCATTAAGGATATAGGTCGGCAACTCCCCTTACAACTACGGTGTAGCTATCAGGGTCAACAGGGTGATGTTAGTCAGTCTGTGCGCGGAAACTATAAAACCCGTTTCTGAGGGGGACAAAATCTGACAGCTGTGGAGGGAAACGTATCCGTTTATCAGGTGAATCCTGTAAGTCGAATAACCGGTGAGGAGGGGGGCGGAGTTTTGAAGGACGTGGGGGCCTGGTTTTGATCAAAAGCGAGCGGGTTTGGAGGGGGGGGGGGGGGGAGGGGGGGGGGGGCGGACGGGTGGGCAATTTGTTCGTGTAAGCTATAAATCCTTTCAAGGGGATAAATCTGACGGTTTTGGGAAAAAAAAAAAATGCACCAGTTTATCATGGGTGGGTTGGGGCGGGGGTGGGGCGTGTGGGGCAGCTTAATCTGTGCGTGGAAACTATACATTATTTTGAGGGGATAAATGTGACGGTTTTGGAAAGAATGCATCAGTTTATCATGTATATCCTAGGGTAAGTAGTACAATCAGTTAGTAGAGTGAGGGCGGAGTGTTCGAGGGGGTGGGGTTGGGATGGGGTGGGGGGGGTTGAGGAGGTGGGGGGTGGGGGCGCGGGGGGGGGGGGGGGAGGGGGCGGGGGGGGGAGGAAGGGTTTTAGGTGAGGGGTTTGTTATACGTGTGGTGCTAGGTCTAGGCGATGGTGCGGGTGGTGGGGAAGAAGGGGGCGTTCTATTCAGGGTGGCCTAATATTATGGAGTGCTCTGCGTAGATGTGTAAGCTACACATACGACCCAGTGGCGTATCAGGTTATCCTCGAGCCTGGTATGGGTCAGTTTCGTGAGTTCGAGCCCCGCCGAGTGCATACTCGTATAAATTCGTTGGGACTTTTTCTTGTGGACAAATTGACATGCGGAAAGCGCGAGAGCGTGAGTTAGCAACATTCGATGAACAATCGACGAGCAGTGGGATGCTGAACCCTATGCGCGATAAAAATTGAAGGCAAGAACCGGGGAGGAGAAGGGATGACACCTGTGACCACGGCTTGTCCAGAAGCTGGAAAGTGAAAGTGTGCTAAAAAAAAAAAAAAAAAAATTATGGAGTACTCTGCGTAGGTGTGTAAGCTACACATACGACGTGACACGATATCAGTTATCCTTGATGAACTGCGTCACGTGTTATAGTCATAGTCTAGTGGCATAGTTCTCTGTTCGATGGTCTGCAGATTTGGCGATGCTTGAACGTGACAGCATCGCACACAGACAGGTTCGACGTGTTTTAGGACTTGTACCACACGATACCCGATCCTCTTGTGTGATGTTTCGAGGCATGAACGAATAATAAGGGAGAACTCGAGCCATGGTTGGTTGGCGACCTACCTACCCAGCACCGACGCCCTGCGTCCCCACGGAATACTTTCGCAGACGCTGCTTTATCAGTAGGCTTCGTAGCCTCGCAGGCTGTCATACTGCAGGGGTACGGGAGTGGGATTGGGGAGGGCATCTGTCTTCGATCGACATTATTCGACATCCTTTCTAATACAACAGTTAGTTGTAGTCTAGATTCTAGATATTGTGTGCTGTTAATGTTCTCTTTAGAAAATAAGTTTTTTTTTGCGGGCTAACAGTAGTAGTGAAACGGGGATAGGTAGTAGTAGCTGAATTCTTACAGTATCGCTGCCAACCTTGAGCAACATGATGAGCGCGTCCTCCACATTAAGAAGTTCTTCACATTTAACCTGCTATTTTCATCACCCATCTCGACATCTAGCGCACCCAGCAGTGTCCGTGCCGACGCCTCATTCTAGAGAGAAAACAAGCCCTGTGGTCCCAAGCTGCTGCAGTGCAGGTGTGTGTGATAGTAGCAAAAGAGCAGCTGCACGAAACAGAGATATATCACATCACAAACACGTACCTGGCAGTTAGCCTACAACAACAACAGTATACCGGTAGGATTTGGTGTGCGCGAACGAAGGGTCGTCGCTGAGCATATTCTCTTAGCCTGTTTTAGTGTGGGCTGTGGGCAGTGGGCTGTGGGCTGTGTGGAGATCTAGATAGTTGCTGCAACTGATTAACACCATCTACCTTTTTATTCGCGCTGTAATCGCACGCATGGGAACATATAACATATTATACCATCAATCACTGATCATCCAAGAAGGGACATCGACCATGTGATGATATCACCGTGATCATAATCGTAGCACCATCGTACGCCATCACGCTATGTCTCCCACCCACCCACCCATCCATTCGTTAATCCGCCCATCCTCGCCTCGTGGTGCCCCAAGGTTCGCTGGTCTGGCAAAGTGAAGATATATATACAACAAGAGTGTCATCAGTCAAGTCAGCCACCTATATTGATTGGCTATTTACCAGGTAGGCTGTATAGACTATAGGCAATACTTTTCATACTACGCCAAGAGCAGCGACAAGGGGAAACCGGGTCGGGGGGGGGGGAGGGGGGCGCGTACTGATGAAACAGCGGTCGACGAATGATATACATTTATGCAGAAACGAAGTGGTTGATCATGTGGCCAGGTAGGTGCCGGTTTGACTTATAAATGGAACGTGTTCCACTATAATACGAGCCCTGTTGGAGAACCCAAGACAACAGCGAGTGGTAGTTTTATTTTTTCTTACTTACGTGTTTTTCACAACCATGGAACTAACCCTAACCCCAACCCTAGCCCCAAACCATACGAAATGCCGGTCGGAGTGCCCCCTATTGACGTCGCTGGTGTAAGAGTATAGGGCGGGGACACAGCGTGTCCCCTGCAGGTCTGCCAATTGAGCAGGTCCTCGGAGAGTACTCACCTTCTTAGCCTTCGCAGAGGCGTACTCGTAGCTTTATTCGATTCCACCAGAAGAGCCCCGGATGTGCCTCTGAGATCCAAGGCACGTGCCTCCGATATATTTTCTGACTATCCCGAATATGAAACGCCAACCTTTTATCATACGAAACCCATCCAAATTATCTTAAATAATATATTGCGGATAATTGCAGGCCTTTCGAGGCCGTATCTTAACACTGGGGTGAAATGTTTCAAAAAACACAACGATGTATGAAAAAAATAAAAATACACTCTAGCTGTGAGATCGAAGATTTCGCCGAAACTCATCTTTGCAAGCTGTGTGATATGTATCACTAGTTCAATGAGGGGAGCGCGAACGAAGATAGCGGCAGTACTGACACCACGTACTTAATTAATTCTTGTTGTTTCTTGCTTGCTTGTTTTGTAATTTGTCTGCTTTGGTTCTTTCCCTTGCTTTTTCCCTCCCCGCCGGCCTTATATGCCGGTGTATCTTCTTCCTCTCTTCGTTTTTTTTCGTCCGTGTAGCAGTCATCATAGTGACTTATATCCCTCTTCAAAGCACGCATTATTTTATAAAAATTGAAAACGTCAGCTGTGAGTACGACCGATTGAATGGTTGAAAATTCAACTTTGCAAGCTGTGTGGTACATTAAATCTGTGTTTCGTTGATGATATTTACGGTGTTTGTGAATTATACCTGGTTGTTAATAATGCACAGCTTCACAATTTTTGCGCATTATTTTGAAAAAGAAAAAGTGCACTTCATTAAGCTGCAGGCTGTGACATCGACCAAAAATGAATTACTTTTCATCAAAATTATAAAGTACCTGGTATGTTGTTCTTCTTGCAGCCTTTCTTTCAGATTTCTCGCATCACATTATTATTCAAAACAATGACATGTATGTGTGGGTTTAGGTACCGCAGGTTCGACTCTAAGCTTGCAACAGTTTCTCTTTGATATGCGTAGCGTGGAGACACGCCAGGTGTTGGGTGACAGAATCGACGGTGAGCCTGGAACGAGAGAACCGCCAGTGAGAGGTGTGCGTGACACATCTGCTGATGCATCAGATGGTCTCGAGGCAATATTACCAATCATAATTCTTCCGTCGACGAAGGATTGTACCGAGATCTTACTGATGAGATCATAGGAGATCTGCTGTCACAGTCGTACGGTAAGAAACGAAGATCTTATGACCAGGTGAATTGGTGATACCTGCGTAGGAGATCCTCACGGTGATCTCCGGATATATATGTGCAGGTTGTACGAGACATGGCTCCCACATCGCCCCCCAATGTTTGAACGCCTGATACTGGAGAAACCCGGTGTGCTTTCGAACATTCTTAAGACAGAGACAGGTTGTTATCATTTCTCTACCAATTCTAGGTCATTGTACGGTAGGGTAGTTAGTTGATGTATAACCCTTGCCCTTGTCAATCAACTAGTCATGTCACCCCTTGCGTAGCGAAAACCACGGGCTTGTATGGGCATGATCGAATTTCAACAAAGTGTTTCAGTCATATACTACTGCAGTACGATGTATCAACTGCCAGTGATATGTTTATATGTATCCTGCTCATGCACGATTGTATG